>VZTQ01013744.1:0-110955 GCA_013400755.1 Pelecanoides urinatrix
TGATTCTATGATTCTATACAATGATGAAAGACTGACGAGGTATTTCAGTGACTTGGAGACCATGATGAGTAGGCTGTCCCTCATAGAGCAGCAGGTCAGGACCCACACAGGAGAGCACTTGGCCCAGACTAGAATTAGAAGAAAACTTGACTAAGATCTGATATGAGCTTTGAACAGCCTCCCCATGGGAAGGTGAAGCCCAAACAGTGACAGCCACTTACTGATGGTTCCTCAGCAAACACAAGCAATCAGCACTCACCTTGTGAACTGCACTTTTCTTGCATCAGACAATCTGATGGGATGGGAAAGTGTTTTCAGATGTTGTGTCTGGCAAACAAGAGGACTGTTTATCCCTGGTGCTGCTCTACTGAGTCAAACTAAAGGGACATTAGCCACTGTCACAGTTTTGACCAGGCTGAGTCCAGAACACATTGTTGCAGGGCTTTCTAGGAGTGCTTTGTGTCCATAAGGATCTTTTTGGTTTGTGAGTTATGGGTTCTCCATGCTCTCCAGACCCTGCTCCATCCTGAGGCCATGACTGCCCTGATACGCACGCTACCTACAAACTGCTTTTGTCTTTTCCAGAGCTATTTTGTGTCTGTGGAGCATGTGGCTAATGATCCCAGTACAGATGTGTTGACTGTTACCTCCATCCCCTTACTGCAGTCTCTGTGCACAGTGGCATCCTGCGACATGATGGGGTATCTCAGGGAGATTAAGAAATTACCCCACTAAAGACCAGTAGTTTCCCTGAAACACCCATGGGATCCATCTCCTAACCTCTATAATATCCCTCTTGGAGAGCAAAAGTTTCACAGTAAAATTCTGACATGGGGTGAGCTGCACCGCTCTCCCTCCAGAGCCTGGCAGTTCCCTGAGGCTAGCTACCTCACCCAGAGATCCAAAGTTAGGGGAACTGGTTTCCCTCCGCTCCCCACCAGCGCCCTGCCCAGAAACAATCAATCTGACAATTCATTTGTAGCCTTGGATCATGGATGTGTTTGCTTCAGTGAGCTTTTAAATTTTTTTTAATGCATTCAGCTCCCTGTAAGTTGTGTCTTTTAATTTCTCATGAATAATTATTAGTCTCTAAATCCAATCAGTTCTTAAAATCCTGCACCTCATCAGGAAGTTAATTACACTTAGTTAGCAATTGCAACAAAAGACATGTTTCTTGTTGACTCTGCACCAAATCCTCATTCCTTCTCCTGACGGGGCTTGTCTTATCTCACTGGGAAGCGTCTTGGCTATCGTTTATTTACAAGGCTGTCTTTATTTCAGAGAAATACTGAAGTGACCTGACAGGAAGAAATCTCAGGAAATTATGAGAGAGGACTCACTGATGGTAAAAAAAAAGCTGAGATTTCCAGTAATAAGTGTCAACTCAAGCAATGAGACGTCAGTTCAGCTTATTATAGTGCATGAAAGGCCTACTTCTCAACCTGCTTGCCTTCCTGTTTTTTACTCAAGGACTGGTTATGGAATTGCTTTTTATTTTCTAATTTACATGGGGGACCAGAAAGCATGTGCAGGTTCTTGAGTCAGCTCCCTGCAATTCTCTCCAGGCTTTGCTACGCCAGCTCGTGAGCTGCCATACATGGTCCCTCCTGGCTAAGGTTCCTTCCTGAGCATCAGCAACATCTGCATGAGCTGTTCCAGGCTCCTTTTCAACCTCCTGTGAGAGCAGGCTCTTTTCCTGCCCTGAATGTGCCTCTGTGTCTCCAAGAACTGGGGAGAAAGCCTTGTTGACATGTGTCACATACATGTATACTTGAGTAGTTAAAGCCACCGAGATATCTCTCCTATCCGACAGATTTCCTCTGCCATGGCTGTGATCAGGCACTACAGAGAAAGAGGCAAAATTTGCAGTGATAAACAACAACACACTAAACAGCTTAGAAGGGAAGATTAATTTCAATCCCTTTTATTCCCTCAGGTCTATGTGGAACTGCTCCTCCTAAGAGGTTTGGGTGCAGTTTATAGTTACCAACTCTGTAGTGTTTTTTCTCTTGAGATAAGGATTCAGTTATTCTCAACGTAATCTCCATCTTCAGTCTTGCAGCTTCTGTAATTGTGGCTTTTGGCTTTTTAATTTAATGTTTTTAATTTTGATTTTTCTCTTATTTGCATCTCATGTAATACAGTGTTGCTGGTACTATAACAAAAGATGCTCTGTCTTCATCTGCCTCACAACACCGCATCAGAAGAACTAGAGAAAAATCATGTAAACTCTCTCTCCCCTGGTGTTCCTTAGCGTTACAGTTGTCACAGGTGGCTTAAAGATGCATTGTCACAGGAAAAAGGCGTATTTTGAAATGTGTGAAATGCTTCTTTCTTTCAGAGCAGTATTTTGAGACCTGGTATACTCATTATGGAGCCCAAATTGAGTTAGCAATAAAGCCATCCAGCCTCCCCTGGGGTTATCCTCTGAATAGGAAAGCTTCATTTGGCTACAATGACCTGTCTGCGCTTCTGATTTTAGCAGCAGTTGAAAAGGAGAGGACTCATTTTTCTGAAGATTTTACAGACCATCATCTCCAGGAAGATCTGTGGCAGTTATAGTGCTGTTTGGTCTGCAGAATGTCTATTATACCACTCTGCATATACTGGTCATGGAAGCTGGTGTTAAACCAACAGACCAACTGGTCAAACGAGGGAAATCTGCACTGTACACTAGGACTTGAGGGTCCTCAGAGGTTTTTAGAATTTTCCTTATATAAAGAAGTGGTGCTTAATACGCCTACTAGTTTAGGTGATTGCATCTGAAAAACTGCACTGAGCAGCCAAGCCGAGGAGCAATCCTGGCCTTGCACAGTCAGCTGGGACTGGAAGTGCTGCAGGAGGGACCCCCTGGTTGGAGAGGAGCCCCGGGGCTGGGAGCCAGGAGGGCATGTCCCGCTCTGGCCCTGGCTCTGCCCTGCCAGGTGGCTGTGGGGGCACCTCTCATGGCATCTGTGTCCGCTTCACTGCTCAGCCTCCGCCTAGATGGGCTGCGGTGTGTAAAGCACAGAGCAGAGCTGCCTGAGGCCGGGATTTCAGCTGCAGTCAAACTCTTTTTATGGTTTGTGACCTTTAAAAGGCTTTGTGTGATTTGGGAAAGGGGCTTGGTTCAAATCCCCTTTTTTCTCCGCAGTCTGGTTTGCCTCATTCTCCCTAGCAGGGCTGCGCATGATCTCAGCCACTTCCCTCCTCCTGCTCTCCTTCAGACCCAGGAGAGAGAGTCTGGGCACTGATCACTTAACCTTGGCAGCCTTTTTTGGAAACCACCAATACCAAACATCTTCAGGTGTCTTCCTGGTTTGAGCTTTTGCAGCCTCACCTCTATTCCTGCCTGCCTACCTGAGGGTCTGCGCAGCTCTGTCGCCAAACCCAGCTGTTCTTCCCTTCTAGCTTCCTCTAGCATCTTTCTGTTTGTTTATAAAAATTCTTTATGTCTTTCACATTCATTAGCAGTTTGCCATCTGCTGTCTTAATAAAGTAATAAATGAGTGTCATGGTGAGTTTCTTGACAGGGCTGAAAGCTTCATTTACATAAGTATTTTCATCCATCTTTTCTAATTTTGCTCACTTTCATCCGCAATGTGTTCTGACTCTTTATGTTTCTATATGTAACTTCCTAAACACTGTGGCAACACTGAGACAGGTGCTTATAAAAAATGCCATTGCAAGATCCCAGGTCTATCTGTCCTCAATACCTTTCAGAACAGAACTGCTTAAAACAAAAAGAGACATCTTCACGCTACCCCTGCATCTCCCCAGGCTCTGTACTCCAGACCCTGCTGCTCAGCCAGAGCTGGGCTTTCTTGGGTTCATAGGACACTAAAGCAGGGCAGTGCCAGGGGCCTTGTTCCCTGGGTACTGCTAATACATAGATCAGGTATGTAAAAAAATTTCCATTTTAGCAGTTGTTGTTCTTTCCTCCATGTGGACTTATACAGCAGAGAAGATTGATCCTGTTTCACGGCGCTTCTGAAGGAGTTAAAGACACCAGCAGAGATTGCTTCCCTCCTGGCTTTCTGTCTGCTTATCAATTATTTCTGTATTGCAAGGGCGGCAGTGGCTAATGATGAGCCGGAGTGTTTCGACATTCATCACAAGGCTCCTCAAAGCCCTTCGCTGAGACAGAAATTAGTTTTTGCAGGCAGGTTTAGCATCAGGTGTATGAGGGAAGTGTGAAAATCAATTCCAGCTTCCAGTACTGCAGTTAATGAAGCTCCACAAACTCAGGTTAAAGGGAGACTGCCCAGTGGGATGGTCCTTCCCTGCACTCTCATTTTAGAGGGTTTTTCCCCTCTAAAGGTAAAAAGGGCTTTATTCCCTCGCTTGGGGGAGGCTTTGCTAACCGAAGTGCAATCACACACCTCTCTCTGCTTCAGCCACCCCCTGCCTGAAGCTGGTTGTCCCCCGCAGTGCATGGCCAATCTGCACCCCCTTGTTTGCTTGAGGAACCTGGTGAGGGTATGAGTCGGCAGCAGCATCTCTCACAAGGAGGACAGTCTCTAGAAGGACCGGCAGGCATGTGAGCATCCTTTGCATCTCACACTGAGGGTGAGTTTCAATCCAGCCTCAGGATGGTTTGGTGAGCAGGCTCAGCGTGATGGGAATGGCCTGGCATCCCAGCATGGGTCATCAGGAGCTCTTCAAATGCACTGGTCACTTCCTAAGATGGATTAAAAACAGTTCCCATGACCTGAGAAGCAAGCTGCATGGCCCATAGGGTAAAATTTGGCCTTCAGATGATTTAGGGACTTGGCCACAGAAACCTCTTTTTTCTTTATATGAAAAAAAACTATCACAGATTGGACAAGCTCAGGTAGGGGGTGAATAGCAGCATGCGAGACAGACAGCTGAGTGATTTTTTGCATTGGTTTTGTGTTTTTTTTTTTCCCCTGACAAATAGTTGATGTGCTTAAAAAATGCAGTTTCAGAACTTTTTGTGAATTAGTAAATAGTTTCAGCTGGGGGAAAAAAAAAAGAAAGAAAAAGAGAGAGAGAGAGATGAAACAGGCCAAGTTAAAGGCAAATACTTTCATTCCAACTTTTTCCAGACACACCATTTTGTTTTGAAATCTGGCTGTAAATTATCATTGTAGGAAAGAATAAAAAGCACCAAGGTTAATTGCAATGAGGTGGGGAGGTGGGGTTTTTTGTTGATTTTTTTTTTGCTTGCTTGCTTTTCCTGCTGTTGCTGTTTGTCCTTCGATTTTTGTGAGGAAAATGAGAAGGCATTTACACCTCTTGAGCTACCGGAGGTAGCTCTTGTCTTGGTGAATGGTCAAAAATCTTTGTTTAGAAGGTCTTCGTGAACAGGGTGAAGAGAATAGGTTGTTTTGCCTGTGCCCTGAGCTAAGCCCTCTCCCTCTGGAGGGATGTAAAAGATGTTAGCACTGCACTGCAGGACTCCAGCCTGCTATGTCCTGCCTCTTGCCCACCTGCCAGGGTGTCTTGCACGCTGCAGCATGCTAATGTGCTAGTGTGGCTCTGGCCTTGGCACGACTAGGGCAGGCAAGGAGATGAGATTTGCACCTCCATCATTATAACCTTACCCTCACCAGCACAGTCCATCTGACTACCCCAGTCACCCTCCCTGCCCCTCAGGGCTTCAATCCGTGGCTGCTGAGTGCCTGCTGAAAGATGCCCACCCTGCCCCAGCAATGTGATGGAGAGCACTCAGCTTCAGGCAATAATCTCCACTTTTGAAGCAAAACATTTCCCACACCAGTGAGGAACAAATCACGTTCAATGCATTAAACACTGGTACATCTCTGTGAAACTATGCTGGTGTCATTCACCCCTCCCTTTCGTAGGCAGGAGCTGACGCCCTTCTCCAAAATTCAGTTACTTGAACTGTGTTGAGAGGCAGCAGTCACCTCTGCTCCCCTCCATCGCTCAAGCCTCTTTTAACCTAATGACAACTCTGCTAACAGCCAAAATCAATATGATCTCAGTGTCTCAATCTAATCACAGTTATAAAGCCAAAGAACAAACAGGACTGTACAAGTTCCAGCATGGGGTGATCTTTTGGTTTGAGTTTAACCCCAGAGGCATCAGGAATGACTGGGATTATTGCACATACCTGGAAAGGGATCAGGGTCCCCAGAGACCCCAACTCCTCCTTTTCACTGGGAGGAACAGAGAGGAAGCCAGCAGCAAGAGCAGTGCCTGGCACATGCCACCATTGCCTCTGGGCTACTGGAGACTTTCTGGAGTCGCAGGGAGGACAGGCAAGCAGTGTCCTGCCCACAGCAAGTTCCTGGAGGACACTACAAGTGCTAATGGGGACCAGGCACTACTTCCCTTATCATTAGCTTCACCCAAATCTGGGAGTGCTCACATGGAAATGCAGGGATGCAGAGGGTTAAATGTGGCTTGACATTGCCCATCCCTAGGTGAGTTGGGACTTTGTCTCTGCAGAGCCTCTGTGGAGGAGCAAAAACTGAAAGACACATTTTTGGGGTGAGAAAATTTCAGGACAAGCAACTGTGAGGCTGAGCGTGGTGGCACCTGGCAGCAGATGTCACCAGAAAAGCCAGTCCAAGGAAGCTGAGAGAGGCAGAAGAGGTTCCCTCTGACCGACAGCTGTCCTGGTAGCAGTAGGGACTTAGGGCTAGTCTGAGTGTGGCCAGGAGCCCTACCAAGCTGCAGTGAACAAAACAAGTGCCTCCCTCCCCGCAACTCCCTGCGCATCAGCTCAAAGAGGGGAGATATCTACCGTGGTTGAGTTGTCAGTCAGATACTGGTGTGTGTCATTAAGGAAAGGGCTAAATCCTATTGTTAGACAGACCAGGCATTGGAGACCATCTCCTTGGAGACCAGGACCAAAAGAGTATGTCTTGCAGAGACAGAAAGATGTGAAACTTCGTGAAATAAAGAGCTTTGAAGCTGGATTTGAGTGCTGTGTCAGTTACCTTTCATGGGTCAGGCAGGCATCGCCAGCCTAGCCCCTTTGAAACACAGGTTATCTTGCCCAGGGACAGACAGACACAAAACAAAAGACATAGAACAAAGAAATGGTTATTTCTCATAGTCAGCTGTTTGTGCGGGAAGATCAGGAACAATAAAACATGCACAAAAAATGTGGTCTCTGTCCCTGTGTAGGACCAGATTTGTCTGGGAAACAACCTCGGATGGGCAAGAGTTAAGAGAGCATAAAGGCGAGGAATGAGTATGCTAACGTAGGCATAGAGCTGGTGGAGTTGGACAGTCCCACTGGCGAATATCTTCAGAGGTTTTGTACATTTTTGCTGTCACACACTCTTTTGTTCAGCTGTTTGTCCTTCCACCTCAGAAACTCCAGAATGTTTAATGTGAAAAAACCTTTTAATTTTTTTTAAAGTGCAAAGCACTGAGGCTGAAATTAAAACATTCCTCCATAGAGGAATCTTCTAGGAAAGAAATACTTAAGGATTTTCCAACCAGTTATGTTAGGACACTGCAGCTCACCCATGTTGGCTGCTGGGCTCGGCAGGTCCCTGTGTCCCCATCTCCACCTAGTAGCAATTCAACACCTTTTGAGGGACTTTCTAGGGGGACTAGGACATGAATGTCATCTCCTTTTATCATGCTCATGTGCAGGACAACATTCAAGGCAGCATCACAGGGATAAGAAGGGGAGCATTAAGATGAAGAGGAAGGAGATAAAAAGGTTGGTTCTCCTGCTGGGTTTCCCCAGGAAATGAGGCCAATGTTGCCAGTCTTATGTCTTCATCTTGCCCAGGAATCCTTGGTTTCCAGTCACCTTGGTATTTACCTTGGTATCCATCAAGCAAGTTCAACCACAACACACAGCAGGGTGGAAGCCTCATAATACCATGGACCTGAAAGGCTCAGGGGGAATGTGCATCCCAGAGAGGCAGAGAGACCCTGTGAGGGTCCCAGCTCAGCAAGGCACTGCTGTGTGAGCTCAGCCCAGAAGATGTACTCCTCCATCATCTTGTTTTCTACTAAGAGGGCTCTCTGATGTCTAGCAAAGGACAAGCCCACGTTTAGTTTAATTCAATTAAGTAGGCTTTGGTCCCATCTCCTGTAGAGCTCTTTGCTTACTGCCCTGGTGTTTGAGTCATCCCAACACACCATGGCATGGAGGAATTGCTCTCATGAACCAGCTTGCTGCTTGCAACCTTGTGCACACCTGCTGGTGCCCAAAAACCTCTCAGAAACAGGCCATGATGGCCAGTGTCTCCCTTTCTGCCCTTTTGTCTTTCTCCTTCCTTCCTCCAGCTCGCAACCCCTTTCTCCTTCACATCAATTACTTTTCACCCCACTCATTCCCTCTTTCACTCTTTCTCTCCCACCTCCAAGAAGGTTACAGCAGAGCTGCTGTTCAGTGCTGCCAGCTGTGCTCAGCGCAGTTGCTAGAGGTGTCTGTATTTTCCAAATTTCCATCTCCAGAGCTATGCTTGTTGTTAGCTACTCCTCTGTGCAGGGCTTTGGGACTGCAATGCCTCACATAGTGCTTTCCTGTTTGTGGGGTTGGAGTTGTTGGGATGCCCCCACTCTCCTGAAAGCGCTTAGAGCACGGACTTACACCACATTATTAAGCGTGAAGCTCCCAACATATGTTTTGTGATAAATTCCTCATTTCTTCCTCAGTGGTTTGGGAAAGACATCAGTTTGCTGTTCGCAGCGGGGAGCCCTCATTTCTAGTTAGGGCTGACAGTGCCTCTTGGGCTCTGAGTTTCAACAGAAGCATCTCACACGGCAGGATATGGCCAAACCAAAACAGCCATTGCTGGTGGATTGAGCTCACAAACTCCTGATACTCCAGAGGTCTGTTTTGGAGGCCCTGGGGAGATATGCCCCAGGTAAAGCTTCTGGGGTCGGGGGAAAGGCAATTCTGGCTCTGGCAGGGCTGAGGTGGGGAGAGCTCTGCTCCTACTGGTAGATGATCTGTGTGCATGTATGTGTGTCTGTGTGTGTATGTGTTAAAGAGATGTCGGACTATGGCTCTGCTAAATCCTTGATGTGTTTGAACCATCTTTGCTCTTCCTGCACCTGGATGATGCAGCTGCCAGGTGCTCTGGCCAGTCGGCAGCAGCAGAGATGGGGCAGCAGGAAGCTTGGGGCTGATAATCACTGATACTGATACTCACTGACACTGGTATTCACTGACAGTCACTCAACCCCACTTTTGGGCCCTTGCCCTTTACTAACCTGAACGCTTGCAGTGACAAAATTAGTAATTCTGATGCTTGGTGGGTTTGGTTTTGCCACTTCAACAATAAACAATACGCCCAAGTTCATTGTATAGCATATGTCTACCATGTACTGGGATGACACATCCTGTCCTAACAGAGGTACATAAGGTGGGATGAACCTTACCCTGGCAATGCCTATATCCCCTGTGCCCACAGGTATCCGGGTGTAAGCCCATTGGCCTAGACTCCTCACTTTTAAAGGATAAAGTTAGATGAGATTAATCTCATCTTTGTGCCTCCAAGTGTCTTTCAAATGCTTTAATTGCACAATTTGCACTTTTTGCTGTGCTGGGTATATTTAAAAGACTTCTTAGTAGGTTTCTGAGGACTCAGGATCTCTGGGATGAGTTCCTGGCTTTGTAATATATACTTGTGATATGTCAGGGTCTCAGTCCCCCCAGTCAAAGGGACTTACTATTCCCCCTTTTGCCTGCCTAGAAGCCAGGCTGGAGGGGACAGGACTGGCTGGGTGACCTGAAGGCTCCTCATCTCAAATCAGCACACAGCAGACTGCAAAGACTTCAGTGGTGCTGCACCTTCTCTGGGAGATGATGCTCCAGCAGTATCCAACTGGCAGGAGGTCCAAGGGCAGAGAGGGTACAACTCATACCAGCACCTTTCCAAATCCTCTGAGGTCCTTTTCCAGGAACAATACGTAGACCAAACTTCTGGCCTAAAAGGACAAGGGGAGGAATTCAGACAGGGAAAGTCAAAGGCTCAGATCCCAAATCCTGAGATGAAGACCTTATGAAAGCCTGAGGACTCTAGCAAACTTTCAAATAATATCAGACCAGGCTGTGACCTGTGCAGACTAGGGCTTGGGGACCGCTGTGTTTTCCAGATGATCCTGCAAAACGATGCGGGCTGCAGTCAGGGTACACTGGCTGGGAAGCAGAGCAGAGCAAACACAGCTCATCCCAGGAGCACAACTAATGCAGGTGACTGTGCAGAGATGGAGCCAGATGTAGGTATCTAGCAGGAGCCTTGTTGGTGGCTGTCTGCAGGCCAGTAGTAAATCACAGGCAACAGCCTTAGGGAGTGAAGCTGAGATGCAAGTGCAAGGGATTGAGGCTCAGAAAGCAGAACAGGCATTTCCCCATGTTCACTGCCTCTGCTAACAAGGCACGTTGTGACACTGCAGGGATTGCTCAGGGCTGGAAAGGCAATTGCTTTAGAGTATGCAAAAGAAACAGAACCTCCAGGGAGGCAAAGTCTTTGTTTCATTCTCTAAAGGGCCAAGTGTTTTGTGGTTTTCCTGATTAAGCCTGACACGGGGGAGACTTGCCCCAGATTTTCTTACAGGGATGGGTCAGATTGTACTGGTCCCCGTGCAGACACCAACAGGGGAGGTGTGTGCTGCTGAAAGCGTTGTCCAAACCCTGGAGAGTGAGGTGGGATGTTGTCCTTGCAGGGGAAATGGCCCAGTGATTGAAATACACCTGAGTCCCTTCTATCTAGAGACATGTCCCTGGTATCGGGACACTTCCTACCATCAGCTTCTCAGCTGTTGGCATAAGCCTGAGTTAGGGGAAGAAGGATGGCAGTGCTCGTGTGATCTAGGCATTGTTTCATTTTTCAGTCCTGCCTCCTGGCACCCCAGGGAGTGCTATCAGGAGATCTGTTGTCCTGTCTTTCCAGTGGTCCAAGCCTCAGCTCCGTTCTCCACCCATGTCTGACTGCTCCTTTCTGATGCATCACATCCGAGACAAGGTATCTGGAACTGAACACAGAAAAGAAACCTGACACACTACCATTAGAGTATTTTCAAAGTGATGCAGTCTGTGTGCTGGGGTGCTGCCATTGCATCAAACCGACACTACCTTCCGCATACAGCTCCCATGGGCCTCCCAGAAACGTGGCAATTATTGCAGGTGGGGTCACAGCTCCAGCTTCTGTGGTTAGGAGAGTGGCGAGCTAAGCTTGTGTTTAGTTTCTGACACCTTCCTATTCTGGGCAGGGGTGCAGGCTTCTTGCAGAGGAGCTGCCAATGTTGCTTCCTGCTGGCATCCCATTTTCCTCCCGGATTTCCATCACCTGGAAAGGAAATGCATGGGCTGCTAGGGTGGGCCCACAGGCAGAGCAGTCAGTTCCCTGACCAGAAGCAGGCAGAGTGGCTGGACCCCCAGTCCAGTCACAGATGCAAAATCAAGTTTCCCTCCTCTGAACATCTGAGGAACTTGATTAGAAATGCTAGCTCTGCTTTCCCATCCATGAAGTGCTTGGTTTTGTGATAGCTGACAAATAACAGAGGTTTGCAGTGCACACGAATTTTTGCTGCTTCTGCAAACTTCAGTAGGATAAACAAGGGCATTTTTCATTCATTTTAGGAACACTGATAGCAACTTTTGATTTCAGCTTGAACTGAGATTTTCCTTGTAACAGAACCTTTGACACCTATAGCTCTAGTTTTGTCTGGAAGGGCTTTAAAAAGCTTTCCTCAGATTACCCATCCTGGCATGTTTGAATTTCCAAATGCAGTGCCAGGTTGAAAGGTGACGTGGTCATGAGATAACCATGTTTCAAACAATCCCCTTTTTTCAGGGTTTCAGACAGAGTCACGTCTTCAAACCCTCTCAGTTACAAACCACAAGTCAAAGGCATCTCTGCATTAACACACAGACAGGAATTGACAGTTCTTAATAAAATTGACTACCACCTCCAGCAAGAACAACACGAACATCTTACATATTTGAAAACAATTAATATCCCTGACTGTGGACAGGCTGCTAAACAGGAAAGCATACAGCAGACGAGCTGCAACGGGCTGGTTTCACTGCAAGATTCACTAGGGCAGCATCCTCCCCACACGGGGCTCCGTTTAGCGCCTAAGGCGAGGCAAAGTCGCAGAGGGGCCCCACCAAGGGTATTTGTGCAAGGATCCAGATTCCCAATTAATGTGGAATCAACATTCCTTCTCTCTTTTGTTTGAGGAAAATGATGTAGATTTATCTGACCTGCACAGCTGGCAGTATCTAGCAGTGAGGCAAAGTCTTGGAAGGTGAGGGGAGAGAGAGAAAGAGGTGGAAAAAGGATAAAATAATGAAGACTCACCCAAAAAAAAAAAAATTCTCAGAGAATGATCTTTAAAGGGAGGAATGGGCTCTGTCCCTCTACTCTCAGCTCCCTTCTGTGTTTTTATTACCCTCACACAGATACCAGTACAGCAACGGAGGGTTTAAGTTAGAGAAGACAGGATGAGCCCTGGAACAGAGGGAGAACGGGGGCTGTGAGGAGCACGCTCACAGCTGAGTCCTGGCCCGGGCACAGGGCCTGGCCGCTGGACAAGCATATGCTGGTGAATGAATAACACAGCCGGTCCCTTGAAAGTAACACTGGCCAGGGGTATGGCTCTTCTTCCCCCTGCCCATTTGATATTCCCAAATTTCCTCTTGCACTCTAAGAGAGATCCAGCTGAGATCCCACATTTACACTCGTTTATGAACATCCCAAGGGAACTGCCTGCAATACAAATAATTTGCTACAACAGAAGCAGCGCCCGGGACTTCAGATTCATTGTGTTTGCCATGACACAGCACTCAAAATGGGAGCAACAAGCTGTATTGCAATGAAGCAATGCTCATGTGCCAAGAACAGATCGAAATGTGTGACCACAGTTCCTCCACGACGATCCTTGTTAGCAATCTGAACATCAACATTAGCTCTCTAAAGAAACTGTATTTTACCCTCTTCCATCAGAGCCAAACTTCGGTTCATTTTGGCTGATTCCATCCCCCAAAAAGCCCCCCCTGAATCCCCATATTACAGGCACAATGTTTAGTGTACCACTTTCTCTACAGAGACAGTACTGCCTTATGACAGAAGAGAGAGTCGTTATTTATTTAGAGTAGCATTTTGTTCGATGTTCTCCTGCTATGCGCATCTCTTGTTAACCCAGCACTCCTGCTGTTATAAGTATTGCCCTCCCCACCACGGACCATCAGCTGTCGCGCTCTCTTGAAGGGCAGCGTGGCCCATCTTGGGCCCTACTGCACCCAATAATAGAAACTCTGGGGTTTGCAGAGTTTCAGGCCAACTTGGATAAAACACCATCTGATGGGTTGCCCTTGACCACCCTCTCTCCTCCTGGGGGCAAGCAGGTGATAGCAGCTGCTGCAGATGGTCAGCGGCACTTTCCTGAGCAAGAGGAAAAGCCAGCCTGGTCTCGGGCCCTCCACTCTGCCCTTGCCCCAGGAGATGTACAGACGTCTCCTTTCTTCTGCCCTCGGCCATCGCCTCTTTGCAATAACCTGGAAAAAAGACAAGAGCTTCTGTGCAGGCTTCCACCACAGCCAGGGTGAGGGACATGGCAAAGGGCAACATGTCCTGGTGCAACATCTGGAGCAGGTTTCCTTGGGCTGCGGCACAGGAAGAGATTTATGCAGGGCAGATGAATTATTAAGACAGCCCCTGCACTGCTCTGTGTACAAAGCTGGGTGACTGCTGCCAGCTCGCAGGGAGAGCTCCCACAGTGTTCTACTTCCGCAGAAAACAAGGATAGTCCAGGGATCAGTGGCAGCAAAATTGTTAAAGATGGACCAGGATTTAAAAGCCACTCCTGCAAGCAGAGCAGGGGCACTTGGCAATGCTGTCACAGCCTCGGGAACAGCAAGCACCAGCAGCTGATCTCAGAGATCTTTCCTGCAATTCTCTGCAGAAAAACATTCATTGTCAGGGCTGATTAAATAAGATCCTTTCAGCTATGGAGAGAGAGAGCAGCCAACAATCATTAATCCCAGAATGTCTGCTCCAGGGGGGATGTGGAAGCTCAGTTTTCCTTTTCCTTCTCTCTCTCATTTGTTCTTGCACATCACTACCAAGGTGCTCATGCGCAGGGTGGCTCAGGGGATGCAAGGCAGCAGCTGCACGGAGGCTGCTGCGTGCGTATCCATAAGGAAATGCTGCTGCTCAGATGGAAAGGACCCAGCCCACACACTTGGCTGCTCTGTGCCAGCTGGGTATGCAGCCAGGGGCTGTTGGTAGCACGGTACTCGCCATAAAAAGAAGTCAAAGCTAGAAACAAAGTGCATTTTTCTTGGCTCTTTGCAGGTCATGCGGAAAGCATGACAGCTTTCTCCTGGAGTTGCTCCTGAGCGTAGACTTGTAGATATCCACTCCCCTCTTCAATCAGTTCTGTAAGGAAATTTTCTCTCAAAACTGCTTTTAAACCAAATTTGAGGCAGGACAAATGCCAGCACTTCACAGAGGGAGGATGGTAGATGACCTTGGTCAGGGCCCCAGAGCTCCAGGGAAAAAAACATTTTGCATTTCAAGACATGGATTTACACTCTTATGAAGAAAAGCAGACTCACATCCTTCTGCAAATGGCTGACACGCAGCTTCCAAGGCTAATGAATTTCCTGAGAACTCATTTGTAAATCCAATAATTAGTTTATGAATAACAATTAATTAAAAATTGGCTCCCCCAAGAAACGTAGCATGTCATCCTGTCATTTGTCCTGATTGATCTTCACACAAGAATATTGCAAACGCCTGAGACACATATCTAGGAAAAAATTAACTGAAACCTGGCACAAAGGCTATATTTTAGTAAAAATTGATTGAAGTGAAATGCAATTATTAATGATTGTCATGTATAATTGCTGTGATTATGGGCTGCATTCTGAGGAAGGGACACGTAATTCAGAGAACTGGCATGTTAGAGATAACTCAATTTGTCACGACCTCCCTCCTTAATTCATTTGCACGCCGCGGTGGCGCGGTGCCGAAAAGGAGATGCGTCCCTGCGGGACGGAGCGGTGCGCCCTGCCAGGTTACTCTGACCCAGCTCTCCCCGCAGTGACAGGATGAGACCTTTATCTGAGAGCGACTGTCACTTCACAGCCTGAAGCGCTTGATTTTAAATGAAAGCCAAGCTGGGAAAGGCTTGTGCTGTGCTGACCTGGAGAGTGCAGAGGTGATGGCACTTGGGCTCTGGGGTCACGGTGTCCCTCGTCATCTTAAAAACGTGTTCAGGCCTTTTTTTGTTGTTGTTGTTGTTTTAACTAGTGAAAGTGCCAGAAACCTGAAATTCGCAGGGTCAAAATACTTTTTAAACTGACAAGAAATGCTCTGAAATTTGGCCCCTGACTGAATGAAAAAGATGGAGCAGGAAGACTAAGTTCTGAGAAGGAGACAAATTTACTATTTCGTGTCAATGGTAAATTTTAGTTGACTAAAAATAATGTTTTTAAAGGGGAGGTTGTCCTGTTTAAGAAGAAACAGCACCAATTTTGTTTCAGTGTGACATGTGCCATTTTTCTTTTGAATTTTTTGGATCAGCAGCTGAAGCAGAATATTCATTATTTTCCCAAATCTGCATGCAACCAAGTTGTTAGTTTAAAAAATTAAATACGAGATATGCCAGTACCTTTTGTCTGCTTTTCAGTAGCTGAGATAAACCTAGACCAGCTCACAGCTGTACTCGCTATGCTTTTTGGTCTGTCACTGAATCTGCTTTTATTATTTTCAAAATGATTTCAGGCTGATTCTGCATATCTTCCCATGCTGAAAAAGGAGATAATTTGGGTTCTTGATTAGGTTTTGTGTACAAAATTTTAAATTATTTAGAATAAGTGAGGCAATTCCCAAAGAAACAAACAGTAAGAGTAACAAGTGACAAATGACTGTAGCAGCAGAGTCAGGCTTCATCCTTGCTGTCTCTTGGCATCCAAGATTGGGAGCTGGTTGCCCTGGGGCCTCGCTGCAGTCGGAGGAGAGGCACAGCTCAAACAAGTCCCTATAAAGGATGCCTGTCTTCGATGTCTATCCCTGGATGAGGTGAATCTGCACACCTGGGTATTGCCCCATAAACAGCCCAGTCCTTTTGCCTGGAGAAAAGAGTCTAAAGGCCCTTCCCATCCTGGTTTATAGCAAGTGGATGGGCTGGGACTCTGGGAGAGGAGCCTGGGCAGAGAAGGAGAGGTCCTGGCTATGCAAAACCATCTGCCACCAGCTGAACCATCTCACCCGTGTCCAGGCAATGTGGGGACACAGACCCCACACCCTATCTTTCCCAATGAGGACCAAGGATTGCAGGGTGGACTGAAGACGGTTGTCTTCCTTCTGGCTGTACGTTCATCTCCCCACATAGCAGCACAACCCAGAGCCTCAGGACGTGCTGGCTTAGGCTCCGTGAAAGGTTTCTGCATAGCAAGAGCTTTGTCATGGTGACCTGAAGCTCTCCTGTACCCCATAGACACACAGGACACAAACTCTCTTATCAGGACTGATTAAAAAACTCCCTTTCTCCTTACAGTCTCTTTTGTGCTCACTGTCCTGTAGCCTTCTAAAAACAGCCAAGAAGTCCCATTAAAATACCAGCTTATAGCAATTTCAGTGCTAAGTCCAGAGCCCAACACAAAATGATGTGCTCAGAAATGAAAGCTGTGATTAGATGGGTTTAGGCTTATGATAGCTCACAGCAGGAATTGCAGGTAAACTACAACTTAGGGATCTTTTCATTGCCCTCCAAACCATTATTATAAACGTAGAAATTCACAGTTTCCTGCTACACGTAGAAGAAATGATGGCATGCCACGGTCCAGAAACGCACAGTTGAAGTACTAAAACTGTTTTAATTCAGTCTTGCAATAATGATGAGCAATAACATGTTATTGTTAGAAGGCATTTGAGATCACACACATCCCAGTTTTTAAAGCTTATTTGATCTTTTTCTTTTTTCCTACCAATCCTTATATTTAGTCCTCCTTCCCCCATATGAAGAATTCTTTGAACTGCTTGAATAGGGCAGGTCATGTCCTCCTTCTCTGATGTCAGTGAAAAACATCACCCAAAGCTTCATCCCCTCTCTGATTGGTTTCCTAATGACCTGGAAAACATGAACTGTTGCTTCAGGCATCTTCCATTTCTCCCCCCTTAGGCTGAAAAATAGGAAAATAAACACTTGTTCATTAAAGGAAGAAAGAGGAAGATGCACACAAATTATCCATGGGGGTTCCTGGGAGAGTCACCCAAAACCTCCCATGAGGTGAGACCCAGACAGATGAGTCCTCATCACTGTCTTTTTCTTCAGCTCCACACCCAGAGAGAGTTTATTGGTTCACAGATAACTTTACATAGTGATATGTTTGGGCACAAAACCTAGGTAAAAAGCTTTCCAGCAAAAATACGCTCTAGCCATCCCCTGCAGAAATGCTACATGGCACTGTTGAGCTGTATAACTTTGATCTCCAGATAGAAACGAGCCTCTCTCCCTTGCTTAGTCACACCATTTGGAGTGTTATTAGACTGCACGATGAACACTTGAAGTTACACCTGAAACTAGGACATATTTAAAGCAGTCTGATGCCCTTTGCCAGCTCTGAAGTTTTGAGGAAAACAACAAAACAAAGTTATCTCCTCATGAGCTGAGTTGCTGTAGGCAGCCATCAAAAATGTTTTGAGGTGGATGGGGCAAAATAAGCAGAGCTGTGTTCCACTGGCACGTATGGGACATATTCACAGAGGGAAGTTTTGGGTTCCAAATGTTGAAGCTGTGGGATAGTTCACTGAAGACTGTCCAGCTCACTGAGCCATGCAGTAACAGGGAGCCAGAGCTCTGAGACATGCTTGGGTACCATCTGTGGGTCAGCAATACCAGGATCCCACTTTCACAAGGTGAGTAGATAGAGGAAGACAACGTTCAGATGACAATAATTTTTTAAATTTCCATCAAGAAATCTGTAGCCCCTCAAACCTTCTGTGGAAGTTTATTCTGGAGGGCAGTGACATAAGGTTTGTAGGAGGGCACAACAGGGCCCATATAATCAGATAAAATTAAAGAAATATTGGAGCAGATGGCAAATTCATTGTCAGAATGGTTTTATAGCCACAGGTTAACTACAAGACACCAGGCAAGAAAATCTTCTATGAGAATATGCTATATTTTGGCAAAACAGGCTAACAGAAATGCAAACACTTTTTTTTTCTTCAGCAAAGGAAAAGTAGTTCTGAATGTCACCTCTGAAAAGGCATGTTTCATTTAGAAGTATTGACTCCAAACATTTTCCCCAAATTGGTATTTTGATTAAAATGAAAAAGATAAACCAGTATTTTCATTACAAAAAGATGTTTTCAATCCCAGCTGTTTGCCCACTTAGGTGGATTCATTGGCCTGATACCCTGTCCTCCACCCAGCCCTGATTCTTCAGGACCCAACAGTTCAGAAACAAACAGGGAAGGAAGGCAGTGTTGCCTCTTTTGTGCATGATTCAACTCATTTCCAAGAACATTGTCCTATGATGGTCTAAACCCAGCCTGGACCCAGGTACTGTGGCCTGGTGGGTCTGAAGAAGCATTTTCCCACTTGCCTCCCTTAAAACCAGAAATATGTGGTCACTTTTCACCCCCATGTTGACTCTGCTACTAAGACAGAGCTGAGTTTTGCACCTGAAAGGGTGTTCATCATTGTGAGTTTTGTGCCTAAGTGAATCAACTTCCTACTTATCTATGAGAAATCCGGCTTTTCTTTTCTTTTTCCTAAATACCATACATCATCTCTGAGTACAAAATTAATTGTGTGGTTGTTTAGTATTAAATATGTTAATTGGTTCACGATTTTAAATTAATTAAAGTATGGTCTTTTGGGAAATTTAGCATCTTTTGTCAAATTACTTTGTTGCTTGTAATGAGTTCAAAATCCAAATATCCCATATTTCTCCAACTTTCTGTTGTCTTAAAACTCATTAAACTTTACTTATTTCTTTATTTTTAACTTAGCCATAGATTGATTTTTTTTTTCCCCCTCAATTAGTGGCTACAACTGTTTAGTGTCTTTGTCACCAGAACGAATAATATATTTGTGCTATTAGTAACCCATGAAGAATTCCTGGTAAATCTGTCACCTCCTTTCGTTCTGGATGGAGTTTAAGCCATGGGTTCCCATTTCAATCTGTGTCTTTGAGCCCCTCCAGTAGTCCTTTGAGAGAAAAAAGTGCTTTTGGGAGGCAGTTCATCTCATCCTTTGGCAGACTTCTGAAGGAGTTCATTAGGCGGTAAAGCTGGAGTGCTGTTTTCTCTGCTGACTAAAAGGGAGTCTGGATGACCACAACAGATGAAGATATCAACAGAGCTGATCTGGAGGCAGGTGAGATGAGTCCCACTCTTGAGACGTTGGAGCAGCACTCCAGTTAGACAACAGACTTGAGATGGATCTGTCCACACATTTTTCTTAATAAAGCACAAAAATAACAAAATGCTCCTTGAGTTTTGAACTATGTCTTACTTGAACATAAATTAGAACAAAAAACTTGAATTAGAGAAGCTCTGCTCAATAGAAAAAAACAACTACCTGCAATTGCCACGACACCCTGTCACTTCAGCCCTTGCAAGAGTGGAGAAGGGGCACTTTCTCAACCTTGCTCTCAGTTCAAAACTCTGTAATGCCTTTCCAGTTTGCACTAAAATCTGCATAGCCCAGGTCACCATTTTTACTATCTGTGTGCCTGCTTCCTGCAGTCTCCCAACATGTGCTGGTGTTGCTGACTACCTGCTGGCTATGCCTCTTGCCCTCTCCTCCTGCTTGTCTGACCGGAGCTCCAGGGCAGGGGCTCTGCAGTGCTCTCAGGGTTCCTCCAGACGCAGCACACAGCAGCTAGCCAAGCTGCGCTGCTCCTGTGCACACACAGAAAGTGGAAAAACTAGCAGGTAGTCAGATATTGTCCACTAGAGAAAACAATCTTCTTCATTGCTCTTAGAAACAGCCGAATAGCTCAGACCACTGAAGGCAAAACACTATTTTCCCAGCTGCTGATGGGAACAATTGCTATTTTGGCGGAGAACATTTCTCACTCACAGATAAGATAACAAAAAAAAAAGAGCTCTCAAGTGGCAGCTTCCTTTATTGCTTGGTTTAGTATCTTCCCCCCACATCAACCCATGAGTATGAGAAATTCACAAAGCTGCACTTAAACTGAAATGTATGAGGCCACAGGCAATATCAGTGCCTCATCCTTATTTTGTGAATCACCTTTGTAATCTTCTGGGATCACAGTCCTGCCACACCAAAGCAACAGTTCTGAAATAAGATGGAGGGGCAAGAATAATCTTAGACGTGGTCTTCCCATCCCTCCTTGAGCACAGCTTACCGGATCTCAGTCCTTCCTGTGACTCTGTTCTGAAACCTTTCTGGTTTTCCTTTCTGATGTTGCTTTCCTTGTGGAGGATAGTATCTGAACAGAGGATCCTTTAGAGATGTCACTGGGACCAAATAAAGAGGTATCACCAACTCTGTCCTACTATCACTTGATCTTTTTGGATTTCTAGATCCAAGGATCATGCTGGCCCCAGTAGACTCAGCCTCACCCTGGGAGCTAGCTTTAAAACTGTTTCTCCTCTCTGTGTTCCAGGACTTCTCTCAATCTTAGATTTATCCTCTCTGCCTTCATGGTCTTTCTGACAGGTCACTCAGATCAGCTCACACAGGATAGCGTGATGAACCTCAACAGCACTCACCACTGTCTGGCTAAAAGTAAATGTGGATCCTAAAATTTCAGTGAGGTTTGTCTCTGGGAAGCCTTGAAGAAGCATGACCTTAGGGTTCACATTTGATGGATCTGTATACTTTTTGATTGCACAGACCCAAGGCATGAGAAAGTCCCTTTCCCTTTTTGTCATCCACCCTTAAGTCATTGTTGAGCATTGTCATGTAAACTCCTAGGTTTGCTCTAGGTCTGAACAGCTCTGTTCATTCTCAGGGCTCCTATCCATAGCTGGTGATGGGGGCAAAACAGGGAAATCATCCTGAAGTACACAAGCGATTAACAGGCTGGGATCACTCCAGAAGTAGTAGCTGGGGTAGTATCCTGCACCTCATCCTCCTCCCATGGGCATCTATGCCTATGTTTCAAAACCAGGCTCACAGGTGGCTCTAAACCTGAGGCCCAGAGGGGATGAAACAGCACAGGGTGGGAGGATGAAGGATTTGCTCTCCTCCTGCAGTGCTTGGACCAGATTTGGACACAGGGTTGGCAGTGTTGGGTGGCTTGGGGTAAAACCTGTCTTGTTGCTGCCCTATGCTAAGTCTTCTCAGAGGCTAGGTAGGTCCCTGAAGGTCCTCAGCTGGGGTCTGTTGCCCGTTCTACCATCAGCTGTGTTAGAAAGGATGCTTGTCTGTCCATGTCTCTTTGTGCTTCCCCACGTGGCCACAGCTGCTCTCTCATTCTGTGAACTTGGCAAGTACTTCTGGACAGCAGGGATCGCTTTTCATCTCCTTTCCATCAGCCTTGTGGGGGACAGAGCAGCAAATGGCAAGGCAGAGCGCACAGTTAATTTAAGGGGAAATTGTCTTTTCCTGTGGTCGGTTTTGTCTCCTGGCAGTGCACAAAGGCAGCACCATTATCTGTTTCTGCCCGCGCTTCTAGTGCTGAAATGCCTCTAATTAAAGGCATGCCGAGTTGCAGATATAGGAGATCTTAATTACATGTGTGTGAATAAAGCATTTAACAAGATGTGAGAGGTCCTTCCCTTCCCCTTGGAGCCACCAGATCAAAGAGCAAACCCGCTCCCTTGGAAACAGACAAAATGTGTTGGTTTCTGGAGGGCTGTTTTGTCATCAGACTTATCTCCAGACTTTTCTTGGGCTAGTGCCAAACTTTGAAAACAATTAAATAAAGAGAGGGATGGTATGACTGGTGCTGCAGGAGCTCTTTCCTTTTGAGAGGCAGCCCCTGCTCAGCTGAAGCCCAGCAATGCACGCAATGAAGACCTCAGTAAGTCGGGGCGATGCTGCCTCTCACTGCAGAGTAGATGAGCTGAATAGTTTCATTAGTTGGCTTCTAGCCCCCAGCTGGCAGGAGGCAAGTCTACCCTGATCCTGTCCCCCCTGTATTGGGGCCAATGAACAACCCGTACCCTGCCATAGAGACACCATTTCCTCAGAAAGGTCCCACTTTAACAGGTTCCTCCTATCTCCTTCCCCCAGGGAGAAGGTCTTACTAGTCCTGAGTGTTGTGGTCACCTTCTATACCCACGGGCGGTCTGGCACAACATGAGTCTGTAGGCAGGGACAGGCAAGTGAAGGCATACGTGACACCGCAGTGGAGTGGTCAGATCCTTTACCTGGGAGTAGAGGTTTGGTTCCTTGGACTGTTCTTGCAGCACGTGTTCAGCAATTATTGGTAAAATTGAGAGGTCAAATACAGGTGCTGGGAAGTTATATCCACACCTGTCTCCAAACACACATCTGGGCAGCATATGCTTTCTAAGGACATTGATTTGGGATCTTGCCTTGTCCATTCTAGTGATTTCAGTGTAACAGGAAGAAAATTCTCATTTCAGGAGAGGCTACCAAGAGATGAGCCTTTAGTGGGAGGAACAGAGAGCCTTTTGCCACAGAAGCTGGGATGTTTTGCAGGAGGATAGTTACCCCTCGTATAACTGAAGAGTGAAGGGGACCCTGGCTGCGAAAGCTAGAGGATCACTTGCTCTGAGATCAGGGAACCAAAAGTTCCTACAGACAACTCATCTGGCCTGCAGTGACTTTTTATTGCAATACCTTTTGGGGCAGCTTCAAACTCCAATGCAGAAGCCAATAACATGGTGTGGCAGGTTTCTTTGACAACATCTCTAGCCCTTTGTGTCTCTGGATGACACAGGAACTTAACACTTCATCCAAAACCAGTTGGCTAGACAAAAAATATTAAATATCACCAATGCTTTTTTTCTGCAAAAAGCTGGAAGTGGCCCTGAAAGGCATAGTTTCCAGCAGCTTTACATCAATTAACCTCACCTGCATTTCATTTCAAGTCAAACACAATAGTTTGGGGCTATCCCTGGACTGAGACTGATCTGGAGTTGTGTCCAGGGTGGCTTATGGTTTGATGTTAGTTTGAGTGAAAACAGCATCTAGAATCTGGCTTTCTGTTAAGTGAGTGAAAACATTCCTTTCATTCAAAGTTAAGGTGAACCGTATTTCTAAAACATTTAGGGGACTTTTCCAATAGCTTTTTGAAGTATGCTTACAGAGAGAAAGGTGTTCAAGTCACATCAGTTGTAAGACCTCATTGGGATTGAAGGTATAATACATGCTCCTAAATCATTTTGGGAAATCTCAGCTCAGCTCCCTCCATCTGCAACAAAAAAGAAGATGCTCTGAAGCAAGCCTTGCCTTCCATGAGAAAGGCAAGTCAGCAGCAGAGGTCACTCACTCATCAGCTTTACTGCATCCCTGGCCAGGTGCCAGCAGAACTTCCCTAAATGATGCTACTGGACAAGTGTCCTTGGCAAGAGGGGAAGCACACTTGGCTTACAGAGCCTTTGCCATGCCAGAGGGAATCCACTGGGAATGAGACTTACTGGGGAGTGCTGGGATCAGGTGGAGGAAAGGTAAGGAGAAGCTTCACGTGAATGTTTTTTAACTGCTCTGCTTGCAGCTCCAAGGTACTGGACACAAAAAACAGTAAAACACAATACAATACAATAAAAATACAAATAAAATACAGCTCTGCCCAAAGACAACTGGGGGAAATGGAAATAGAAAATCAAGTTTCCTGTTCAAAGTAAGTGTTAGGCCTCTTGGAAACACCTCCTGTTGCTCTTGGGAGCAGGAACAGAGGTGCAGACAGGTTGATCCTTTGTTTTTTGCAAGGATGTGGTAGGTGTGTGCTTACTCAGGGATGCTGTGCATGGTGGTAAACATGTGGGATTTCTCTCCCATGCAGGAACAACTTAGACCTCACCAGGTCTTTAATTCAAATACAAAAGCTGAGACACGATGAGGCCTCCTCATAGCTCCCACCAGGAAAAGGGAGAGGAGGGAACAAGACCACCCGGGCTGCTGGGATTTCCATTCCCTTCACACTTACTGAGGACAGGGTTGGCTCCTGGACAGAGGGACAGACATCTCCACTCACCTCTTTCAGCAGCCCCAGCCAGGATGGTACCCAGCCAGGCAGGGTGTCTGTGGCCTTGCTGGGAGACTGGAGGCCAGGCAATCACCAAAACCATGGTACAGCATTGCCGGTGCCCAGCTCATCCTGGTCAAGCTCCCTGCCTTCCAAGGGGCTCCTCCAGACCCTTTTCATGCCCTGCACCACATGCCTCCATCACCTGCACAGCTCCCATGCCTGTGTTGGGTGCTGCGGGCACCTTCCAGGGGTGCGTACAGAGAACGGGGCTGCTCAGGTGCAGCCTGTCCCAGCCTCTCTCTGCAATGCTTTTCATCTAGCAGTATGCTAAAAACCACCCATATATCCCCTGAGTTTGGATAAGCTTTCCCTCTTCATGACATTACTGTTTTCTCCATGGATCAATTTCTCCCCTGCCTGTCTTGGCTTCTGTTTATAGTGGATTAAATTATTTTGATTAAATGAAAATGCAAGTGTATTACCAGGGAGGCTCAGGGCTTCTTTATCATATAAACAAACTGCAAGGAGGTGGGTAGGACAATCACCCAGTGAGCGCAGAGCTGCTGCATGTTGCAGAGAGAAGTGTTAAACTGAACATTCATCCCTGCAGTTCATTATCTCATGGCAATAAATTTTATATCTTGGCTTTCTTTTTTATTGCCATAAAACATAATGGACTGTTTCCAAGTTAAGCCATGATGCTGGGTATAACCTGTCCAGCAAGCAATAAAGCAAGATGCTTTTTAAAAATTTCTTCCATTGCTTCAATCTCAACATAAGCAACATTCCTGAAATAATTCAGCGGAAGCAAGGGCTAGTAGCTTCTGATGAGTCAGCACCAAGTGCAGGAGAGGTTTCAGGGCACGTTCAAGCACTTTGTCTGACTTCTCCTCTTGCAAGATGCAAAAAGACAGAATATCTACCTGAGGTAACTCTGGCACACTGTTGCCATAGTTACCTGAACACTTTGTAATCATCAATAGATTTGTTCTCCCAGCACACCACTATCATCAGGGATTAATACCATCTCCATTTTATAGATAGAAACCTAAGGCAGAGAGAGTCCAAGGACACACAGGAGCCAGGAGGCAAAGCCAGGCACTGAAATGCAGCCTGAAGATTTCTTTGTTAGACCCTAAATACAGCCTCAAATTCTGGTTCTGGCTTGCTGCCCTCTCATTCATGGCATTTTCCACTGGTAACAAATAGTTACCCACAGCACTTAACTTGGTCTTTACTTTGATGCTGGAAGTGGTTTCACTGTTTGCTGCAAAGATATCCCACTTGGGAAATAATCCAATTCCCTTCAATATTGCCTGTATCAAACAACGCACAAGAGCAAGACCCGCATCTGCTCAGGATGCGGAGTGGGGACAGGTAGCTGAGGGGCTTCAGATGAGGTATTTTTCTCTCCAAATCCATCTCTGAGATACATCCAGGAAAGTAACACAGAACACATCATAAATTGCATTTTTAAGTATTTTGGGCTATGCCATCTAAAGGGGTCGAGGGAAAGGCTACTAAAGCATTAGCTCTGTCAAGAACAAATATCACCAACACTAAATCATATTTGCCTTGAGGTTTCTAGAAAAAAAAAAACAACCTTATTTTTGTTGTTGTCTCACCTGGAATTTTTACAGAAAAACAAGCTAAATTCTGCCGGACAGAAGATAAATTGAGCTTAAAGCCTACTGCAAATTTCAACCTAGGAAGGTCTATTTGCCTTACAAATTCTGTCCCTTAGTAGAAATGGTTAGTATTTCTTTTTATGTTAGATTAAGGCATAAAGGTAAAAATACTGTTTAACACACACATCCACATGCATACACATGGTTTGGAGTTTTTTTACAATTAATATGCATTCACGTTTTCAAATTGATCCCAGCAATTGCAAAATGACAGTCTTACAACACTAAGAAGCTATTTCTGCGTATGTCTGGCATTTACAGAAGGTGAAACACTTTGAAAATTCTGCTAATCCCTGATGACATTTTGAGACCTCCAGATAACTTTAAAAACCCAGTTTCCACGTCTGTTCACAACCAGGGGCTACTTCCACATCTAATTACAAAGGCAATTCTGTAAGAGTTATGAAGCAATTGTTAATTGATTTTGGGCTTCACTTTCATTATTTTCTTCTCCTCTAAGATGGTGTAAATCCAAAGTAGCTTCACTGAAGCCACTGGCATTAGGAATATAGAAATGAAGGACTGGAGGAGGCATATGATACTGAAGCAATGTGAAAGTTGTGCCCATGTCCTTCAAAAATTTTGCCATATTGTGCAATGTTCTGCTATGGAAATGGAAAAGCTCCTCCCTGGTATGAGCAGGCTCAGTAAGGAGGTAACCTCGTTGCTTAGAGCGAAGAGGCTTGGCGTGAGACGTGCAGGAGTGAAACTGGGCCTTGATGCAGAGCTATTAGTGCAAGGTGGGGAACCAGAGCATGTGTGAACAGTGCTACAGGCTTTCACCCGCCTTGTCAGCAACCTCTAGCATGTGTAGTACTGCCTTATTGCAGGTCTGCTCTTCTCACTGCAGGAAAGAGAGACCACGAGGCTGTAATTCCTCCATTGGTTCTTCCTCTGATGTGCTGTCTGGCTATAGATGGGACAGGTTAGCTCCTTGTTCTTCTAACATCATTCATCTGTTTAAATTATAGACTTCCACGTGTCTATAACACCTGGCACAAGGGAGACTCTAGAAACCCTCATGATCACATGAAAACTCTCAGCTCACTGGGTCTAAGTGACCTGAGAGCATCCCTGCTGCTGTCTGCACTATTCGGGTCTGATTGAGGGACCAAGACTTTGCTGCCTCAACCAGATTATCGCTCATGCTCTGCACAATCTCCTTTTGTGATCACAAGGCAATGTTTAGACTGTAAGACAGGACTTAGGACAGTAAAACTGGAACAGTAACTTCGGGGTTTGTGCTGTTACGGGGGAATGGGTACTCTGAAACAAAATCACCGGACAACTGTATTGAACTCTTTTCTTGGACATGAATTGAGGTGCAATCAAATGTAGGTGTATAAAGAAGCCAATGTAGGTGTATAAAGAAGCCCTGGCTACCATCTCTGATGCCTGACACACTTTAATTTCAGCTTCTTTAACGCTGTCTGAATGACCAGCAGCACAGCAAACACCTCCTTGGCCTGATTCAGGCCCTGCCTGAGTCAGAGGGGATCGATTCACTGGATAGACTTACCAATTGCTCATGCAAAGTGCAGGATGAAGTGCATCTTGTATACAACCCTAACTAAAGCAGATCAGCAATTTCAGGGAGAAAAAGACCTGCATCACCAGCCAAACTGCTGGCTGCACCTGTCCATCCCCATGCGGAAAAAAGGATTTCTGTAAAAAACAAATTTTCATTAGCTTCTGCCAATCATTTCTGCCCATCTAGCTTAATTAAAATTTACCACTCAACTCTCAGGCAAATGTTACACACAAAGAAGGTTAAAAGCCTCCCTCTTTACCTTCTCCCTGCATTTTGGGAAAGGTTTCCTGAATGGGCCATTTAGAATATAAATACTAGCTACTAATTTTATTTCATATTAAATGTCCTGCAAAGTAAATTTCACAAGTCTTTACACTTCATCAACAAAATTAAAACAGTTAAGGAAGGGATTTGCTGATGGAAGATGCTAAAATTATCTGTCTTTAATTAATCCTGAAAAGAACATGCTGAAGCAGAGAACCTTTACTTCATGTCAGCATTTCCATGTCCACAACAATATTAATTCAAGCATCATGGACTGGGTTAAAATTTAGTGAGACACAGATTGTTGGAGTTCTGCCATTCATTTAGGTTGCACTGCATTCGTGGGTAGAAGGTGGTGTTCCCCAGGCAAGCACGGGAGCACTTACAGCCCCCAAAACAGAGAAGCTTCAAGGTCTGTCAGGAGTTCCAGTGGGTGAAGGAGGATACTTGCGGGGTACTCTGTTACCAAGTTGGGGGGAGGCAGATGCAGGTAAGACCACACAGAAGGAGACAGAGAGCAGAAAAGAAGAGCCATACACAGCCTCAGACCACTGGTAGCACAAACCTGAGATGAAGGATAGATCTGGGGGTAAGTGGTGCCTGGAAAAATCCCAGGACTGAAAACAGAGGCATGACCTTTGCTATGATGTCTTTCTTGATGTCCAAGAAAACAAAACTTTGTGAATTTGTGGATATAACAATTGGCATCTCATATTCAATTACAATTTATCCCCCCAAATAGATGTGACTTGTAGGATTAAAAATTTTACCAGCCCGAGGTGGTCCTGTCACCGAGCCACACAGGCACTACAAAGCTGGGATCTCAGCTAACTGGTCACCTTGGCTCCTTCCACGGTCATACAGGTATTGCCAGGGATGCACAAATGGTTTGGAGGAGGAATAAACACAGCTGCTTTGTACTCAGGGGACAAGCTGTGAGGAGTCACTTGGTATGGGAAATCATGTCAGACTGGGGATCCCTGGGATCCCTGGGAGGATTTGACAGAAAATGGCTAAAGGGCTTTGGGAGACAGGACCTCAGGAGAGCCCCAGCCCCTCCTCAGCTGGAACAAGGATCAGGCTGTCATATGGGCTGAACAGAGTACTGTGTTTGCACACAGGGTCCTAGCCCTTGTCAGGGCTCATCCACAGCTCCTAATTCTCACATAGTCACCCTGTTTGCTCAGTTACTGGTTGGGCTGGGAGGGACTGTTCTCCATCCTTCGTCCTTCCAGGGGACCAGTGAGAAGGGAGCAGCACAAAATTCATGGATCTGAAAGAGTGAGACTCCAAAAAAGATCCTAAAGAGAGGACGAGATCACAAGAAGGAGGTTAACGGTTTGTCCCAGTGATGAGAGGCCTTTGGAGAAGAACAAGGAGAGTCATGTGGTACTCGGTAGGAAATGTGACATTGTTCCAGGTCAAAGATTTCTGTCTGCTTCATTAGAGAGAAGCTGCAGGGCTAGAAGGGCACACAACAGATTAAAAAAGAAAAAGAAATCATCTTTAGGTTTTGTTCAAGCAGCTCTTTTCATGAGTGAAAGCCAGCTTGGGACAACTTGCAGGCCTTGCAAGCAGGTAACCAAAGTAGACTGAAGATCTCATCAGAAGCTCTTTCTGGCACCTGTGTCAGTCTGGCTTCTTAATGCCATTAGCAAATCGCAATTACTGAACATTTCAAACCCAACATCCCCATCCAGGCAAACACCAGCAGGCTGACCAGCACGGTCAAATATGCAAAATCAGCATGCATAGATTGTGTGTGTGCACAAGCATCTGTGTTGGTCTGCCTGCCCATCCTGACCCGTTAGTTGTCAGCTGCAACATCATCCATCCATGGCAGAGCTCCATCACACCGGCTGCTCTTTTACATAAAGGACAACCCCCCTCACCTTCCTGACCTCTCCTGCTTTCCCATAGATTCCCATGCCCTTAGCAAAAAAGGGATGCTGTAAATACAGATCAGCACGCAAAAAGGCAGAAGGAGCCAGGATGAGTTACTAGGATCTACAAAAGAGACCATAAAAAATTATCAGCCCTGACACAAGAGAACTGGACCCTGAGTGCTATTGCTCCATAAAATTGACAGCTGGTAAACATGGAGCAAATGGAAAGGAACTGCATCCACCTTGTGCCTCGCTGGGATTTACTACCACTGGGGCAAGGGCAATGCTCCATGCTGGAGTTAGCAGAGTTCAGTGCTGCCATAGGTTGCAAACAGTAAATCAGTGGCCAGTAATAACCATAGCAGATAGGATCTTTTCGCTTGGCCATGTAAAGTGGGTGTTTCCAGGGAACCAGAAACTGGAAATGCCCATGAGCAGCAGGGTCAAGTACTCAGCTGAGGCAGGGCTGTGGACCCCTGGGTCATCAGCAAGCAGGAGACAGGAGGTGAGAGGCTGAATGTTCAGCAGCCACTCTTATGTGTCTACCATCATACCTGCCCAGAAGTCCTGGGAGGAGAGAGGGCTGGAAATGCAAGCGTGGGCTTTGTCCTGGACATTGGCACAGTCACAGACTGTTTCCACTATGATTCCCTTGTAGCCAGTTCCCTCGCTAAGTAGTTGATTTAAATAAGAACATCTATCTTCTAAATTGTGTGTATCAAACAATCAATCACTTGGAGGCTGAAAACCTCCCCAAATCTGTAATTATGGTGTCACAGCTGATTGTGATGAAAGTGAAGCTGTCAGGGAGACATTCGTGAGACAAACACACTTGCGCACAGCAATTTTCCCCAGAGTGCTATGGCAAGCTTTCCTGCCATATGGGGCCATGATTAATAGCCCATCCTATATGTAAATATTTAGCTGTTTAGGAAGCAACAGGATCCAATTACCTTTCAACCCATTTCTCTCCTTGTGATAAAATACAAAGCAGAATTTCTGATTTTTTTTCTTAAAAAAAAAAGATAAAAAAAAGCCCCGATGACTCATATTCTACTGACGATATTAAAGACATTCTTCTCTGCGCCCGAGGTAATACAGGCTGAGAGCTCAGCTGGGCAAGGCAGCTGAAATCTCTTATTTTCTCATTACTATAATGTCCCTCTCCAAGGAAGTGAACACTGGCACTTTCTGCTGATAACCCCTCGTGACTGTCACCGTAACAGTGGCCTGGAACCAGAGCTCTTGCTGGTACATGATACAATCTGAAGCAAAGCTTTTATCATGAGCCCTCTGGTTTTTAGGACGACCCCTAAAGCTTGCAGCTGCTGGGAGGAAGAGCTGCCTGAGAATCGCAGCAGTCCTCAGGGGAAAAAACAGACATTTCTGTCTCTCACAGTAGCAGGGACAGTTTGAAGCTCAGCTTTATGTGCACCCAGAACGGTGAAGAGAGGGGAAAAATAAGCTTCCACAACAGTTTCATTTTTTTAAAACAATTTTATGACTTTTCTGGCAAGGTCAACATTATTGACTGTGTTCTCCTTTCTCAGCAGGACTATCCACCTCCATGCCCCAACCCTCTCCACCGTCCCTCCAGAGCCCCAGAACATCATGTCCTTGAGGCAACACTGGGAACTTCTTTTGGCTGGCCACAAGTACTGTTTGCTGCCTTCCTTGACTTGATATATGAATGCTACCACAGCCTGGATCACCAGGCTTCCTCCATTCCCAGCTCTCGGCACAGGGTCGTGGCTGAACTGCTTGGAAAACCTCTTTAGTCATGGTAATAATTCCAGAGGGAGGTGTCAATGAAACACAGGTCAAGGCGGTGTGTCCTACATGGCCTCAGTCAGCTTTGTATCAGTGCAAATGATGCAGCTGAAGCAAATATCTGTATCAGAACTGGTGTGGCCAGCAGNGAGCCATCCAGATTAACTATTGCCACTGCCACACTGTCAACACCTCCCAGCCCTGGGTTTTGCAGAAGTCAGGACTCAACTAAACATTAATGGTGTTTAGGGCATTCAAAGCAGAGAGCTGTCATTCTAGGCACAGCCATGGGACACTGTGTTTTTATTAACAGAGCCAGGCCACTAACAGTGCCTAAAGATCCAGCTTGGCACAACAGGATTTTCAAATGCAGGGACTGGAGTCCTGTTGGTCCCTCATGCAGCAGACAGGTGTCTGTTGTCCAGCTCCCATGGGAATTCTATGGGACCAGCTGGGAACCTGGCTGGTGGTCCCAGTACAGGTTGTCTTCTGCACCAGTCCTTGGGAAATAATGCCAATGAGTTCCCAGCATGGCTGGGAAAAGGCTTTCCCTCTGGCTGCTGTTGAATGGCACTGAGGCCAAAGCTGGCCGTGCTGTAGCTCTGCTCCTTTAAGTGCCGTCAGTCATTACTCACTGTGGTTGATGAGACTGGGAAGTTCAGGGCCTGAACTCAAGCCATGGTCCTGACAGGCAGGATGCCCAACCACTTTTCAAAGCCTGTAATCGGTGCTGTAAGTCGTTGCCTTGCTGTTCCTACACAGAGGGATGTTGCCTCTGGCTGGCCTCTCAGCTTCTCTATCGCTGCTGCCACTCATCTGCTGGGGTCTCTGCTGAAACGTAGGGCAGAAGAGTGGGAGCCATGGCCTGATAGCCTGACTCCCAGGATGAACAGGAGCATTGACTCTGCATATGGAGGAGGAAGATAAATCACCCTGTACTGCTGCGTGGTCTCTTCCAGGGCCAGCGGGCTCAGGAGGCAAAGATCAACATGCTGGACCACCACGATGAAGCAGAGGATGGGAGAGACATAACATGTACGGGAGGAAAAGCATTCAATGGAGGTGGAACCAGGCCTGTCCTAAAATGGAAACATCTTCTCAGAGAAGTTTTCACATGAGAACAGAGCAGCAAAAGCTGCACAAAAATACTTTCCGGTGCAGCTGAGAGGTGCTGAGCCTCATCCACACCTGCAGGCTCCCTGCCCCTGGCCAGCCCAAAGAGGACACCCAGATCAACTGTGTCTTCTGCCCCCACGGTCTCCTGGAGGACACTGGCTGTCCTGGGACACTGCCCACTCTGCAGTCTGGGTCCATGGCCAAGTCCCAGCACAAGGCAGCAGCAGGAGAGGACTTCCAGTGGAGAGTTTTTTCAATGGCAATTTAATGCCTAACGTGAGGAAATGTTTGTTTTGTGAAAAGGGATATTATTGTCTCCCTAGATCCCAGACCGTTGCCTTTTTAGCAATTTCTAGCCAATCCTAGCTGCATTTTAAGCAAAGCGGGTTGATAGAAAACACAGTCAGCTTTAACATTGCTGATAAGAGGCCAAATATGATTAAGAAAGGCATCATCTGCCCTGCAGGAGCACGTTGCAATGAGCATAATTTTTGAGTCGATCACTTTAGTTGTATTTTGTAAGTAAATTGGAATGATTTTTATATATATGTATATAGTGTGTGGTTTTTCCCCATCATGGACTACTGAATGTAGTCATTTGGCTCTTTAGGATGAACCTCTTTTCCTTTAACAAGTTTGAATTTTTTTAAGTATAACATTAACTCTCAGTCTTCTAGTGTTACAATATTTTATTGGGGAGTAATTATTGACTTTTTCTGTCATGTTTTCCCCTGGGGCTGTTTCTTCCTAATTACACTTTGCACTACCCTGATCCTTGGAGAGACTGGACATGACCATCACAGTCCTCACCTTCAACCTCAACCATTCTGTGCCTCTGCAGCTGTGTAAGGCACAGGGACACGTAGCTGAAAGATCAGGCAGCAGCAGAAACGTCCCTGCCAGGGAGCAGGCTGCAGGGTGGCTCTTTGAACATGCAGTTAAAGTGTCTGCGGTCCATCTGATGGACCTAAACTGCTTTCTGTGAAACAGGAGCATCTGTAGGGTTTCCATATCTGGAAATGCTATACAAAACTCTTCATCTACATGTAAGGTCAGTTTTGGGGGTTTTTCCTACTGCAAACAGATGTGTACAGAAGAAAGGTACTTTGCATCCATCAGGAAACTGGGATTTGCTTCTCCTCAATTGCTCCGTGAGCCCAGCGGTATCTCAGGGGGCCTCAGCAGAGCTGTTTCTGACTTACACTGATCCAGACATACCTCAAACAGAGCAAGGCGGTGGGAAAGGTTGATACTTCCAAGAGAGAAAGAAGAAAGAAGAGACTAACAGCAGGAAAGACTCATGCTGTGAGTGCCTTCGGCGTCAAGAAGACTGGAATTGGAGCGAAAGGGGAGAGTTGGAAGGTTTCAAACCATTTCTGCCTAGGTCTTGCTCAGCAGTTTCTCCTCTGGATGGATCCAGGTCAGCCTGAGCCCTCTGGCCACAGCCATTTTGGTGTTTGAAGGGACGACATCAAAAGGAGGCACAGAGACACTTACAAGAGCTGAGGCTTGAGTGAAGGAGTCTCTAGGGATCAGCCCCAGGTGTAAAGTACAAGCTGATCCAACAAACTGCAGCGGGGATGAGGGCAGAGAAGGGCTTGTAATGCAAGTCAGCATGGGGTTATACATCCTCATCAGGGTCTGGAGTCACCGTGTCTTGGATGTGGTTTGCATTAATGCCAGGTTTGATGGATTCAGACTTCTCCCAAAGTTCTGCAAGGGAAGTAAGATTGGGTACATTCACCTCTGATCTGTGATGCAAAGAAATAACCAGCTTTACATTGCAACGTCCTCATCCACTTCTGACTGTCCTCCTGTGAATGCCTCAGGCCTCAGTCTGTCAATGCCACATGGATGATCTTCCAGCGTGGGGGAGATCCCCCAGGATAAACTCAGAGAAGGTCCGTGAAGCCACTGCTTTAGCCTGGTGTGAACGCAAAGAAGATTGGAGCTGCCCTCTTTTCCAATCTGGGGGGCACCTTTCAGCAGTGGTTAACTGGTGCTGAACAGAATGTGTGATGGCCAAGGATCTCTCCTACAACCCACCCCCAGCAGGAGAGTCCATCATTTACAAATCACTTTTCACAATTCCTTGGAATGTATTAAACAGGTAGAGAGCAAACCAGGTTTTGCTAATGGACTTTAAAAAATAACTTCAGAAAGATGCAGCATGCAGCACATTAGAAATCCTGAGGGAAATTTTCTCCACCTTGATAACAAAAGATATTGCATTTTCCATGTCCTCCTCTTTCCAGGCAGAAGATGTCAAATTACGCATGAATGGCCCTTGTGGAAGGGAGCTGGCTTTTCCTTTTTTCATTCAGATGATGTCACCTTTAGCTAGTGGGATCCAAATGCCAGGGCTGCTCAATTTTGCAGGTTAAAAGCTCCATGTGTGGGGAACCCAGGACAAAAGAGAGAGCCTGAGCAGGGGAGTCTCTGGGGTCATGGGCAAACAGGCGGACAGGCTGCAGTGACTGGTGTGCCAAACTGGACAGGCACACTGAAGACCACCCAACTGGGACGTAAGTGTGTTCGGCAAGGCATTTAGGTATATTTTTCCTTCTTTGGAAGCTGATAATTACTTTTTAGAGCTCTTGAATGAAAAGAGAGTATTCTCCCCCATTTATACGAGATCCGTAGTTTAAGTGTGATGAAAACACATGATAGACAGCGAGCAAGAAATAAAATTTTCCAGGCTTTGCCTAGAAAATAAGGGTCCAGTTCGGCATCACTGCGCTGGTACAAGAAATTAAGACTTAACGTGCTGTTCGCAATGGGATGTCACATACTTTCTATGCAGAAGAAACCCACTGGTTCTTTCCAAACTCCTCCTGAGTCATCCTTTAAATTATCAAGTCAGGTCTTCCCAGTGTACCCAGCCTCTTGCAGAAAAAGTAAATGCAGTCCCAGCCTTAGGCTGCTTCAACACCAAGCAGACCTGAGCACATGAGACCAAGCCAAACACTCAGTTAAATCAATGGAGTTATTCTTTTCAGATGACTAAGGAAGCAATGACGCTCATCCCCTGCATTAACCCCTAAAGAAGATGGATTGTTTGCTGAAAACATTTATGTGCGGGGAGGAACCTTATCAAAATCAGTAGAAGCAATGTTGTGTCCCTGCCCTGTCCTCCTGCTCCCCTGTCATGGTTCAGGTTCCTATAGTGTTTGTGAGCAACACCAGACAGCGCTTTGCCAGCCTTCTCACCATGGTATTGCAAACAGAAAACTCCTGTTTCCACTGCCCACAACACATTTAATTGGGATCCTGGGGACCCAAGCCTCTGTCCGTGTAAGCCTTTTTTCTCCTTCATTCAAAGTCAGGATTTCCTCCAGTTTCCATGGAAATAAACTTCACAGAGATCAGAGAGGAGATGGGTGCAGTCCTGTCCTGTCCTGCTCTGAGTAGTCCCATGTGTGCAACGGGGAGAAGGAACTGAGGGGCAACCCACCAGCTTGGCTGAAGTGCTACATCCACCGGGCTATGTGAGACCAGATACAGGCACAGACACAGAGCCTAACCATCCCATCCTTGCCAGTACAAGGCCTGGGGATTAAACCAATGGCAAGCAAAGCATGATAGTCTGTTAACCAACCATAAAATCATAGAAACATAGAATAGTTTGGGTTGGAAGGGACCTTAAAGATCGTCTAGTTCCAACCCCTTGCCAAGGTCAGGGACACCTTCCACTAGACCAGGTTGCTCAAAACCCCATCCAACCTGGCCTTGGGATGGGACTTCCACTTCCAGAGATGGGGCATCCACAACTTCTCTGGGCAACTTATTCCAGTGCCTCACCACCCTCACAGTGGAGAATTTCTTCCTTATCTCTAATCTAAATCTACCCCTTTTCAGTTTAAAGCCATTACCCCTTGTCCTATCACTACATGTCCTTGTAAAAAGTCCCCCTCCAGCTTTCTGAGAGGCCCCCTTCAGGTACTGGAAGGCTGCTATAAGGTCTCCCTGGAGCCTTCTCTTCTCCAGGTTGAACAACCCCAACTCTCTCAACCTGTCTTTATAGGAGGGATGCTCCAACCCTCTGATCATCTTTGTGGCCCTCCTCTGGATTTGATCCAACAGATTGTACCAGGCAGGACACAGCAATATACCATTGGATTCATATTGTATTACCACACTTACAGAATGAGACATACACACACACACTTCTCCAAGGCGCACGAAGTCACATCAGATGTACAGTTAGATCCCCCTGGCCCACCCCTCCAAACACACCCAACTTGGACCTGACAGAGATAGGAGAGAAACCTTTCCAATGGGAGGAAAACCATGTAGTTATGAGAACTCATAGTGGGGTTTGTGGCTGGCCCCCACTAAACCCACATACAATACTATAGAAGATGCTGCTGCAGATAAGTGTTTGCATGCAGAAATATTTTGTGGTGATGCCAAAGGGAAACTTTTGTACATGGTTTCACATCCCCAGACATGATCCATCATCTAGAGAGATCATTATCATCCTTACCATCTTTCACTTGCTGTGGGAGGTCTGAGGGAAGTACAGAAGGACAGACTGTTTCCAAGAGTCTACCAAATTCCATGGAATAATCCAGTAATTTCACCGGAGTGCATTGCCAGGCAGTGGTAGCAGGGAGGTGGGAATACAGCCATTGTAGCATCTCTGAGACAACCCCAGATTTTCTGCTGCATGAATGTGTGCACTCTGGCTATGTCTCACCTTTCTGGCTTGGATCTGAGTAACAGCCCCATGCCAGGAGCTATGAGGAAGGTCCTGCAGCAAGCTGGAGAGAGGAGCCTCTCACAGTTTGCTCCACAGACTCCTTCAGAGCCATGTCACAGTGAAGGGTTGAATGACCATCAAGGAGGCTCACAGGACCACTGTACCAGGATGCCAGTACCATGAGCATGGAAGAGAACTTCTCTCTTACACTGGGGCACAGCTGAACATGAATCTCTGCTGCACATGGATCCAAGTCCCCCTGTGGGGTGCTTTTGCAGAACATTCCACAGTATCAGCACAGGATGAGCGTGTCCTTTGTGCTTCTGCCCATTCTCTGTCACCCTTTGCTTCCTACCATTTGTTCTCTGGTCTAAGGTAGCAGGAGCACAGGAGCAGGGGAGGGGCTGCCTGGGGACCATCAAATGCAGAAAGGCATGGTTTAGCACCACAGAGACTACCCAGGCAGAGAGTGCAGGTGTTCCGTGGGAGAGAGGGGGGATGATCTATCTGCAACCTGGTGTACAAAAACAAGTCCTGTCACCCTCAGGAGGGAAAGAATTGTGATTGTGTAACATAAATCCTGCCAAAGGCATGTGCAAGCGAGCAATTACCTCCTGGGAAAGTTAAGACTTTGGCATTCAACCCTGTGCAATTGCAAAGAGGGAGAAGCAGAAGGTGGAGATGTCATTAGACTATTAATAACTACGTGTATGGTACAGCCATTGCAAAATGATTTGACAAAACAAGCAATTCCAGAACCACTGCCTCCTGCTATGGCTTTTGATTTAAGCACCAGTAGCACTGAAAAATACCCCTGCTACTGCTGGCACAACCATTGGCAAGGGAGGATTTGCACACTAGACCTCTGGTTCAAAAGCAGAGGCTAAAAGGTCCAGTCCTGTTGGCTGGGGCAGGCTCAACATCAGAGAAGTTGTGCTGTGTGGAGTTCTTTTCTTTTACATCATTTTCAGCTTGTACGTGAGGGTCCCTGAACCCAACAATGAAGTGCTGCTGAAAGGAGTGGGCTGGAATCCTGAATGCCTGTGTTTGCTCTTTCCACACTCATCTTCCCTGTCTCCCCACTCCAGCCAGAGGGACATTTTCAAAAGGTCTTCTCCTCTTTGGGTTTCTTTTGATCATACCAGCTTTTTACATTGTGCGTTCATTCTCCAAGTAACAAACGTGCTTCAGAGGAAGCACCCAGGCTCCTCAGGCTGCACAGCTCTGTCTTTGCTAAAGATACTTCACATACCCAGTCATGCTATGTGAACACCAGTGATGGTCTCTAGCATCTAGCAAAGAGTTCAATACTCATATCTCCTACAGAGATCACTACATGTTGAAATGAATAGAACTGTAAACCCTGTCCTGAAAAGTGCTGCAATGAGTAGGACTCACCAGCACCATACCATGAGTGATTTTTCTATTTTTTGAAAGAGGCAATAGCAGTCGTCAACTCCCAAGCACATCTAAGCAAGTCATGCGCTTTCCTAGGATACTAATTAGGAGAGAGGGATGGTATACGATAATTATCTCAGTCACAAAGGACAGTTTGCCCAGATGTTCATATAGCATGAGTCTATTTTCATTTCCAGCTTTTTACATAGATCCTCTAAACTAGCAAAAAGTCTATCAATTTCAACATGGCAAAATAATCTCCTCTGTGAGTTCTTCCTGAAGATAAGTGACTACAAGTTGGAAGTCTCTGCTTCAAGGCATTTTCCTGATATATAAGCAACAACAACATAAAAGCTTTATATCAGGCTTCCAAGAAACTGAAAAACAGAATGCTTTCTCAGATACCCATAACTCAAAAATAGTCTGTCCAATTCAGCACTTACTCATACAGACGAAACACTCTCCTCTGGGCTGAGCCTAGGCATGAAAAATAAGATGAAGGTTGGAGCTGTCATCAGAAAGTTAGAAGAACGGTACATTTACAATTAAGATTACAGTGGATTCTTCTAGCCTTGACAACAGTTGTGACAGTGGCTCCGTAACGCATGTGCAATACTTTGAGATCACCTGATGAAAGACACTGTTAAAGAACTGGGCACTATTGTGGTACAGGCAAAGCCAGAAGGAAATTTTCTTTGTTAAGCAGCCCACCAGCTTCCTGTGTCCTTAGATCAAATTCTGTTTAAGCCATTTATTTCTTTTTTTCCTATGATGATTTCAAAAAGAAGAGACTTCAAATGAGGAAGAGATACAGGAATTTTCGAAGAAAAATAAAAAGGAGGGGTGTCTGAACTACAGCAGACACTAGTCTGAGCTTGCCACATCTTGCAGCTCTCTATGATTGATTCCAAGCACTGTGGGATTCACAGGCAGATGTCTGCAACTATTCCTACAGGGACCAGGGTGTCATTCCTATCTATCAGCCCTTATTGCTCCTCAAGCCTGCCAGGACTTTGCTGGCCGGCTGAACTGCTCTGTTGGATCTGGAGGCACTGGGATATATGAACAAATTGTCAAACCAGGAGCTTGTTCAGTCTTACCAGACAAACCAAGAAGAGCAAAAGTTAGGGCCTCTTAGCTGTTAATGGAGCCAACAGATAACACAGTTGAAACTAAGGTCACTGGCCAAGTTTATCCTGACATCCTACTTCCAGATGACAGTGCACTCTGCTCTTGCAGCTTCAACATCCTTCTCTCCCCCTTGATCTTCAAGGGCTGTCTTTTTAGTCCTCACACAAGGCTTCTTTGCCTGCCTCAGTCAAGCTTCTTCACCTTCTTCAGCAAGGGGGTGCAGTGATAGACTCCACAAAAGTACTTCTGAACATTGTTTTGATCTAGGTGTAAACTTGGACGTTTGTTCTCTTGCCTGTAGCTGCCTGCCTCTGAATGAAATCCTTCACGGCGTAGCTCCTAGTCCACACAGAAGACACAATCATGCTGTTTTCCCACAGCTCCTGCACCCTTACCACAACAGCATGCCTGCTTTAGCAAGTGAGTGCTTTGTAAAGTGAACCTCTTGCATAGCAGTAGAGGAGAAATGACCGGTTCTCTTGTCTTGACCCATTAGAGCAGGTGTTGAAAATGGAAGGGCCTCCTGTAAGTATGTAAATGACTCCTTCCATCAATGTGGTACAGCAGTGCTCTGCTGACAAGGGGTGGTCAATCAACCACATTTCATCCGAACGGTTGCAAAAGTTATGTTTTTTCATAAGATATTCTCTCTGAGAAAAAATTGGTTGGATCAGCTAGGATCACACATAAAGAAAAAATGATGACAAGCAGAAAATTGCAAAGCTTTGAAAAGTTACGAGCAGTTAGAAAACATCTAGTACAGAAGTCTTTAGGTGACCTAACCTAGCTGCTGCTAATGTTCCAGCAGTAATAAACAGTAGCCATTTCCCTTGTCCCTCTCCTTTGGGATTCTCTGCTGCAACACTGGTTGGTTCTTGAATTCCCATAGTTTATAACAAAGCTATTGTCTGTTATCGCAAACACAGTGACATTATTACAGAACTTACCCTGCAGCAAGATATGAGTTAGTGTCAACCTTAGCAGACACCAAATATTTACTTTAGAAAAGGAAAAGATATTATTTCATAAATCGAAAATTGTTCCCTTGGCCTTTAAAGGAAGTTTAGAAGCAGCCTCGGTAATTACAAAGTACACCATATCATGCCAAACCGACTGAATCCATAGCTGACCCATTGCTTGTGGATTCCCACCTTAGCACACTGCCTATGACAAAGTGACAGAGTCCCATTGAAGGGAATCCCTGATTGCCATTCACTTGTGTCTTGCAGTGGATAGAGAAGCGGTGTTCAGTGGAAAGGCTAAATTCATTTGGGAAATGAAATGATGTTGTGCAGAGATGGTGTTTAATGAGCTGGGGCTATTAGCAGTCTCTCTTGTGTTCAGAATGTGAGACTATTTATCTCGCTTGCCATTACACAGCTTTGTATGTTCCTGTATGCAATTTGTAGTCTCTTTTTCCTCCTGCCCTGCACATTTACTCCCCATTTATCTCTGGATGATCCTTTGTTTGCCTACCCTGTCATAGTGCCTTAACTGTAGAGTTCTCTGCACCTCTCCCCGTATATTTACGGAGACTGGTTTAAGGCAAGGGGATGATGCTCCCCATCAGCACACAGCCCATCCTGCTGCTGCTCCCCATCCACAGTCCGTATCTCTGTAGCAGAAAGAAAGGTGAGTGGCTTTCTGCCGTAACACAAAATGCACTCACTCAGTCCCCAGTACACAGAGAGAGCTTATCATTGTATGTCAGATTTCAAATGACTCATGCTGCCAGTCCTACAATTTAGGACACCTCATGAGAGTCACCTGCTTCACCAGGGACTTGGAGGTCTTCAGCAAGAGCTTTTCACTTGAGATAGTCAAGAAGTTTGCAGTTTAATCAAACATATGCCAATGGGGAAACACAGGAATCAAAAGAAATGTTGTACAGTCACAAGGGCTGGTGAACTCCTCAAAACTGACCTCCTTGTACTGTTGACAGCCGCAGGGGCAGTAGTGACTGCGTCCAGGAAATCAGACTTCGTGATTCCTTGGCTTACCTGAGGTGACACACATTCTGGCCCGCATTTGGCCATTTGGGCCAGGTGAAGAAGAACAGGGTACACCCTGTGAGGAAGAACTCCCCACTGATATCAGAATAGCTTCAGCTATTCAGCAAGCATCTGTAGACAGACACAACTGGGTTTTCCATCAGCTGCAGGACCCACCCCAGACACCCATTTGTTGCTCTGGGCTTCTCTAGAATAAGCCCAGTGAGAAGAAGCCCTTCTGCAGTTGCCCTCCCCAGTCTCTGGATGCAGCAATATCCATTGGTCACCCAGGGTACTTGCTGGTATGTGATGAGATACAACAAAGCCAGACCAAGGGATCCAGCCACTGTCACCACATTGTGGGCCCAGATGGCTGCTTGCCTGATAGGTAGAGGCGTGTTGCACATTGAAGTGGGGACAGAGACCACCATTCAATCCTGTTTTGACATCTCTCATTCCTCTTGTAAAAACCCTAGAGCTGTGCTTGAGTACCGCTAAGGCTGAGCCCCAAAACGAGCCAAGTCCTCTAAGGACAGCAGGGCAAAGGGAGTCTTGCCTTGGCCTTTCTGCCAGGCAAAGGTGTTCCATAGCTGGAGCATTTTGAACACCTCCCATTTCAGTCTGTGAACCATTCTGCCCCTCTGCTGAGCATGTTTAAAATCAGGAGAGGATTTGCAACCCTGGCAGTCTCACATATCAACTCACAAGTCATCACACATCTCCTCGAGCATTAGGACACCTGCAATCTTCAGGATTTTCCTGGATGTCTTAGCAGGGAGATGACCATGAGCAGAAAGGAGCCTAATCATGTCAATGCATAAGACAAACACAAGTAACACTGCACTGACTGCAAACAAAAGGGATCTAATGAGCCTGCTAGCTCTTCTCCCCAGTCCTCATTCCCTCTGTGAACAGTCTGCTGACGAAACTGTGTGAGGCACAGGGTGCCATTATACTAACAGATCTCTGAGATTTAGTCCTGGTTATTAAAGCTGTTGTGGTCCAGGCATCTGCCCCCATTGTGCTGCCACAAGTCAGAACTCACTGGATCAAAGCTGATGGAAGGAAGGAGAGGTGCATCCACACTGCAATGACCCTGATTCACCTCAACCTACTTGATTAAGCTGCTGATGAAAGCAAGTTTGCACAAATTGCCGGTCTGAAATGTCCGCAGCAGCCGATGTCCAGCCCACCCTGTGCCGCAGGGACACTGAAGGGACAGAGTAGGCAGCTGAGGCAGTAACATTTTCAAGAGCTGCAGCAAAATCTGCTGAGCGCATTTGCCACAGACCTCAGTGGGGAATGATACTGCCAGCATGGCTGGGCCAACTGGGGTGACCCTCACACGGCCACACTGCAGGCACCTGGCAGAGACCACGGAGGAGCCTGTGGCTTCCTGCAGCCATCCCATGCCCCGACGCTTTCTCTTGGGACAAAATCCTGAAGTTGTCATTGTCCACAGACTTTTCTAGGTCCTGTCACATTGCTTCTCACAAAAAAGCAGAGTTCTTTGACACTTCAGAAAGCTTCTGCTGGGGAAAGTCCTGGACTGCTTGCCAGTGTAACAGCACCAGAACTGATGCTATGGGGGCAGATGCTCGGGACAGTGCTGCTGTGTTCCTCCACATGAACAGGGGGCTAGCTGGAAGGACAGTTGGGGCTGGCTCTGGCACCACTAACTCAAAAGGAAAGGCAGCTCTGAGGATAAATCGGGGCCTATTGGGATCACTGGATCTAGAATTCCCAATGCAGAGACAAAAGAAGGAGATTCAGCAATTTTGCTCTCTTGGAGGACACTTTGATGCTTGCTGATGGTCACCAAGATTATCTCTGAGTTGGAGTTTATTATAAAGACGACACTTGAATATAGCAAGTAGCTAATAAATGTTAACATGAGCAAATCCTTAATGAGAGAGAATGAGGAATCTTTGCCTCTCTCTGCATCAGGCTGCTTACAAACCACTCCTCAGGTTGTTCCACTTCAGCACATGCCCTTTAAGAGGACAGTGACCTTGCCACACTGACCAGGATTCAGTCATGGCTGGCAATCATAATACCCAGAGAAGAGCAGGTGGACATTTAGATTTTCGCCAGCACTTGGAATGATTGATGGAGAAGGAAGTCACTGCCCAGAACAAGGGAAGAGCCTGAGTCTAGTCCACATCAAGTTCTGGGCTAGATGAAAAACCCCAAAATCTTAATTTGCAGTAGATTTGCCCTGCACATATGGGGACTAGGCACTGCATTCAGCGTGGTGGGCTAAGAGGGACACAGGAAAGGTCCTCTGTCAAGGACACTCACTTATGGAGTCTCTTGAAAGAGGTAAGTAAACCCTACAAGCTTCAACCATTACAAAACCACTTTGGCTAACTCTGGCAGATCTAGCTAACCTCTTATTGGATGCACTGGGCCCAGCTGAAGGAAATGAGATGGAAGGGTGACTCCAAACCTCTCTGTTTCACCAGCCAGATGCTGACTGAGGATACAGCAGATACTAGGAGTAGCTTGGACAGTCTGGGGCTGCTCTAGGTTGTGTGTAGGTGCTGACATATTTGGCAGGAGCACCAGATCTTGACTTCTCTTTCACTTCTTCTCCTGAAGGGTGAGGGAAGGTGATGTGAATTCATTATACCACCTCTGCACTAACTCCAAGTGCTGGATAAAGAGCTGCTTCCTTTTTAAACATATCTGTAATTCTGCACTCCCTTTGGACCCCAGCTGAGGCTGACACCTGCTTTTGCACAAGTGTCTGGAGCCTCCAAGAAGAAAGTCATGTGTCTGATACTGTCCTTCACTCAAAAATCAACTCTTTTGTGGAAAATTTTCTTGCTGTCCCCTCCCCAGTTTTACAGGTCTTCAGTGTTGATGGAGATAATGATGCAGAGCAAGAGCTGTGGGACAGACAGAAATGATTGGGACAACTCTTTGTTCTACAACCTGTCATGCAATATGAAATTGTTGTCAGAGCCCTGCCAGCATGGGAACAGATGCGAGTCCCCTCAGCCACTGTGTTTTAATGAGGAGTCTCCCACACATGTATGGGGCAGGGAGCCCTAGTCAGTTGGTGATGGAGAGCCACAGGACAAAAGAAAATGACAGAGAAATGTCAGTCTCATTAACAGGAGATGGGAGCCCAGCGAGAGGTATCTTCTGGAGACACAGAGGATGATCACATCAGCAGTGAATGCTGTGAAAGAGGCACAGCAGGAAAAATGGGACTGAGAAGTGTCCTACAAGAGCATGTGTGTGACATGGAAAGGCACAACTGGTGACATACCTGTCTCCTTGTATGACAGATGTCACATGGACAAGGAGCAGTCAGATCCTTCCTGCCTGGCCCAAGAACTTTCTAAGTGACCTGCCCCTTTCCATGAAAACGGCCCTGCCAGCACCATTCAGGACCTAACACCCTTGTAGGGGGAATGAAGCAACAGAGGCCAGTTCTGGGAGAAGTGTACACTGGACATAGACACTTCAGGGAGAGGCAAAAAGCCCAGTCATGGACGCTCCTAGAGCAGAATAATGCTTATAGTCAACATTTGGTCCTGTCATCCACTGGTTCGTTCCCTCCAGCTCCTGGCTTAGATGGGAACCAGCAAGATGTTTACCACGTTGCAATTTAGAATTGCCCCCGTTGGGACACCAGCAGTCCTAACTCTGGGATGACAACTTATGAGGGGACTGTAGTAGTCTGTATTTAGACATCTAAATCAGCCCTCCATACTGCTGTTAGGACTCAGTTTGAGTGCACAGCCCTAGGGGTGTAATGCCATTGAGATGCCTAAGACACTGATACCTGCATTTACGTATAGTCATCTCAAATGAAATCTTATCTCAGGAGTTCTTAGAAGCCTCTCCTTGTGCTGCTAGGATCATCATGAGGAAGTCAGTGCCATTGGCACACCCTGGCGCAAGCTGAACTTGTGTCCTTCTGCTGCAGGACCCTCCCCTGGGGACTCCCCTTGTGACACGGGGAGGTATAAGAAGCTACAAAATAGCACTGTGCCCCTAAGAGACATTGAGCACTCTTGCCCTGGAGTGGAGTGCTCACATCCTTTCTGGGTTTGTATTTTAAACAGGTTTTCTACAGCTCTTCAAGTTCTTCCTGTTGCTTATTATGGTTGGAAATATTAGATTCCAGGTTCTGCATGTTAATTCTTCCCTGTCATACTCTCCCTGCTCCTGTGCCCCTGGCCAAATGATCCCAGGATACCATCTCCTTTGTTTCACAGAGAATACTTGCTTGTAGAAGCTCATCTTTATTTATCAGGAGTTGTGTCGATACGACTTTTAAAACCCAGCTGATCTCTACTGCCTGCTTACTGAAAATCAAAAGAGCCTACAGGAAGTCAGATAGAACAACCATTAGATTAAATAAAAGCTGGCCCCTCCATCTCCCTTGGTTCCCTAATCTTCTCCGCAGCAAGTGTAATGCACACTGTGTTAATCTATGGGACACGGGAGGCTGTGCACTCTGTGCTTGTGGGCTGGAATTATATCAACTCCTATACAGGATAATTGAGCAAAATCTTTTATTGTCCTCATCATTTTCACAGCCTACAGTGTCTTTCAGAGAGAGGTGGGGTAGGGGGAAGGGGAGGGAGGATTTTCTGCAGAGCTGAGCCTACAGCAAAATTACAGTTCCCCCCACTGTCTCTGCCTGTGGCAAAGATGTTCCTGGCAGCCATTGCCACGTGTCTCTAGCAGCAGGTAGCAGGGAAATTCCAGCTTGTCCTGTGTAATTCTCATTCTCACTTCACCTCCAAGTTGTAGGCAGCAGCCACAACCCATCTGAATTTTTCACGAAGTCAAAAATTAAAAGGAGCAAGTAAAAATGTCTGAATACAAGCCACATGACAGAACTTGACCTTCATTTCCTGGACCACTGGAGCTCTACAGCTCTGCTCTCCCTCCTTCAGAGATTTGAGGTCTTGAGGTTCAAGTACCAGATGTCCATGCCTGCCTTCTCCTCTTGACTCCACCCCATCATCACCAATTCATTTTTCCCAGGTGATGTTGTCTTTCTATACTTCAGTGGTTAAAATTCCCTCTTCACAGTTGCATGCCCTAAGAAGACCTGCAGAGGCAATAGAGCAGAGAGTGTCCTAAAGACCTGAGAAATGAGAAGGACATCATATTTCAGAGACTGTCCCTATTGCATAGGCTTAAGAACTTTATTTTTTACTCTGGGCCCAAGTTTTCTTTACCTAAGTGATGCACTGAAGCTATAGATGCTGTAAGCACCCCTTGGAGTTCAAAGTTATATCCACCATACACTTGAGAAGGTCGGATTTTTTTTCTCTCGCAAATTCCTAAGCTGCTCAATTAGATGAGAGGAAGTCAGACTTTACAAAATAAGCATTTGCATAGTTTCTGGTTTAATTAGCACTCAATACTCCCTTGTTTAGTATGTTGAGTCCCAATGTATTGGACCAACACATCCTTAAGCTTCCCTGTATCCAAGCCCTCCCCTACCCCTGCGGTGCTGTGGGTTGCTCTGGGGCTGAAGTTGAGCTCCTCAGTGCTGTAGGACTGAAATCACATGAGAAGGATTGTGGGATCCTGAAGGTCTACCTTGCGCTGACATGGGGAAGATACAGGTCTTCCAAGCCTGGTGCCTCTGTTCCCATGCATGGAGAGCCAGTGTGCAGCTTTCTTTCCTTGCTTAAATGCAGCCTGCTGCCTGTCTGAAGACAGAGAGGAGACGATAAAAGGGTTTGTTGCAAATGGAGTAGAGAGAAAGGAGGTAAAGATAGTAAAGATCAGCAGCTATCAGCTTCGAAGACACTTGAGATGTCCGTATCTGGGGCTCGCCATGCTCCTGCAGCTGTGTACACACGTGAGAACAGTGCCGAGCCCATGGTAATGAACCTCGCTGAGGAACGGAGAAAAGAAACAGGGTTCAGCCCCTGGCTCACGCCACTTCTCATCGTCTGGACTGAAGCTGCCTCTCACACGGGTAGACCAGTGTAGGTATGTAACTGTTTGCTCCCACCCACCCAGGGCCACTGGCCTTCCCAAGGAGACTGGCCCACAAGCCCCAGTTACTGCTGTCACCAGGCGAGCACTCTCTCTTAGGCACACTAACATCAGCTTGAAGTAGTTTGGATTTTCCCTTTGGACAGAGCACCCCATAGCCCCAGGATTAGCCCCAGATCTGAGGCCTAACCCTTCCTCTTGTGTCACAAGAGCTTTTTCCACCACTTGCATCCACTGGTTGCCCAGTCTCTTCTCAGTCGGGGGGAATGGCCAGGGATGTGGGGATAAAGCTGAAGGGATTGTACAAATTTGAGTGGTGCCTAAGCCTTGTGTAGGCTGTGGGCACAGGCTGATGGCCACGTCTCACTGAACCAGACCCTGCTGATGAGGGAAAGGACCAGGTGTCAGTCTGGCTTATCACAAGCCACAAGTTTAATGGAAGAGGAAGGGGGTTCTGTGGTCCCCCTGGCCCACTGGTGCACTCTCCAAGCCACAGTCCCTGCCCCAGGCCCTGGCCGATGCATCCAGCCCTGCTCAGTTCACCAGAAGAGAGTCTGGTCTATGACATTTTCCCTGGCATGTCACCAAGATGGTCTCAGCTGCAAGCCTCCACTTTCTCTTTCGTCCTTCTTGTTGATGAGGGCAGCTCGCCCAGACGGCTAATGCACACAGCCCCAGGGCAAAGGTTGTCCTTGAGGAGCCTGCCGGTATGGAGGATCTGCCCGGCTCAAACTGGAGCTCAGCTCAGCTCTGCTGCAGCTCTTCAGATACAAAGCGAGCTGTCTGGCAACCCGATTCCTCTGCACTGTGTGCCGAGTGTGAGATATTTACCAATTTTCCATGGCTCAGGATTTTTGTTTCTAAATGCAGTGAACAAGCCCAATAAAGCCAGCAGCCTTGCCTTATTCATCTTCATTGCTATTTAAAAACCCATAACATTTTCAGCTAAAAAGGTGGCTATATTTTTCTTTTAACACTTTTGCCAAGGATGACAATTAAAGAACAGACTAACTTCCAAGGAGAGCTCTGTTACACTAAAGACTGTTATCATCCTCAGGTGGATTCATAGCCATGAATCTCTCAGTTCTCCAGAAGTTAGTACCTGCTGCCATGAGGTAAACACGTTTTATCACAAGTGCATTCCTCTGACTCACTGTAATAAACATAACTTGTCAGGCACAGTTGTTCCAGTCCTAAAGCTGTTTAGCTTGATATCATGGTAAGTGCGATCAGATTCTTTGAAATACCATTGAGCAAGTTCATTGCCTTGGAAATCGTCCTGAGTTCACCTCACTACTCTTGCTGTCTAAGAATTAAACATCTCCCACCAGACCTGTTTCCCCAGCTTTCTGTGCCTTCAGCAAGGAGGGGTGAAGGTCTCCAAGGGGTGAGTCTCCTGCCCTCTGAGATGACCCACTCTCTGCTGGTGTGCATCTCCACTGGTGAGGACTTGGTTGGCCCAGGCTCAGGTGTCTAACTTCAGACTCTTGTTCGGATGGGTGAATCTGGCCCCAATCTCAGACTTGGACTCCCGTAGGGTTCACCAGAGCTGACTCCCTCACGTCTCATGGAGACCCCAGGAGAGGAAATCCCCCCTCCCCAAGCTCAGTCCAGGGACCAGGGTGACCAGCTGCAGATAAATCTTTTTCAACCCCTCAACAGGTCTCTTTGTGCAAAATAACGTGCATGCTTCATTAACACTTCACAAGATAAAGCAGCGTGATGCCCTTAGGCAGTGGCTTTGACCAGTGACACAGTTGTGCGGGGGCCGGGAGGACACAATCCCCCCCTACACTGCAGCCTTTAACAGGTTCTTGTGTTCAACCCAGGTGAGCTCCCAGCCAAGGACTGAATTGCATGTGTCACACTCTAATAGACAGCAATAATAATAGTGTTGTAATATAGATGTGAAAATTTAAGTGAGCAGAATTTCACTCAGGTTGGTGGATGGGGCAGAGAAAGTGCCCACTCTAGTGCAGGGCAGGTGGCTGAGGATGCAGAGGCCTCCAGGAGCGGGGCTGGGGATGCTGGAGCATCCTGCTCTGTTGTCCTGCTCTGTTTCTCAGCAAGGTCACAAAAGCTTCTTCCTTCAGCTATTCCAGCCACTTCCCTTGGCTGGAGCTTTCTCTGTCGGGAGGGCAGAGGTTTAAGTAGAAGAGGAGCAATGCTCTGAGCCTTCAGAGAGCTCTGAGCCTTGTTCACACATGAGAAGGACCTTTGGCTCCAGCAATGCTGCATGTTCATCGGTTGGGGAAAGATGCTGGGCTTTGAATGGAGTTCAGCAGCCTCAGGTGAACCTGGCAGAAAACCGTATTTATTTTTCAGAACACTGTGCAATTTTATGATTTGACAAAAGACCTTGTTCTCTCTGTCACAGAAAAGAATAACATCCTCATGCTTGCTGTGACCCTTTTATGTGACAGAGTATTAATTCCACTGGATGGTGCATCTGTGGAGCCTGCTCTGATTGCACTGCTGGGCCAGGTGACAACGGCAGCAGGCCATGAGGGTAGCCATTAGACAAACCCCAGGGAAAAAAATTACCACTGCTGAGACCTTCACAGAGAATGGAAACTAAAACCAAAAAAAAGCATGTTTTGTTCTTCTACTGTTTGAAGCGCAAGGCAGTATTATTTCCAACAGATCCTGTATATCATGAGCCCATTTCTTCCTGAAATACCTAGATTTGCTGTGAAGTTATAAGGTTATTTTAAACATATATATATATAAAAATCTATATATATTCGTTTATAAGTATTTTATAAATACACACACACCTCCATATAATTTTATGTATTCGGTCTCTGTTTTTGAGAGTCAATTTTTGGGTCATACTTATGTCATTTCCAGATTTCTCTGTGAAGCTATGAAAGACAGACAATTCCCTAAAATACAACTGTAAATCAATGAAAGATGAGATCCCCCTGGGACACCATGATTCTGGAATGTGGGGCTTTAACTCCCCTACTTCACAGATCCCCAGTTCTTTGTTAAAGATTTGTATCTCTTTGCAGTCGTCACCAACAAATGCCATTTTCACTGAGGTTTAATTCACATGGGAAATGTCAAGTTTTTTCAGGAAGCTGATTTTAGTGTAACAGAGCCGTCTTTTTTTTTTTTTTTTTCTGAGAGCAAAGGGACATTTTCCTAGCCCAGGAATGCCCAACCAGAACCATTCTCACTCAGCAGAGTGAAGGGTTTTTCCTCTGAGGTTTTGACAGTGGCAGGATCCCCCATCACACAAACACCTCATGTGTTCATTTGATCAAAAGCAGTAACAAATAAAATAACCCTGTTGGAGAAAAAACTTCTTGGGTAACACCTGAGACACCTTACTCATCAGAAGAGGCACAGATCTGATGCCTGCCTGGAAGCACATCAGATTCATCCAGCTGCTGGAGGATGCAGCACCTCCAAAACCCCCACAGGCCATGGAAATGCCAGCACACCAAATAACTGCTCTGCACTGAGTCCTCCCCATGGTACAGGCTGCAGAGCCCATCTCTTAGAGGAGAATGGGCAGGGAGGTGAATGCTCTTCACTGGAGTCCATCTGATGGTCAGCCTCAATGCCTGACCTGATAACCCCTACCCAGGATTTGGCATCTCCTTTCCCAGACTTCATTAGTTCAGCCACGCATCCCTCCCTTCCAATGCCGATCAGGGATGGATGTGGGGATCAGGAAGAGGGATAGAAAAATAGAAACCCACTGGAAGGTTTTGGGACCTCTTTGGCCAGGTCCTGCTGGTTGGCTGTAGGAATACCCCCAGTCTTGCTCTTCCTGATCACCAACCTGGTGTATGGGGGCACCAACTTCTGGTCTTTGTTGCCCTCCTGTATTTCACCTGCTACAAGTCCATCCTATCCTCCCTTCACCACCGTGGAGCATGTGGCAGCTCAAGTGAGGAGTCCCTCCACATTACTGTGTTAGCCCTCAGGGTAAGAGTGGGGACTGAGCTGCCAACCCAGTGGCCAGGAGACCTCTCCTGTGAAAACAGACCCTGATACGAGGGCATCTACCTCCATCCACTCTGCTGTACTCTGATCTGGGTTAGATGGTACGGAAACAGAAGATGATGGATTTCCAACAAAACTAGACATTTTTGGTCATCCCTCCCTAATTTCCAGGCACGGAATTTATGAATAAGTTATGGTGAATGTGTAGATAATGTTTATTCTTTCCATGTCTGCTGTGTTGGCATCAAGGATGGTGGTACTGTGATCACAGCTGATGTCATAGAATCATAGAATTATAGAATCACTAAGGTTGGAAAAGACCTCTAAGATCATCGAGTCCAACTGTCAACCCACCCCCCCCATGCCCACTAAACCATGTCCCCAAGCGCCTCATCTACACGTCTTTTAAATACCTCCAGGGATGGTGACTCCACCACTGCCCTGGGCAGCCTGTGCCAAGGCCTGACCACTCTTTCAGTAAAGAAATTTTTCCTAATGTCCAAATTTTTCCTAATGTTTGAACACATGAGCCACAGCAAGAGTCAGTCCTGGCTCTGGGGCTGGGCTGCACACGGGATGGGAATGACAAAAGGACTTTCTGTTGTTGCTCACGCCTCAACTCAGAAGCTCTGCTCTTGCAGCCACATTCAAGCATTCACATAACTCAGAAAATCAAATGACTTCTTATTTTTGAAGGGTTCATTCCTTACATGTAACTCAATGTTTTCAATGAGAAGTCAGGATGGTTGTAAAATAGCACAGACCAGAAAAAAAACAGTCAGGAGGTCACAGAACTGTCACATACAGTCAGGACCTGGCAAAGAAAAGAAAACCCCTAGGACACAGGTGAGGCAGGGGAGTGTTGCCTCTTGTCACATCCCATCTCCTTGAAGATAATGAGGAACCCGGTGACTCGAAGCAGGAGCATGCACAGCAGGAGGAGGGAGGTAAGCACTGGTGCTGCCTATGATCGTATCAGCCCATTTATGCTTCTTGATACACAGATCCTGGAGTCAGCAGTCACCGCAGGATCAGAGCATCTATCACAAGGAACAACAACAAAATTATGTCTTCGCCAGCACTGCTGGCAGGAACAAGATTAAGCCAGTTATTTTTATTACTGGTTTTATTTTGTTTTACACTGTTTGGGAGAGCTATCAACTCCATCTGTGGAAGTGTGATGCAATTAACCAAGGAGTTATACAAAAATGAAGATGAAAGGTTCTGCCTTTTGTTTGAAGGCAAAGTTCATCTTTATTTGGTCTGGCAGCACAATCCAGAGGGCTGAACTAGCTTCTGAGAAAGATGTGATCAGGGTCAAAACCATGTTGTCTGGAGAAAGACTGGGAATGGATTAAAGTGGGAGAGGGAAATGGAGCAGCTGGGAAGCTGCCTGGGGAGCAAAGCTTTTGAAATACAGTCTGTTATATGGCATTTGGGACATCTGTTTACATCTCATGAGCAAACCCAGGGACCTGAGATGGAAACATGAATGCTGGGAGACCTTGTGCCATTTGCATTTACTGTAGGACAAGCAATTTTACCAAAAAACTCAATCTTTCAGTGACCGTAGAGGAGGGGAGAGTAACAACATTCACAAATTAAGAAGCAAATATCACTCAGTTAAATGAAGGCTCATTAGCATTGCACAGAGCATCATGCACTGTGAGAACGATGGAACATGGGACCAGAGGGGACTCCTCACAGCAAGACCAGTCCCCACTGTTGAAACCACTGTGGCATAAAATTCTTTTTGGAAATAAACCTTTAAAAGCAGATAACTTTTGGCCCTTGGCTCCGGGCCCTGTTGGAAGGCTGTTCGAGAGCTTGAAGGAAATGTACTCCCCTCAGAGTAAACATAATTTGCTTTGTTTATCTGATTATTCTGTTTTCCCATACCGACACAAACCACCTCTGCTAGTGCTCAGTCAGTGCATGGCAGATACCCAGGAGGCCACAGGGCACTACTTATCTTCGTTAGGCAGAAGAGGAGTCAGAATAGGGTGCTGCATCAGTGCAGAGGAGAGAGAACCAGCTAACAGCAGTCCCAAAGGGACGTTCAAAACTGAGTCAAATTAATGACTTTAAGGTTTCCGACTTTTTGTTTTCATATGCAGCAAATGGTCCATAGTGCAAACAGGATTGAGCAGGGAGATGCTGATGCAATTCTTTTCTTTAAATGAAAGAGAGGATCTGTGGGCTTGTGTCAAGAGCACGAAGTAGCACCAGACTGTTTGTCTCTGATATAACACTACATACCATCGTGGGCAGGGTGGAGGTACCTTTCTGAGGAGAAGTTGGCCCAAATTCACCCAGCATTGGCTGTGAATACTGCATTCTCCACCCAATGCATTAAGAAATGCTCCAGGGAGGACCGCATTTGAGCCCCAACCCCAGGCCTTCCAACAGCTTCCTGGAGTCCTCTTGTGATGGGAGTAGTCTTGCTCCATCCTAGCATAGACATGAGGGTTTCCATTGCCACTCACCTTCTGTGCAACTGCCCACCTGTTATTGAAGCACCAAGCAAGTGGGAGACCCAAGCTAGATGTCCTCCTTAGACCCACAGCTGTGCCCGGAGCTATGGAATGCTATAGATAAAAGTAGCTGCAGTGGAAACTCTGCACAAAAGGTTTCAAGGTCCAGAATGAGGGAAAGCAGGAAGGACAGGTATTCTCAGGTTACTTTTTGGAGCTCTCACCCAGGAAAGGGAGCCGTGGGTTCCCACCCCATTCCCTGGACTTCTTTGTGTTTCACTTGGTGGGTGAATCATTCCAAATCCATAGAGAGGAGGATCATCTCTTCTAGGAACATATATCTGTCATCATAAAATAAAACTTGAATGAAGAAACAGTGGGGGAATATGAGACAAGGAATGATCTGCTATAGGAAAGGGGACCTCAGGCCTGCATGAAGACAAGCAGCTCCAGAACGTGAGCACGTGACAGGACAAGAGGCAATGGGTACAAGTTAAAACACATAAAATTCCCTCCAAACACACGCACACACACACAAAAGTTTCTTACTGTGAGGGTGGTTGAGCATTGGCACAGGTTACCCAGAGAGGTTGTGGAGTCTCCACCTGTGGAGGTATTCAAAACCCAACTGGACACAGTCCTGGACAACCTGCTGTTGCTGACCTTGCTTGAGCATGGAGGGATTGGACTTAATGACCTTGAGAGGTCCCTTCCAGTCTAACTGATTCTGCGATGATGAAGGTCCACATCCACAGGAGGCAACTAGGATCCCAAATCCCACTGGTTTTATCTAGAGGGAGCTTGACCTATGACTGCTCTGAGAAGTCATTCTCTGTTTTTCAGGAAAAACTCCTCTAAATCCCACATAACTGCTCAAAGAATGACTCTTCCTAAAGGTTAAGCAGAGCTTACAGTCCCAGGATCATGGTGAACTCTGAAGATGTGAAGAAAACAGATCCAGCAGTGTCCTCCAGCCACAGGAAATATCTGCTGTTGGACAACTGCATCCATGACTGTGCAAAGGACTGTTGTGGCCTCTAGATACGTAGCACCTGCGTTACCAGAGACATCCCTGACTTGGTTTCGTGAGGGCTCTCACTCCTGTAGGGCCTTGGCACAGGGTGGATTCTCCCCAGTATGGCCCAGTTAGCATCAGCTGAGTTGCAGCAGCAGCATCCCTGAACAGAGAAAAGCAACACACAGTACCACAACAGTTTGTGCTGCCTACTGCTTTGTTTCTGAACATCGTAATTATAGTCCCAGGGTGATACTGTCAAGCTTGGAGTTAGTAATTTTTCTGCAGCTATTAGAGCTGAATGCTTAATCGGAAAAGAAAACATCAGAGCCCCCTCTGAGCAAGACATCAAACCCTTCACTTAGAAGAGTAAATGTCCCAAGAATGTAGCTGTTGGCAGAAGACATCATGCTGTGGTCAACATGTGTCCAGCAATCAAAGCGTGACAGTAGGGCAAGTACACATGCCTTGGCTTGTGCCATCACCAGCAAAGAGCATGCAAAGCCAGCGAGTCTACCCACACACTGGAGGGAGAAATAATCTGCCATTTCACAAATGCACAGTCCATGGGGAGAAGGTGAGGGGTGGGAGAGAGGGCAGGCATTCAGAGTGCAGGAGTTAGCTGTGTAGGGGAGAGGGCCGGGGAGAGGAGGACAGAGGACAACCTGGGGGAGCTGGTGTGTGCTGTGTGAGAGGGGGGGTCAGATGGGGCAGGGCAGCTCAGGGGGGGAAACGGAGGCATGGATAAAGCCTTGGAAAGACCAAAATCGAGTAGGAGATGTGAAGAGCTGGAGGGTGGAGAGGGAAGGTGTCAAAATAAGTCTGCAAGACACTGGAGGTGGCAGGAAGAGAAAACGGGACTGGGGCAAGTGAGGTGACAACACTTTGGTAGGTTAACCATGTTACCTTACAGCCTTCACTGGGCTCCAAGCTCAGTAGATGTCTCCAGACCACTCTGGTTAATTGAACCAACAAACACAGCTGATCCAGCCTAGATCCACTCCCTGGCATTGGGGTTGTGAGGTGGAGTGCCAGCACTTCCTAGGATTTGACAACAGCAGCAATTAATCAGCAGAAATTTTTTTTATTTTTTTTTTCAAAGACACACTCTGCTGGGCTTTGCTCTGGTGTTACAGACCCAGCTCTTTGTACAGACTAGATTTCATTCGTGTGAAATGAATTCTGAGGTTTTATGGTGGTTGTTGTTGTTGTTGTTCAGATTTGGGGGCTTTGTTAACCCCCTTTTCTCCAGAAACCGTGACTAGTGAAAATTTCCATTCTATGTATTTTAATTTGAAAATGCTGGTGTGGAGAAGCCAAGCAAAATATTTCATGGATTTTCACTTTTTCCCTAAATCTTCAATTTTGCTTTTTTCAACTGGAAAATGACAGTACTTGCCTCTACTTTCTGTGACTGTGACCACATGAAGAAAGCACTTCTTGCAGAGAGAAAGTAGCAGGCTCTCAAAAGTGCCAAAGGGCTGAGGAGTTATTGGGAACATTTCTTTTTATGAGTGAAAAAATTGTTATTTCTCCAAGATGCTTTCCCTGATTGTCTGTTGTTTCTGTGACTTTCTCACTGAGGGAAACATGGAACAGGCAATGAAAAAACTCAAAAAATTTTCAGTTTGAAAACAGAGCTAAAAACCATCCTGTTCCAAAGGGAAATGCTGGTTTGTTGCCTGGAAACTTAAATACACAGCATTTGACAATTTTGTCTCACTTAGAAATTTCCCCTGGGAAAACCTCACAGTTTTCAATCAGCTCCGCTTTTTGAGCTTCCATGTCACTAAGACTTCCACTGACAACTTGTTTCATGGCAGAAGCCAGCTGGAGGGGTTTTCATAATCCTGATAGTGAATTGTCACTGTCACAGACCAAACCCACTGCTCCCTGCTCTGTCCTCATTGACAAAGGAGAGTAATTGATTCCTGTAACATCCCACTGACTGTTTGTTTCAAACTCTTTCTACCAGAGATTGATTTTAATGAAACGTTCCACTTTTACACACATGAAATATATCAAATTAAGTTTTTGAATGTGAAGTAACAGTTACCAAATACTGCCAAACAAAGGCTGACAGACCAGTGCAGATAGAGGCTGGAGGAATGGAAAGGGGAGAGGGACCCTGCTGTCTCTTGCAAAAGGTTCAAATTTGGCCCGGGATCATGTTTGCCCCTAATATGACCAAAACTGCACATTATTATACCAGCTATGAATTCTGCCTTCTTTTGACTTTGTAGGGCTCTACTGGCAATAGGACATGGGTGATAAATGATTCCACTTTTTCCTAGGTAGCCAGGCTTTCTCTAAGTGCCAGGCTTCCTCTAGGTACCAAGCTTTCTCTAGGTGCCAAGTCCTCATTTCTCCATAAGTTTTATGAAATCTGGGTTTGGTCCCTCCTCCAACCCAGTTTTCACACAGTTTTATACAACCTGGAAAAACAGTTGAATACTGATGTGAAATTTGCTGATTATATTGGTTTTTTAGGAGATATTGGTTTGTTTAAGGTAATGAACAAGGGCTGAATAGGGAAAATTACAGATGGGCTTCGTAATTGGTCAGTGCGAATGGCTGCTGAAATTCTGGGTGAATAATTGTAGAGTCATCTGTTTGAGGGAAAATGATCCTAACTTCACATGTAAAATGGTGAGCTCTGAGCTAGCCATTGTGGCATGGGAGAGAGTGCCTGTATTTATGCCCAAGTGTGCAATTCTGTAAGTCAGAAAGATTAGAGCAGAACTGGAAGAAGTTCAAAGTGCAACAGAGAAGATGAAAGATGTAGAAAGGCTTCCATACCCATAACACCCGAGTAGCCTGGGACTTATCAGGTTGTAAAAGGGTCAACTGCAGGTGGCTTTAAAAGCCAGAGCTACTACCTAGAAGACATGGACAAGAATTGACTTCTGTGTCTACAGTACAGGAGCTAGGGATCATTAGATGAAGCTTGGAAGAGACAACTTCAGAAAAAAATTAAGGTGGAGGTTCTTTATGCAGTGGAAAGTAAAGCTCAGGACCTTGTAGAAAAACAATGACAACTAACAAAAAAAAAGCACAAAATAATTTCTGCCTCTTGAGAAGTAATGAAGCACAGAATTGTTCTGCAACCACTGCAGTGTAGCTTTCCCCTTCACTCATGGAGTAAAAGTGAATATAAACACTCATATCACAGCACCTTCCCACCCGAAGGCTCTAGTCATGCTGAATTTTAGCTTTCATCATTCCACTGTATATTTTTAAAGACATCTGTCAGTGGATTCAGCTGTAAAGCTGATGAAAAAAGAGGCTTAAACTGGAGTTTTTTCAGTCATACTAAAACTGATGCACATGACTAGAATAATGAATTTTTTTCCTCAGAAGAACCCAGGACTGGATCAAAAGTCCCGATTTTCCTTGGCAAATAACCTGAGCCCATCTTCAATTATCTGAGTTCTTATGCAAAACTTCACTTCTATCCATGAAGTACAAACATCACTGGAGCTTTCTGATCCTGATCTGCCATGGGAAGTGGTAGGAAACACTTCGGGTTTCCTTATCATGGTGCCAAAGAAAGTCAATATCACAGGGTGATGCACATCCTTCTGCAGAGACCTCATCACATAAAATTTGGCTCAGTTGTTCAGATTGGATAAGCAATGTTTGCTACGAGATCAAAATGATTGATACAGAACACATTCAGGGCATTAGATGTATCTCTCACCTAATACACATATTGGGGAAAGCTGCCACTGGTGAGGGCCAACATGTGGAATGTAAAACTGTCCAAGTGTCCATCGTTCCTCAGGTACAACATCCAATGAAGGATTCACAGGGCACATCTATGGTGGTTATCATAACTGTTACTGCCTGTTGCTGTTTTGGACTAGCAAACGATTTCTGCAGTTTTACACCAATCTGAATTCATTTTCTGTTCTTAAGAAAAATTTCTGGAAGCTAGTCTTGAAGAGGCAGCTTTAAGGACTGGCTTCCAAAATTGTTGTTCCTGAACACTCAGTTGACATTCATCAACTAAGCTGTGAGAGTCCGGAGCGAGACAAGGAGGAAAGAATTCTGCCTTGGGTTTGAAGAAAGGCCCATCTAACCTTGTATCCTGTGTCTAGAAAGAATCAGAGTGCATACTTAAAGTATGAGACAAGTCTTTCTCTATGTCCTCCTCCTTGCTTTCAGTCTGTAACTTAGGGAGTTTCTGAAAGAGAGATTACAGCTTACTATTTAACAAGTCTTCATAGGCTTTTAATTGCTTTATGAATTCATGTACCATTTCAGTATTCACAGTATCTTGTAGTAAAGAGTTCAACAGTTTAATTATAATTTGAATGGAAAATATACCTTTTTTTTTTTCCCCCTAACTTGTTGACATGTGTTACAAATTATTCCTTCTTGGGATTGCATTGTGAGAAACAGATTAATTATGCCCTATTCATCAGTTTCATGCCACTTACAGTCTTGAGGACTGTTATTGTATGTCCCGGGACATTGCTTTTCCTGATGGAAGAGCACCCTTCAGTTCCATCTTTCCCCTATGGAAATCATAGTATACTTTTGAACATCCTTCTTGCTGTTTCCTATATTTTCCTAGTTCTATGCCTACTTCTACTTGATCTTGTTAAAAATTTTGGATAATCCAGGTACACTGTATTGATCAAGTCACCCTTCTACACATGCTCCTTTTCTCCTTTAAGGAGCACTAGATCTGCAAGGCATCACCTCCTCTGTTAAATGCTATGCAGATGCCTTTACTTTTTATCATATTTATCCATGAGCCTGCCATTTCCAAACCACAACGGGGATTTGAAACTATTAATTTCATTAATTTGAGACAGTCCCTTCAATCCATATCCCATAAAGAAAAGTTCCACTGCTAGAATTTCTCTATGCTCCTCCACAGCAAACGTCAATATGATTCATTTAGCTTTTCTGCTCTAACCTTATCTTCCTTGAGCCGTTCCTTTCATGCCTCACTCATTTACTGGCCTTGTAGACACTCTGGCAGTGTTCCTGTTGTGGATGTGTTTCAAAAGGATTTATTATTATTTTTTATACTGTTAGCAACTTGTTCCTCAAAATATTTCTTGGCCTGCCTTATTATGATTTTACATTTATCTCGCCAGAGCTTATGCTCTTTCCTATTTTCCCCATTTAGACATAACATACAACTTAGGACTTGCAGCAAGCTAATGCTTTGTGACATACGTTATAGTGGGGAAAAAAGCACAACTGTTCTTGAACAGAGAAATGTTGTCATGGTATCCCTCAAAACTTGGATTAGAGGTGATACATGCCAAACCTGCCATCACCCCAGAAAGACTAGTTATCATCATGTCAGGGTTGTCATGTGGGTGAGTAGTGCACTTGTCAAAGTATGCAGCCCTCCACGAAAGGCAAGGCTGGAATTCACCCAGCCGTGCTGTAGATCTTGACATACTAACCACTAGCTATTGATTGCTTTTATAGGTCAAATGAGTCACACCCTAGAAATACTCATGTCTCTTGTGTGACTCCAAAGGGAGTCAAAGGCAACGTGCTCAGAGATATCTGCACCAGAGACATCCACACCATGGGAGATGTCCCCCATCCTCCATTCCGAGGACGGCTCCATATTCCATGTTCAGTAGCTCTGGGCACCTCAAAGAGTGCTTCAGGCTAAATCGTTAAGAGAAATCCCTGGGGAGGACAGGAGGAGGGCTTTAACTCAAATAGAAACTTTCAGAGAGTGTGTGTATGAAGATGATACATGTTCCCAAGCCTCTATCTTTTTTGGGGAGGAAAATTTAGGATGAAGAGTTCTTGCATGAAAGCCCAATCCCCCAGGGTGATATTGGTCAAATGTTCTGACAGCTTGAATGCCGCCTGATGGAGGAAGAGACTTCTCAGGGCTCTGCTGACATACTGTAATTGGGTTACCTATGTTTGAACTTTGTAATTACACTTTATTTCTACCCTAACTTTTTGCCATGAGTTCAGGATGATTTCAAGGTAACTAGAAAACAGAAAGAATGTGCTGGTCCCCAGCTGATATGACCCCAGCTCTGGAGACCCTTCCTTGAGCTCAACCGCCAGGCTACTGCTCTCTGGAGCTTCAGTCTAAACTGTCTCAGCTCCTTTACCATCTTGATGGTGCTCCCATGTCCTCTGAGCTCTGCTCACTACCTCCAGCTGATGTCTATCACCCTGGTCTTCAGAAAATAAAGGCTCACCTGCAGGACCTGAGCTGAAAAGACTGTAATCAGCCAGGTCTGTAGCTTTTCTACACCATGCAAAGCCTTACCGTAAGTATGGGAAAGTGTCTTTCACCACAGGAAGATCAGACATGGAGCTCTTGTATGCTCCCTCTCTACCAGGGTCAGCAGCACCCTCCCTCCCCGCTCCTGTATAACTGTTATGACAGGAAAGCCACACATCTAGCTCTCCATCCTAGGGGCTCAGGAGATGCTCATTCTCACCAATAGAGCATATGACTTAGTCCTGCTTTCCTAAGGCTGCAGGGACTGTTGGAGCTGCTGGACCCTGGGGTAATGCAGGATGGTGGAGAGTCAGGAAAATTAGGGCATTGCAGTCAGTCGTGGGCAAAGGCCACAGATGATGCTGGCGTTGCTGGTACCTGGGCTACTGCTTGCTTCACAGCTTAGGCTGTGGTCAGTCCTGTGGAGAACCTGGCTTGGTCTAAGTCCTTCATCTTCTCCTGATGCCCCCAAAGTCTGCAGCTGACTGGCAGCATCTCATTCATTCTCATGAGCCACAGCTGTTGTCAGGGTCACGAGCACAAGGAAAGGACCTTCCACCCCACACTGAACTTCTTCCTGTGTCATGAACTGCTTCAGAAAAATATTTTCAGAAAGAAATTTAAATTCCTGAAACTGCATTGATGAGAAGCCAGGTCTGGGCAGCAGCTGCAGTGGGTGCTGTCAGTGTCTTCAGGGAGCAGCAAAGTCTTACTGCACTGGCAGGTGCCTTTAGAAACATCTCATCTCTATTTTACATGATACTGCAGTTTGGCTGGGAGTTGTATCCTCTGTAAATGAAAAATCCATGTGAGAAAAATAGTTGCTTACCTGGGAACTGGGAGTTTTTCCAGGATATTAACACAACCCTCCCCAGGAAATGGCTTCATCTCATTTTGCTAGTGGAAGATAAGGATAGGGAAGGATTGATTCATGGGAGGAAGAGCACCAAGAAGTGTTAGCCTGTACCTCAGCAACAATTCTCATTGTGGTGGCTTAGGACTTTTCTGGAGTTATACAATTCCATTTTATAAGGGTCGGTGACTGTTTTCATTACGGAAGGCAAAATTGACAGGTAGGAGATCCTGGAACAAAGGAGATGTGAAGTGTGGTGAGTCCAAGCTCTGGTGCGTGTTTGTCAGAGGAACCTTATAGGATCATTCATCTCCAAGTATTTTCACCCTAGCTGAAAAGCATGCATCAGCCACACCCGCTGGTGCACGAGAAAGGTAATGATACTCAGATAACCAGTCAATGATACTCAGATAACCAGTCACATGGCCAGAAAGGCCATGTTAAGAATTTTGGAAGGTGCTGCCTGTTCAGGCAGTAGGGCAGGTCCTCACCAGCAGTTTCCTGGAGCCTAGAGCTATCTGCAAGTGCCAGTGCACAGCAAGAATGGGGCTGCCCCACAAGGGGCAACAATTTGGGAGACAGGAGTGGCAGCAGAGCAGGTAGGGACAGTGTCCTGAATGGAGGAATACAGTCCGGTAGCAGCCAAACAAGGTGAGCAGAGCAGGTGCCACAGCAGCAGCAGGCTCAGTCAACCATCCAGTGATCATCAGATAGGTTCAGAGTGACAAGAACTGCTCCAGGCTCAGTTCATGAAGCCCCATCAGCAAGACGGGACAATATAAGAACAAGAGCAGGCACAAAACCACCCACAGCGTAGCTTGGGCTGAGCTTCAGTGGCTCTCCTGGGTTGATGGACATATGGGAAAGAGGTCCCACGTGAGGGTGGTCAGGACAATTACTGTCGGTGCATTGAAGGCCCTCGCAGCAGGAGTAGATCTTTTCTTCCCACCTCTGCTGGGAAATTGCAGAGGTTTGTGATTAAATAACCACTCCAGAAGGGCTGGTGGGCAGCATTTAATGGGGCTGTCCTGTTCCCCAGACCGCAAGCAGCTGTTGCCCACAGTTTCTCCAGCCCAGCTTCAGCCGTGAGGGAGGGGAAGACTCCCAGGAGTCCTTTGTGGGCTTTGAATCATCCTGACAAACCAGAAGCACCTCAGGCCCATCAAGGCAATCCCCCACGCCCATGCATCTCAAAGCTGTTCCCCAGCCTCCTTCACACTTCCAAATCTTGTTTTCCATGGCTGCTCAGAACTGAGAGGAAGAAAATTTCAAGGGCTTTAAACAACCATTTGCAGTTAATTTGGTGAAACCTCTCCAGGCAATTAGTGCTGGAGGCACTCCCAGCACCCTGGGACGTCCATGCTCCGGGCATCAGACCTGGGCTCTGTCTGGCACTCCGTGTGGGGAAGGAGTTGCTGTACACAATTAAGTAGCCAAGACACTTAATTTAAAGTGAAGTGAAAATAAATGGGTGACTGTAATTAGTTATTACAGTTTATTAGCGGCTCATATCCTCTGGCAGATACTGTCTTTATTCGGTATTTAATGAGATTAATAACTTCTTAAGCAGGCATGTGACAGCAAAGAACAGTTAAAGTTTACAACAGGAGCTCTCTTGCATCTTTCTTTTTTTTCCCTTTTTTTTTTAAAGAGGGACATTTTTTCATGTCTCTCCTATACTACTTGCTGACTTATCGGCACAGCAAATCGATAAGCTATTGCAACAGGCAAAGAGATAGTAGTTGCTCTTTTAATTCACCCTAACTAGCTGTGATTCTCAAGTCACACAACATCAGCCATGAAACCTGCTTGGGGCATGCTGACCCCCCTGGAAATCCAGAAGTGTCTTAACCAAAATGTCTCAGTCTGCCATGCTGGTGCAAGCTGGCCTCTGCTTCTCTACTTCTCTCCCCTTGTCCCTTGTCCCTGTGACATTTCAGGAGGATTTTAAACTTGACTTCCCAGCAGGGTGAGAGTCAGTAAGTGGTGCTGAGTTTCCATGAGGAGCAGTCCTTCCTTCTGGCCCCCTTCCCCTGGCTTCCCTCATGCTCTCCTTCTTCTCACAGGTCCCTTTTTAGGATGCCAGATGTTGCTCAGGACCTGTCCCAAGTGCTTCCCCCAAGGACAGCTATTCTCACCAAAGTCCTTATTTCCCCCCCTCAATTTCCCAGTATCACTTTTCACTGAGGAAATGAAAGGATGTTTGACACTCCTGGCCACAGCTCAGGACCAGTGAGGACTCTACTGCCTTCAGCCCACTCAGCCAACAGAGTCATGGGACAAGCTGATCTCCGTGGTTCCCCAGCCCTTTTATCCATACTAGTTCAAAGAGGCTTTAATTTCCCCTCCTGGGATATAACTCAGCAGTTCAAAGAGTGAGTTTCTTTCTTCCAGCCCTGAATAAGCTGCCAGAAAAAGAACAATCTCACTGTTGAATGTCCTTGGACTCTCCTTGTGAGATAGCCTGGGTGCTGCCATGACCACCAAAAATCAGGCTGGGTTGTGTGGGTCAATAGCAATGCCCAGGGACAGGGTCCCTCACAGCAGTGGCATCTCTGCCCTTCTCCAACCAAAAGCCGTCTGAGAGTAAACGTGCCGCTGTATTTAGCCAATGGATGAGACAACTTGTTCATTGCTTCAAGGGTAGCTCAGGCAGCTGGGCATGAGTAACCCCCTGGAGATGGACCCAGCCTCAGCTCAGCCACCATGGAGGACCTCATTAGAGCCACCCCACCACCAAGGCACAGCATATTGCTGCAGTCCCGTCGTGCAGCTCATCTGGCAGCTGATGTTAGGTGCAGCTCCCACAGTGGGTTCTTTCTGCCTTATCTTCCCCCTGCCACCGACCTTGATTTCATTTGCTAGCAAACACACCCTTTGTCTACGTGTCTGTCCGTTTTTCTATCTGCAACTTCATGATTTTCTCTTGTGCATCAAGGGGACGTAGTTCTTAATTGCTGTTTTATGCAGTTGGGTTTCTTACTTTGATTAAGCAGACAATGTCTGTCTTATCAGGACACAGCTTTTCAGTTTTGTCCTTTTTTGAAACTCATCACCAAATCAGTGGGATAATACCCCAAACATTGGAGAGAAGTATTCTTTGGAAAGGGTCCCCTAGATTTAACCATGTTTGAGTGGGAGATGGTGAGGAGCATGGTGTGAACGTGCTTTTCCAAATGTCATCATTCATCTTGTCCATTTATCATGTTTGTTCTCTACAATGGTGGAGGACAAGCTGATTACTAGAGTCAGGACACTGGAGGACTGATAAGGGTTTTGTGTATTGATTCATTCTTAAGATATAAGAATTAGAGAGCTTCACCAGATGCTGAACTTCCTAACTCAGAAGTTGGGTAGGATTATGAAATACAAGAGAAAAGAATCCAGTGGAAGCAAGTGCCTTGTGGCGTCTGTGTCAAAAAGTTGAGTGTTGAGCTGTGCAAACAACGAAGCAAACTCAGTATTGCCTCATCTACATTTTTTTCTTGACGGGCCAACAAACAACAAATTCTCCAGGCAAGACAACAGGACGGAAGAATAATAAAATCGAAGCAGGGCACACTGCTGTCTTCAGACCAAGTTCTAAGAAACTGAGCAGTAAGAGCCAGAAGTTTTTCAAAGATTCATTTACCCATATTATTCCCAGTTTCTCAATGAGGAAAGAGTGTCACTTGGCAAACTGCCACTGCTACTAACCCTGTGAACTGCTTCAGCTTTTGTTATTATTGCAAACTTCATCCTTGAAAGGGACCTAAGCAAGTTTAGACAGCCCATTAACTGTCCATTATTAGTGCATACATTCCTGCAAGATTAGCATTGCAAATGATTAACAAGGAGCTAAACTCATCTTCAATACAATTTGCTGCAAACGGATGTGCTGGGTTCTCCAGTTCTATGAAAGACCAAGGGGAACAGGAGAGAGCTGCAGGCACAGCTGCAGGAACAGACCGTGCATATCAGCATCAATCTCACAAATACAATAGTAGGGAGGGATGTTACAAACTGAAGCCAGCAGAAATCTGTCAGGACCTCATATCAAGGGGTTCAATCCACCTCCTCATGGCCATCTGAAAAGTCAGCATGTGGAATGGGATTCAGTTCCAGATCAGGGCATCTGCACTTAGATGTCCACCTGTAGGCTTCTTCTGACGTCTCGCTTTCCTCTGTAGGGGCAGCTTCTCTGGCAGTGAGTCAGTCTGTCCTGAAAATATGTCTGGGAGCCTGATTCAAGCCTCAGCAAAACTAATAGAGTCAATGCCTAAGTTGCAAGGCTAGTTACATTACCACTCTCACCTGGATTGCATGTCTGACTTGCCTTAATTAAATGACTGTCTCATGTTTAATGAAGCTCTCAGTTTCCACTACACACAGCACACTGCCCTGTTTATGATGCTCTATTACACTGACTCTGTGTGATCTGTCAAGGTCAGTTTAGAAGGATATTACTTACCAGACAAGGATATCCCTAGATATTTATGACCACCGAAGTATAAAATTATCATTGCACAATCCTGTTTCAGTAACATGAGCACCCCAGTCTGGGCTGAATGTGAGGTTTTGTTCAACGGGGTCGTGCACAACCAAGCTGCTTGAGTGATGTAGCTATGTTTAGATAGTACACCTGGATGCAGTGGTGCTCTGCACCAGCCACGGGGCATCTGAGCTTCTTGGCTGGAATGCCAGACTGGTATGATCTGGCTGAGGGCTGCCATTCATTCATAGAAAGAAAACCCACCATCTTTCTAGGTGTTTCAGGGCTACTTATGTCTATGTCTGAGTTAATCTATGTAGGTCAGATCCAGAGGTGTCTACACAAAAATGCTCTAGCTTTGTGCTTTGCTACCCTACTGAAGGTGAGGCACATAAGTAAAATCTTTTAGTAACAACAGTGGCAGCTTAGCTGGGTGTGACAGCAATAGCTCGTTCTTTTGTGAGCAGGGAAAATGTCAAAACTCTTCAAATAGAAAATGTGAGAGTTCTCCTTTTAAGAAGAGCTATCTAGTAAAATGATAATATTTCCTAGAAGACAGTGACATGTAAATAATCTTGTCACTGCAGATCTTGCAGACAATCCACTTCCCTTCTGTGTACTTCGAAGACCCATGAAGTTGTTTATTCACACTTAGAACTTTCGTAAAAATTATTTGTTCTATTCTCCAGGTGCTTTATCTGCACTACCAAGACCCAGTCTCAGCTGCTGCCCTGGGCCACCTTGCAATGCAGAATGTAATGCCTTGCTGTGAGCTGTGCACACACACACATTGTTCATTTATAGAGTGCTGTGTGTCTCAAAAAACACTCTGAGGAGTGTTTTATATAATATTTATGTTTCTCTGACACATGAGAGATCACTCACAACCTGAGAAGAGAAATGATGCCTCTGCCAGTGGGAGGTGGGTTTTGCTGCAACATCAGCAGAAGGTAAATTAGCTCCCAAATGAGAGTTCATAGAGTTTCTAGCTGTCATTTCCATCCAGCTTTGGACTACACTCACACCTTCTTTCTTAGAGGGAGGAAAAGTTTCTGCAAGTCTCTGGTCAGCACCGGGTATATCAGCTACTGTGCTAGAAACAGAGCACAAAGATGAACAAGCACTTGCTCTCATTAAAGGGAAAGATATTCAAACTACAGGTGAGGGACTTCTGACTGTTACTGCCAATGAGGTCAACTAATGAAAGAAAACCTTGCACAGAGCAGCAGAGCTAGGGTGAACACCTCCATTTGCCAACTGGATTTGCAGGTTTCCAACAGCTAGTCTTTTCCTCCAAGAACTTTCTAGCAGTTCAAGCACATGAAGTAGGGAAGTCTTGCATTTCTTTATCTCCATCCTCCTTGTCAGGACCCTAAGCACATAGAGGTTAAATGAGATCTCCAAGGTCATGGTAGCCACAGAAAGGGAAGTGTGCTGATTTCAGCTTCCACTTCAAAGCATTCAGCTGCCTTCAAGCTGCTCACCATATGTTCAATGAAAAAAAAGAAAAAAAAAAGTCACGAGCATCCCTGAGGAGCTCTGCTGGTAAGAGGGTGCAGTGTAAAAAGACCAAATACATATATGATAAATGTTTGTGATCAGCAGGTGATGTCAAGCAAAACATCTACTTCACTGGAGTTGGGACTGATTCTCCTGTGTTGTGACTGAGTCATTAAGGTGCTTATTTAACACAGGGGTCTAGTTCCATTTCAGGAATCCTGGAGTAAGCAAGACATCTGCCCAAGGCTGACAGATATGACACAGTATGTTCAGGAGACTGTCCTGGAAAGACAGCTGGAATACAGGCAGGATATCCTAAGGCATCTCAGATAGCATTAGGCCCCTGTATTTAGCTGGCTGAGTCCTACCTGCAGCTGAACAGGCTCAGAGGAATGGGGGACTGTCACTGACTTGTTTCCAAAGAGGCTGAGGTCCATCTGGATTCCTGGATGTAAGTTGTGTTTTGCTGAGCTGTGGCTTGCTGATGCCCTAGTCCGGCTGCTGTTGCAAGACTTGGAGTCAATCAAACACTGCCCTTCACACAGGGACAGCCCTGGAGGGTGCCCGGCTGCACCATCTTCAGTCCCTGAAGTCTTGTTTCACTTTTCTGTTCTACTCCTGACCTCTGTCACTGGCTGAGAGGGAGTACAGTGATAAACTTCTTCTGTCATTCACCTGAGTGAAGATGTCCTGTGACTTTGCCACGTTACGGTGCCAGCATGTGAGACAGCAACACCTGGGAGATACTCTCATTGTCCCTGACACAGGACAGTCCTTTGCTCTGTCTGCACGGGAGGTCAGACAGCTTGATCATGTAGGTCCCTCACAACTCCACCTTCTTTAAATACACAGTGCAGATGCTGGCTTTCCATCCCAAGAAGGTATGCCCTATTCAGCAAGGGTCAGGAAGCCACTGAGACCCCGCAGTGAACAGTGGCACTTGTGCCAGAATGCAAGAATTTTATATTTCCTGGCTGTGAAACCGCACGTTTCTGATCCTTTCTCTGTGGTCTTAAAGGAACATTTGGCTTTAGCCCTGCTTGTCCTCCTGATTATTCCCATGCTTCCTCTACCCAGGACTGACAGCTGAGCAGACTGTGCTGACTGTGCTGACTTCCCAAGCAGACTGGTTTTATAATTATTCTCTCCAGTCTTCTAAGTTTGTGGCTTCTAGATTGCATGGATGTTTTAAAAGAATAAATGCTTTAGGACCTTCTCCAGAAAACATTGGCATCAGTGTTTCCCTTGAGTTGTGTCAGTATTAGGTCATATCTCTAGTAGAAGTCTTGTAATGACTTTGAGTTTTCATGGGTCAGTCAGGAGAACCAGTCATTGGTTTGTAGGAGCTGGAGCACGATCACAGCAGGCAGCATTAAGGCACTTCAGTCTCTAGCAAATGCCTGTTTAGTGTGTGCACAATTCACTTTTTGGAAGCTTAAAATGTGAATGTGACCATATCTCAGAGGGACAAGAAAAGATCCCTGAGCACAAGCGGATCTCCCTGAAGATGTCCTATCTTTACTCCAAAGTAGGATTTATTTTGGGAATAGAGAAACTCAATATAATCTGTGTTGAAATTTTCAATGGAAGGGGTGACCCTTTCAGTTGAACTTGTCACCATTAGAAAGCCCACAGATGTGGCTGATGACAAATGCTTGAACATACTGGCTTCTTGCCTACACAGCTGCAGCCTGTCAAGGGCTGGTTGCTCAGTGGAAGTCACCTTAAATGCTAGAGAGTCAATGAGAAATTTTTTGCTTCTTTTTGCACCTTGCTGAAGAGCAGTACTGAGTGAAGACATCAGCCAGCCAATTTGGACACTTAATCTCTGCTGCTATAGATGTTGTGGATGGACACGACATCCACAGATCAATTGGAAGAAGGTTTTTTCTGAGCCTCAAAGCCAAACAAAGTCAATGATGTATGCAGTTAAAAAGAAATTGGGAAAGGAAGTACCAAAAGTGAATGAATTGCTTTGAGTTTCTAGCTGTAGACAGCTTTTCAATGGCTCCCCCTTAGATTTAGATGATCATGTCTAAATTAAGGAAACTAATTAAACACTCATTGGCTAGTTTGCAAACAGCAGGCAATTAACTCCAAACACACTCGCTGCTCGAGTTAACTCAGCAGCGATGAGGAGAATGTCCCAGACAATACAAAATATCACGTAGTCTTGAAGCTTTGCTTTGCTGTATATGCTTGTGTGCTTTAACCCCAGCCCCACCCAGCCGCTTGCTCACTCCCCCCAGGTGAGATGAGGGAGAGAATCAGAAGGGTAAAAGTGAGAAAAATCGTGGGGTGAGATAAAGACATTTTAACAGGTAAAGCAAAAGCCGCGCACAAGCAAAGCAAAACAAGGAATTCATTCCCTACTTCCCATCGGCAGGCAGGTGTTCAGCCACATCCAGGAAAGCAGGGCTCCATTGTGCGTAACGGTTACTTGGGAAAACAAACTCCATCACTCTGAATGTCCCCCCTTCCTCTTCTTCCCCCGGTTCTATATGCTGAGCATGATGTCATATGGTATGGAATATCCCTTGGGTCAGGTGGGGTCAGTTGTCCTGGCTGTGTCCTCTCCCACCTTCTTGTGCACCCCCAACCTCCTCGCGGGTGGGGGGGGGTGAGGAGCAGAAAAGGCCTTGACTCTGTGGCAGCACTACTCAGCAGGAATGAAAACATCCCTGTGTTATCAACACTGTTTCCAGCACAAATCCAAAACACAGCCCCATACTGGCTACTACGAAGAGAATTAACTCTATCCCAGCCAAAACCAGCACAATGCTACAGACCAGAGCTATGGAAGCCGTAGAGCAACCAGGAGTCCTTTGGAGCAGGTATCACCACCACGTCAGTACCCCGGTTGTGCTGAATTTAGTGAAATGCCACCAGTTCCAAGCACCAGGACTATTGACAAGTTTTCCCACTGAGTTGGGGGAAAACCAGGAACCAGAGCTCAGACTGCATGAAGGTGGGTGTCACCATCACTCTCAAAGAAGAGGAAGGACCAGATGATAATGTCATGGGAAAGCACAGCTTTGACTGAGTCATATGAAGAGGTGGAAGACCACAGCCTTTTCCCTCTTGACCACTTCCAGCCTTGTCATGAAATAACCAAGGTGTCTTAAAGGTGGAGCTAACCCTGCTGCACTCCAGGGGCTGGCACCACTCCAGAGAAAGTGGGCAGCTATACCTAAATTTGGCTCCTAGGCATAAGTGTACCTGTGGAGTAATTTCTTTATGATTTCTCACTGCCCAGGATATGTTTTTGTTATATTTTTGCTAAAACCCAGGAGAGCAATTTTCAGGGAAGATTCAGCACAAGGCTTGTTCATAGTCAAGAGGGAACGTGGTAAGAAAATGGTTATCTTCCCCTGTAGATAGCTACCAGCTATATTTCAGAGAAGCCAACCTGGACAGCCACATCTGTGGCCCCTTAAATAATTTCCATGCTTACACCATTGCCTGCAGCACAGTTTTAACCTAAAGGCAATGATGTGAGCAGGCAAAGTGGTTGGTCATATAACCAAGGAGTAAAAGGGCAGAATTACCTGGGATGCCACTTGAAATGGTAAAGCTGGCATGAAGGAAACACACTCAGCCATTGCAGGGGGATTAGGCAGGACAGGAAAGCAAGATATACTTACACAAATTTTAAATAAACCCATTGGCAACACCTCAGTGAGCATTCACAGTGTGAATGGCACATGAGGCACAAGTAGGGATGGACAGGTAAGTAGTGTTTTCAATCACATTTGAAGCAGAGTGTAGCCAAGCTTTGACTACACAGCAAATAAATGCCATCGGTTTTACTGTCAGTGCCCAACATGGCAAAGTAATTGCAAATAGCTCAGAGATGACTCTACATAGCAGGTGTCCAGCTTGGATTGACACTGAAAGGGCAGAAAATGCCATGAGCCTTATCATTCCCTCCTCTAAGATCTGCAGCTGGGAAGGCATGAACGGTTGGTAAGACTTCCCCAGCAGATTGTGGGAACTCAGCCCTTCAAAAGGAGCCCATCAGGTGGCAGGGGTAACCTCTCCATTCTGCAGTTCCTGGGGACCCTGGGACAATTGGGTCAGGTAACTCACTGTTGGGCTGTCCTGCCCTGGCACCACCTCCTGGGGGACTCAAGGATTTGTCCCCAGTCACTGTTGTAGAGGGGATACCACAGTAGTGATAGTGCTTCAGGGCACTTGGTGTTTGCAGAGTGCCTGGCAAAAGGCACCACTGCCAAAGACTATTCCTGTGTTTCCCTCCCAGTAGTCAACAATGAGGAATGCTGCTAGCAGTAGTAGATGCTGAGGTGTAGGATCACTTGCTCTCTTAATAGCTTAATGTGGAGCATGCGCTGAGCTTGCCCTAATTTGGAAGTATACGTTTGATCTCTTGGTTTTCGGTGAATACAGCTGAGGTACTTCATACAATCCTGGGGACCCGCAAACAGTGAAACATGGCTTGTTGACTCAGTGGATAAGCAATAGCCTAGGTTGTGTCCTATGTTGCTCTCCAGCTCTTTTCACTCCATCTTGGGACAGATGCTGGGTCAGTTCCAGTACGTTGGCATTTTATATGAAGGAACAGACCTATAAGGTTGCAAAGGATCCCACAGACCTTAGCCACGTGTACCATCCCCTTCCCAAGATAAAATCAGCACTATCTCTTGTCTAGGTTCTTCCTGAAGACTTTTGTAATGGATTCAGATCTTCCCCATGCAATTTATCAGGTGCTATTATGATCATGCCATTAGATGAACATATCTCGGCCACCAAGGTCATAGCACAAGGTCCACCTTTACAGCAGCCTTTTCCAAGTCTGAGTGTGGAATTGCCTTCTCTTTCCCGAAGTTGAATAACCCCAATTCATCAGATCACTTCAGAGTTTTAGATTACTGACTGTCTTCAGTGTTTACCTCTGGACTCTTCTGGGTTACTCCAGTTGTCATGCTGTGCAGCACTCTAAACTGGGCCTGTTGTCCCAGCTGGACTTTTTCCTGGCAGAGGGTCCTGGTGTCCTGAGCCCTGCCTGCTCACAGCCAGGACAGTGTCCATCCTCTGTGGTTGGGACATTGCTATGTGACACCCACGTGTGACCCCCTCTTCCATCCCCAGTTGGATCCCACCTAAAAGGAGAGTTTTACATCATCCATACTGAACTCTGGACTAGACTTTTTTTTTTTGCTGTTTCCTCAGTCTCAAGGTCATTTAAAGTCCTTTTCAGTCCTTTGCCATCTGAAGACATTTTTAAATGCGAAGAACATGAGCATCTTCTGTACTATAGTACAACTCACGAATGGGGATGTTGAATAGCCCCAGGTCTGGGGAAGGCCTTAGGAATAACCTGTCCCAGGCTGAAAAAGAGTTATTGGTAGCTGCTCTTTAATCCTGGTTGGCTGCCCAGTTCTGTATCCCCATTTGGTAGATTCATCTCACACATATTTCTTTAGCTTGTTTATGGAGATATAATGACTGAGAGAGTTAAAAGTGCCACTGCGTCAGAAGAGATAATATCTATTGCCTTCTCATTGTCCACAAGATCAGTTACCCTCTTACAGAAGGAAATTAGATGGATATGATTTGTTTGTGACAGTCAGGGCTGACTATTACTCACCTCCACATATTTTCCAAGTACTACTCTCCTTAATTATTTTTCCAGGAATTAAAGCTGAGTTACAGGATTCCAGTACTGAGACACAGGACTTCCAGTACCCACTCCTTTCCCCTTTCCAAGTTTAAACTTCATGTGCTAAGAACTGTGTTAAGACTGAAATGGACCGTGCTGCCTCCGATACCCCCTCCCTGCCCTGTGCATAAACCCACCTGATGAGAGGCAGATTCCCCAGATGTGTCCTCTCCGGAGAAGACCTCTCCTTGCCTGTGCTCCCCTGCGGGGATGCGCCAGGCTCCCACAGCAGGACTCTGACTGTATCCATGGACTTCTTCACGAGGAGGTACCCTCACGGCTCTCTGGTCTTCTCTCCTGTCAGCGTGGGACACAGCACCTTGCTGGCACTGCCTACAGGGAACTGCTCTCCCACGTGTGTTAGATGTTATCTGGCCGTAGTTACGCTGAGATCCAATCTTTGCTGCAACTTCCCTACCAGATGAACACCTGCGTGCAGAGAAGAAAGCCCTTCCCTCCAGCCCTGCCAGGCAGGCCTGACATTAAGCTGCTCCTCAAGTAGAAGAAAACCTGGAAAATACTATTGGAAAACTCCTAGAAGATCTTTTAAGTTTACTCACATCCCAGATGCTACATGGCCTAGAAACTTCAGAGCTGATTTATTGACCAGACATTGCTAAGAGCCAGCACGCAGGCTGCTGGAGAGAGCAGGGAGACTTTCTTTTTCATATCCACCCCGCACAGAGATGGCACTGTGAGGGCAGGGTTCAGCAACCCGACTGCATTTCAGGGGCTGTATTCAAAGGCACATGGTGCCAGCAGTCCTGAGGGGCTGGCCATACTCTCAGACCTACTCAGCTCCCAAAAGTTCTTGTCATCCCTGTCACTCTGTGGTGGTGGCTCCCCAATGCTAAGTGCTTCAGAATATTTGGTCCTTTATGGGGACCTGAAGCACCAGAAAGGATGGAGAGAGGTGCCATAAATGGTAAGTCTTGCAAATATTTCAAGAAGCTGGAATTTCTCTGATTTCTCTGACTCTGCAGACTTGTCTTTGTTTTTTAACCTGATCCTGCCCCTTGACTTCATCTCCTTCCTCATATTGCTAGTTTTGCCTTGCTAAGGCTTATTTACAGTCAATAATTGATAAATGCTCCCCTCCTAATTCCTCTTTAACAGAGTTTTCATTTTTGTCTGGGAAACAGCTGCAAAACGCACCCTTGACAACTTTCCTTTTAACCTCATTTCCAGAGCTCTGCTCTTGTTTAACAATAAACCACACACATCATTTACTGTTATTCTGTAAGTAACACTCTGTGATTCAACTCAGATTTATTCAATTTCACGCTGGAGCAAGCTATTTATTCCTGAGTCTATTTTCTCGTAAGCCTAAATCACAATTTATCAAGGTTAAGCATTGTTTTAATTTAAAATAAAATATGACAGAACCCATTGCAAAAAGATCATGATCTGCTACAGTCAGGCGGTTACTCTCGTCAGAGTTGCAGCTCTCATTTCCTCCTGCAGTCTATTCACCAGGGAGCTGGGTGAACAGGGGGATGTTTTACATCAAACAGGGCTCTGAAGGTGCAACAGCAAGCTCAGAGCTGAAGTGTTGCATTATTATTTTATTGGGTGATGGCAGCAGCGGACTTGAGCTAAGCATGAAAGAGTAAATCATCCAGCCCTGAATGCGAGAGGAGCTGGGGAAGGCGGTGGAAAGGGTCTCACAGCCTGTTAGGACCCATAGCACCCATGTCAGACAGGGAGGGGTGACCAGCAGTAGCTACACAAATTCATAGCTGTCCCCAGAGCAAGTGCCCACCATCAGGCCTGGGGACAGGGGCAGAGGATGTGCTGTCTTCTGGAGGCTCAAGGTCGCAGCACTGACTGCTTTTCAGGTCCTCTGAGCCACGGGTGAAACAGCCCTTGCTCAGAGGGAGAGAAAGAGAAAAGCTGTTTAGGATGGCACGAAGGGAGCAGGGAGCAGGATAAGCCATGTACCTGGTCACGCCTTGGGGGACAGCAGTGATGGATGAGCTTTCCTCAGAGCTCTCGTGTCCTTTTAAAGGCACTGGTGGTACCGGTGCTGTGGGTGTTTCAGAGGACAAACACCCGCCTGCAGCATTTGCTTGCACTCAGTGGGGCCTTGGTGCAAGCTGTGAGGACCTCGTCTTGCGGGGAAGACACCTGCCCTGTTCCTCCTGGGAGCCCATCCCTGGTGTGTGTGCTGTCCCCAGGCAAGAAGGCTCCTGCAAGACATGAGGGAAGCTGAGAGGAGGTGACCTGCTGCTCCAGCACCGCAGCGGTTCACCCCCCTGTGATGGATCACCCTCTCACTGCCACCGGGCACTTGGAGAGCTTATATGATATACTGCGTGAATCGAGGTGAAGCTATATAATACAGGCGGGTTAGGGAGGTTACTTAAATGTTGCTAGAAGAAATCTAATGAAAGGAGAGTTTCCAGAAAGCAGTTGTACGTACCAGGAGATGTGCTGGTCAGCTGTGATCATGAATCAAGGACAGCAGGCTGTTTCTCGAGGGCTATCCAAACAGAGCGGTGCCGGATGGGTCTCCCAACCCAGAGGAAATCACCTGAGCAGCAGAAACAGAGCGAGCCATGCAGTCAGGCATCTCTCCCTCCCGTCCTCTGCACGCTGCTCTTGGGCTCTGTGTCTGCAGCTCCATCACTCCCTCCTGCAGGTCCCCAGCCACCCCCGGGCCCCTCTGCCTGCCTCCCCACTGCTCTGCCCCACGCTCTCCCTTCACAGCCCGTACACACCGACCTGCCCTGCTGAGCAGGGGCAGAGCCTCGGCACACAAAGGGCAATAAAAAAACTGCTGGGCATCAGTAATAGAGAAAAAAAAGTTTGTGAGCAAAGAAGGGCCATAGACTTGAAGGGAAAGTTACCATAACCAGAATATTTCTGTATGCTGGTATATGCTGGAAAAGGAGCAACTAAAAAACATTGGCATGGTGGAGACCACTCCTGGGAAGGGTGTCATAAGGCAGTTTTTCCTCATACCCATTTGGAAGATGAGATTGTAAATAGACTTGAAACGAGTTACGAGACACACACAACTGCCCTGCCGTTTATAAAATGCTCGCTTGCCACATGGTGCCATCCACACATTGCTTACTTAATGGAAACAGAGGTTCTGCCAAAAACCAGAAACAGGACTGTTTCTATTGTCTGTAAACACATTGTGAGGGGCATCCATGGAGCTTTAGATAATTGTGGAGACTTACCGTTAACTACAGCAGTGGATATCTGCAGAGCGACAAACGCTGCCAGTTGAAACTCTTGGTAAATCAGGAGGAGAATGGAAAAGCAGCTGGTGTAGTCACTGTTAAAGACAGCAGCTCCTAAATAGACCATGTTTCATAAAGCACTGGCAATGCAAGCCAGCCGCTGAGCAGGGAAAACCTGGAAGATGGTGATGCACTGCTGAAGGGACCAGAAGCAGATCTCCTCCTGCAAGAAGCAGCAGCCAAGGTTCACCAGCGAGAACCATGGGGTTTCGTAGTTGCTCTGAGCAGTGGCTCATCAAAAACACAGCTCCTTGGGAATGGTTGTTGGTTGTCTGTACCATGTGTAATTAAAGATGTGAAGGAGCTGTGGAGCTGGATGGAGACCCTCTCCCCGCTGAGCTAGAAACAACTGTCAGGTCACCATAGTGCCAAAACAGGCAGAATGCATTCAGCAGCCATCTGGGCAGAAGAGGACAGCAGTTCAGGAGGTGCAGAAGTGCAGAGGTGACTTTGGAGTGCAGGAGGTGTGTATGAAAGCACAGGGAAAGCCTCAGTCCCAGCAGCACAGAGCTCAAGGACATAGCGGAGAGGCCCGGAACGATGCTCCAAGAGCCAGTATGAGTGCCACCATGCGGAGGAGACATTACCTCCCATAGACACATGGGCATCTCCCTGGTCCCTGCCAGGAGACAGCTTGTGGTACTGAAGGGAAGTCTGGGGCATACTTTAGTCCATCATTTACCACCCCCCTCCATAGTCTGACAGCAACTTGGTTTATTCATGTCCTACTAGGAAGCCTTCCTAGTCATTCACTTTGCTTTTTTCTGGAAAACAAGAGGAAAAACTGCTGGAGATGGTATCTTCAATGCATTTTGTAACCTACAGAGGTCTATTTTTATCTGGTTTAGAGTTTAACATTTCCACTGCAAGACTGTTCAAGGTATGGTATGAACTGGATTTAAAACCATCAGCTTTGTAGGGAATGCATCCATCAGTCTCAAGGTCACTCAGAGACTGAATGAGATGCTCTTAAAATTATTATGGTGGTTTTCATGAGGACTGAAGAAAAGCAGTGTTGAGAATGGGAAGGTTAAGACAAGCATTAAAAAATCAGTGTTAGGAGAGTCTCACTAATGTGACGATGAGTTTTCCTTTGTGTGCAATACTGCACACTAACCACCCGGTGCACTATGGGGTACGCTGGCTGGTGTACATGTGGTTCCTGTGGGACATGGGGGAAGGGGGGGGGTTCATGTCTGTGTCTCGTTCAGAGGGTACCACAAGTTGTGGAGCAATGCTGTGGTGTCAGCCTCTTCCCATGTCTCCAACACGTTCAGTCCCACCATCTTCAGCTTGCTCTTGGGAGCCTGGCTAGCACAGCGAGGTGTCACAGTGGGGACCATTATGGTGTGGCTCCTGTTTTCTCAGTGAACCATGGCCAAAGGCAACTGTTGGCTCCTACAAGCTCCGTAGGCAAAATGGTCATACTGGGAGTGACGTCTCCTCACAGACAATTCAGGCTTCACTGGTTCAGATGAGTCATCTGCAAACCGCCACAGCCTGAAACACAGGCAGGGATCCCTGCACGGAGGGACAGCATCGCCTGCCCAAGGCGCAGTGTCAGCCCAGGGCTGAGCCCCCCTGACAGGAAGGGCTCTAACACAGTGGGGACAAAGAGCAGGATTTTGTCTCCAGAGCTGTCACCCTGAAGGCTTAAAGCAGCACAGTTCTGCTCCTCCTGCATGTCCTGAAACGCTTTGGAGGCAATGATGTTGTTCATATTTCCTGAATGCACTCTCTTCCCCTAAATAATAGATTTCAGCCCCCAGAGTAAAAGTTCCAGAAAAGCACAATTGGGGGGGGGGGGGGAAGAAAAAACAAACAAACAAAAAAACCCCAAAAGCTGTTCAGTGTAGTTGGAGCTATTTCTTGCCAGGGTTGTTCTATTTGCACCTGCAGACAGTCACATGCAGACACAATTTGCAAACCAAGACATCAAGACAAGAAGCTTTCTCAAGTAAATATTTTTACTTCTTTCAAAACCACAAATGAACCCAGCTGCAAAGGACCTTTTCTGAGCTGTGGAGGGCTGTGATTTGCTGGAGAACCTTATTCTTGAAATTGGTTATCCATATTTTTCAGTGCAAAACTTGTGAAAAATGAGCATGTTTGTTATATTTATTATTAATTCTTCATTTCTTCGAAGCTATATTTTTAATATCTTTTCCTCACGCATTTACTCTGCTAGCAGAAAGTGTTTCCCTACTTTTCCCCCTTTTTTTCTTTTCCAAATTCTCACTGTTGTGTAGTGGCAGAGTGACAAGAAAGCTTTGAAACTGCACAAATCTGCCAGTCTTCCAGTGCTGGCAAAGTTTTGCAGAAAAATAGAACAGTGGAAAGAAAAACTGCAAAAAGGGGAAAAAACCAAACATTTATTGGTACTTAAAATAAAAACGTAAAAAAACTTCCCCCCAAAAATATCCTCCCGCAGGAAATTTGAAGAATGTGAACTTTGTGAAAGAGAAACACTCTGGACTGGTTTTCCCTAGCAATTATTAATTTTTGACCAGTTCTCTTAATCTCTGTGGTAGAATGACAAGCCCTTGCCAATATGTAGCACTCTTCTGCAGCAGATATATTTCATTAGCAAAGGAAGTGGTTTTAATCTGCAATGGGGAAACTGAGTCACAAAGAGCTGTGGTAAGCTCAAACCAGCAACAAGGTGAGAAATAACGCCAGGTCCTCTGCAGTCAAAGGTGGGGTTTTGTTGCTAAATTGGAGGATGACTAGAGAAAGGCAGCCATGCGTGACACACCTAATATAATTTGTTGGTGAATGGCTGAAGTAATGTGAAGTGACACAATCTCTCACCCGGCAGCCACGATGCGAGGAGCGTCTCTCTGAAAGACAGAGCTGGCGGACAGCCATGGTTTAAAGGATTACCATTTTCAATCAAACCAACCAGAAGATTAAAACAGACATTGGCTAGATACAGAGGGGTGAAATATTTCTGTTAATCACAGATGTTTGGTAACGCCAGGCTTTTTCACAGCTGTCACAAGTCGTGTCAGTGCCTGCGTCCCTGATGCTCTGCTCCTTGGGGCTGCCCTGCAGGGTCAGGGCTTGCAGAAACCCTCTCACCTCCTGTCCGGCTCACAGGAACAGCTGCTCCAGGAGCATCCAACCAGTTTGTCCTGTTCCCTACATGTCAGTCCTTAAAAGCCCACCTGCCATCGATCTGCCTGTGTGCGACATTGAAGCACCCGTTGAGCTTTTCAGCCACCGAGGCCACATTCAAAAAAGAGTCATGCCCTGGATCCCAGGGAGGGTTTGTTCCAGGATGAGGACTCTTGTGAGATGGAGCATGCCCTGACCTCCCAGCTGAGCATTACTCCCATCACCAACGCTATTGCAGGCGTTGCACAGCTGTTAGCTTTGTCAGAAATATCTGAGAGAGAGCGAGGATGTTTTCCTGCTTGGCTCTCCGGGCAGGATGCGAAGCAGCAGCCCAGGATTTCGCAGCTCAGCTCCTCTTTAACTACTGTTAAGTGGAGGGAAAAATGATAACCCTTGATGTGAGGACCCGCAGGGGAAGCAATTAGCAGACACCCACTTCTGCTGTGTGCAGAGTGGAAGCCTGTGTCTGCCTAAGTGTCCCGAAGGTCACAGCTTGATTTAATAAAGGTATCTGCCTAGAAAGGCAGCCTGATTTCCCATGCTGGAACAGCAAGCAGCACTTATTAGCTAGACCTCAGGGCTTTGCTAATGAGCTCACAAATGTCTCACCTGGAGGCACACAGGGCTGAATCCTGCTCGGTGGAGATAAGAGTTGTTCCCTTTTAACAAAAATAGCGGTCTGTCTCAAGATGAGTCTGCAGCGCTGAAGTCCTGGCTCCCTCCTCTCAGACTGAGATCTGCAAGGAAGGGTGAGCTGAGCCAGGGCCTGCCTGGGTGCTCAAGCTTGAATACCCCCGGGGGGGAGTCTTCCTTTAGATCAGCACCGTGTTTTATTGTCAGGGTACTGCAGAAACAATTTTCCACCTGTAGATGAACAGCCGGTTGTTAATAACCATCATCACCACAGCCAGCACTTTCCACTGCTGCCAAATCTGCCCTGGTTTTACCCAGCAGTAGTTTAAGGGCTTGTGAAAATTAGTTCACTGCCTGTTTTGCTTCAGGGAGCAACGTGGAGCTTCTCTGAGCATCGCCTTCCGTATGGGCTGATGTTTCCCTCTCCACGTGTCCTGGGACAGAGGTATTCTGCTCCCTCTGCCAGCGTCACCCCCAGCCCAGGCTGCCCCTGCTCCCACCTCGCGTTGTGAATAACTCAGCTACGTTTCAACCCTAGGCCACCCGCTTGAGCAGCTTGGCAGGTACTGTGGGTCTTATTTTCATTTTTTGTCTTTTGCCGACAAGGGAGGAATGAGCATTTTCCACTGTGCTTTTTGCCTCACAGTTAACCCTGACAATACAGGGACTTAGGATGTGGCAATAGCCTTTATTGCTCTTTTTCTTTGCCTGGAATGTGTTACCATCTGTGGTGAGCCTGGATATGTTTAGGACTGATGGTCTGAGGCTTGTTTGCTAGGAAAGTCCCCACTCTGTGGGGATGGTCCCTCTCCAGTGTGGTCAGGAGAGGGGCAGCCCACAATTGGACACTGGCTCTTCGCCTTCTCCCATGCTGCTTCTTATTTCACTCTTCTGACAAGTCACATCCCCCTGGCATCATCACACACAGAGTTGAAACTGCTGGCAAAGATCAAAGAGGACAAGAAGGTGGCAGGTACCTTCATTATTTTAGGAGTTGAAAGGGATGTTTACAGCTTCCTGAGTGAGGTTGTGCCTCTGAGGTAACATTCCCAGCACTTTCAGCATTGTTGCTGTCATCTTCCATGATTAAACTTGTTCCCTTTTGATCCTTTCATGCAATGGGATCAAAACAAAGCAGGCAAAAGTACAAGATCCAGAAGTATTTAGTCAGCACTCTGTTCAAAGGCTTTCCTTTTTTACTGAGCTGGGGATAAACGAGCAAATAAAATGTGCAGACAATTAAGAAGAAGGAAAACAGATCCTAAAGAGGCAACTAAATCATGGGGGCAACCATTGTGCTTACACGTGACTTGACACCCATCAGTGTGGAAGTGCTAAGGAGATTTAAACTCCAGAGAGGACTAAAAGCTGAATTTGAAGGATGGGTAGAAAACAGGGAGGTTCCCTGCAGATGCAGAAAGATGCTGAACTCGATAAGTAGCTCAGTTTCTCTCTACAGCCAAAGGAATAAAAATTGCCTGCTCCCAGAAATCTTCGTCCCTCCAGTGAAGAAGCTTTACTGGGATTACGGAAAGGCATAAAAACTACAGCTAGCTTGAAAAGATCTGTTAAACCTGTGAGAAGATCCCCGGAAAGATTCTCCTTAGACCAAGCTTGTTGACCACAAAGTGGTCCCCCACCAAACATCTCTTCCCAATGTCACCACTGGGATACATCACACTTGGGCTACATGTGCATCTCAAATCAGAATCAACATTACGTGTCTAATAAGGTGATTTCAAATTATTAGTTTTTGTGGTCTGCAAGGTTTTACCACTGTGCCTTGAAAGAAATATGGCAGGCAAGAAGAGGTACAAATGAAGCAAAGCACAAGTAATATCAAGTAAGGGAAAGCAGATGGGATGGATAGAGGATATGTCCTAATCTCTTCAGGTCCAGTGCAGGGACTAGAGATGAAAAGGCATCTGAAAGGGCAGATAAGAGGCCTCTGCCATGCTTTGCTCTCCTTTGTTTCCCACTGTGAGTGTCTGACTGCATCACTGTTCTGGGTAATGGCTCCAGTGGGGAACTTTGTACAGACGAGCAGAAGCAAATCAGCCAATACTGTGGGAGACTGGGCAGGAGGTTTCTGGCTTAGCCTCTCAACAAGGTAAAGATGGATTTGAAGATGTTTGTGTCACAGCTGGGCTCTGCCAGGAGTGAAACCTTGGCTGCAAGGTGGAGCTGAGACCAACATGCTCAAGAGATGAGCAACTGACAGGCCCCCCATTATGGAAGTGTCCAGAGCATGACAGCACGTTCCCCACTGCCAACACAGCCGGCAAGCCTTGCTCTGGGAAATAGCTGCTAATAGAAAGTGTCCGTGAGGCCCATGTCTCCAAACCTCAGGGAGGTCCTTCATGGTGAGGATTTCTTAACTCCAGGACACAGTTTATTATAGAGAGGCATCTACTCTGTCATGTTCTCTGTCCTCAGAGCTGTATGTGACTTGCAAATCATCCTCATTCCCCTTCCTTTTTGCCTCAGCAGCTGTTTACAGAGAGGGAATGAGGCTGCAGAAGGGAGAGCTAAAACAGTACAAGATGTGACACTTAAAGAAAAAAAGAAAATAAAAAAAGAAAGAAAAAGAAGTGGTTCCAAATCTCTTTCCTCAGACAGCCATATGTGATTACAGTATTTATCAGCCTCTATCTCAACACTAAGAAGTTCCAGCTTATAAAAAGTGACACATGCAGAGCATAAAATAACAGAGCTGCCAAAGGATCCTGAATGGAAACAAAACCCACGGCAGCTCAGTGAGTGGATTGAAAACACACCAGGAGGCCACGTGGCTGGGCTGCTTGGCAATTAGTGTAACAGTGGCTGCAAAAACACATTCCTCCAGGGAGTGGCCAACCCCATCACTTGCTGAAGGAGAGAGCTTCTCTTCTCTGCTCTGCCATCCTAGGAGTGCAACTTGGTGGCTTTTAAAAACGTAATGCCTGGAGCAGGAGTTCAGTGTCTTTATAAGTCAGTCTTCCTGCAGAATGCAAGGAGAATCGTTCATGTCTAAAAGAGGGTAGATTTAGACTCGATATAAAGAAAAAATTTTTTACAATGAGGGTGGTGAAACACTGGCACAGGTTGCCCAGAGAGGTGGTAGATGCCCCATCCCTGGAAACGTTCAAGGTCAGGTTGGAAGGGGCTCTGAGCAACCTGATCCAGTTGAAGATGCCCCTGCTCATTGTGGGGTGGATTAGATTAGATAACCTTAAAGGTCCCTTCCAACCCAAACTACATGATTCTATGATTCTGTGTCTTGTCCTATTGGCTTCCCTTGCATCAACAGGGAAGCAGGATTTGGGTGCTCTGCTGTGGCCAGGTTGGGTCTGCCCACCTGCCAGGGGCAGTGGTGTATCAGCTCAGCTTGCACTCCTGCAAATGATAAAACTGATAAAATTATAAAACTCCCAGGAGAAAGTGACCCCCACAATACTGGGACCAGGAGGGCTGTGGCTGTCACTTCACTGTCACTCTGGGTCACCCTGGTGGTCCCCTCCTCTCTGCCCTCATGTGGGCAAGCGAATCCCTGGCATGACCCTCTTCCCTGTCCAGTACCAAGGAAGGGTTGTTTTCAAACCATCTGGCCTGAACCAGAAGGGTCCACCCACGCTGAGGCTTGAGGCTCCAAAGCTGGCTGTCCTTGGGTGTCAGCCGCAAGCCTGAGCTGCTCTCGGACCCTCAGCCTTCAGGTATCCTTCATCACCCACATTTCATGTTCCTCCTGGCCCAGCCACCTTCACTCAGGAGTCATCAAACCACTTCAAAGAAGCGTCCAGGTGACAGGGAACACTGTGTATGGTGGGGAGCAGCTCTCTCTCTCTCTGCCCAGCCAGTCTTACCTGCGACTTTCTATGGACGTTTTCTAGGTCATATTTGAATTCCTGAGAAGTCCTCTACAAATTGCCTGTCCCTCCTGGCCAGTAGCCACAGACACTCAGGAAACGGCCTGGCATCCTGGGGTTTTCTATTCTGAGAATAAGCCCAGTAAATGTGATTTTCTGGGGAGGATTTGGGGCTCATCCTAGAGATACCTGTCCAGCTGTCATTTACTCTCCCTATCTAGTTACTCCACCTAATCCAGAGCCACTTGGAATCCACTTCCCACTTGCCATGCATGGCCTTTCAAGAGCAGGAGATACATTCCTATTGTCTGTTTAAAGGTATCTTTATTTTGCCATTATACTTCTCAGTCATTTTCCTGTAAATCTCAATAAAACAGCCAGGGTTACTGTAAGAGCTGTTTTAACAATGAAAGCCGCTTCACCCTAAAGCTTGCATTCACCTTAATGGAGATCCATCTGCTACAGTACAAAAAGCACAGAAATAATGAGCAAAAATATGTTCAGTGATCACATTCTTCACTCCCTGATAGCAGCCATCGCTGTGAGCTCCCCTGCCTGTTGTGAAGGAATATAGGGAACATTTTCTGCCCTTGTGGTTTGGCGTCAGTAAATACTGAGAAATAGGCAGGCTACTGAAAGTCTGCCCAGCCTGAGCCTCTGCTAACAGTCAGGGCTGGAGTAGAATCACAGGTCACACCTGTGCAGGTGGGGGTACCCCTGAGACCTGCAGCAAATATGAGGGCAGGTGGGACCTTCATGTGCTTTAGAAAGGTCTGTATCTCTTTGATGTTGGATAGGCTGCCCTCAAAGGCTTTGTAGGACATACTGGACAAGTGGGAAGTGCTGAAACTCAAGCAGATACCTTTTCCCGATGAGGGTTCAGGAATCTCAGCCAAGACTGCAGTGCTCAGAGCCAGCAGAGTAAAGGTAGCAATAAATTTTCATGTCCCTGTATTTCCTGAGACAGTGCCTTCCAACATGCAATACAGCTTGATTTGCCCACCACATCCTCAATATTTCCATGGCTCCAAATGAGACCTTCTTGCCTGACACATCAGAGGTGGCATCCAGATTGAAACTGTGCAGTGGTGATTTCACTTCTGATGTGCTGTGCGTATTTAGACAGAAAGAATCAACTAGAAGAGCTTCAGCCCAAAGGGGAAATGAAACAACCTACCACCTGCCATCGCCATATCCATCTGTCTCTCTCCATGCTCCTGCCACACCTGCAGCAGCTGAACTGCACCACAGAGGAGGGTTTGGAATAGAGGAGTTGCCTTGACACAGCTTGGGGCTGCCCAGACTCCAGCTGCCACTGTCACCTGCTGATTGTCCTGGGCAGACCTGGGACTTGCAGGATGTGCTGGCTCTCCCCATCTAATAAACCTGTGAATTAAAGTGCACCTGGCTCTCTGCAAACCCCATAATGAGACATCTAAAAACATGTATTCAGCATTCTCCCCTGATTAGGTGCCTTTGATGGGGAATGGTGACATTCATGTAATTAACACAACCATTAAGGCAACTGCTGGTTCATTTTCTCTGCTGAGTTATGACATACCTCCTGACAAAATGTGCTCCGTGGCTCTCGAGAGACAGACACCTTCTGCCCCATTCTCTCTTCACATACAGGACCTCCACACAGCTGGATCTCAGGGCCCAGGGACAACTGCAGGACCAGCAGCAGGCAGGGAATCTCAGCCCCTTGCATGCTGGCAGCAGCGAGAGGAGATATGTCCCTGCCTGCCTATCCATTTCTCATCCTCACCACTGCATCTTCACAGCTCATTTGGTCTTTTCTGCATGTCAAAACCTTCCACTAGGACAAGTCTCCAGCGAAGAAGGGGAAGCTGAGCTGGATGTGAGCCGTGCATGAGGAGGAGGAGCTCCTTCTTTTAGTTAATCCTCTTTAGTTAATCACCTTGGTTCTTGCCCTCCCTCCATGAGCTCCCATGTTCCTGCTCCAAATCTAGCTGATGCAGTCTCTACATTTAGTGACACTTTCAGATCTTAGCACTTGGCAGAGGTAAGGTCAACATCCTGAGCTCAGGAGACAGCAGAGGCAGATGAGTTCAGGACAATACTTGACCTCCAAGGTCTCGTCTCAGGGCAAGGGTTGCCCTTACACGAGAGAAGAGAAATGAGGAATAGGTTCATCAGACCTTCCAAAATGGGTTTTCAAAGATCCACTGTCAACTTTGTGTCAAGGCAAGAGGGAAACAGACAACCTGTCTGGACACTGACTTATAAAGAGATTTATCTGACCATACCACAGCAGAAAATCCAAGCATAAAGCAAGAGAGGCAGGCTAAATGTTCAAAAATGCTTTGTCTTCTGTCAGCATTAATATGCAGAATTAGCTCCTGAGAGATGTATCATTGTAAAAGTATCATTAAAATGAGTGAGTCCTCCCAAGGCCAGCTGAAAACTTCACTTTTAATGAAGAAGGTAGCTTGTCACTTTCTGACCAAAACCATCAGAAAAAGCACAACTAAATCACATTTGGCTTTAAATTTTGGCCAAAACCCCACAAAGTTATTTTTCAGATTTTTGAATTCCCTTATGGCACAAATAGAAAGAAAAAAACTGTTGTTCTTTCACAAACCAGTTCCTTACAGAACTGAAATTCCCAGCAAAAATATCCAAACTATTTGAAGTGGACACTTACTCTCTGTCTTACAAGCTTTGGGTAGAAGACATTTATTTAGGATCCAAAAAACAAAGAGCATTTCTATTCCCTCAGTGGCTAGGGCAAACCTGAGACTTGAAGCTCTCAATGGGCATGCAAGACCATACAGTCCACTGGTTTTCTGGAGCATCACAACCCATTTTCCATATCAAAAACCCCCAGGTAATCTGGCATTCTTGGTGCAGCTGAGTAGCTTTAGCTCAAAGACTGATGCCCTGTTCTCCCTGGCCAGTTTTTGCCTTTGTAGGACTGCTTGAAGTTTTCCTTTTCTGGTGACACACAGTGCAATGAACTTTTAGCCCAGACTCATAGATATCTACGGATGGACTTAACCAGTATGCAGGCTGATTTGCTGGAGAATGGTCATTTTTATGGCAGATCTAGCAAAACTCTTCTGAAGTGCCACAACACGCTTGCTGCCCACACATAAAATCCCAGCAACCTAAATAGAAAGGACATGCTCTAGAAGATGCAATTTTCTAGCCCCCGCCCTCGCTTCCTTCTTGCTCCCATTAGTTCAGGGAGCCGTGTCTTGCTTCGCACTAATAAAGCACAGACACTGAGCACAGTTACCTTGTTTTCTCCCTGGTCACGGTCAACATTTAAATTTACGCCATGCGCCTCTTCCCTTTAGGAAAGCAGAATTACAGCAGAGATTTGTATTGGTTTAACAAAAGTATTTGCTAGGCAGCTTTGGAGACTATTAAGTGGAGAGTTGGGTTTCATGCTAATTTTCTTTTTAATAAAGAACAAATGGGCAAGAGTTCCACACAAAAGTGCGTAGCTGCTCTGAAACGAGCAGGAACGGAGCTATGAGCAGCACAGCCCTGCTGTGTTATTATGTTTTGAGGCTGAATAACTCCTACAAATCATTTGTATACATTGTCTAAATGGAACGCGCAGGGAATAATTTGAAGCAGGAAAGCATTAAGAAAGTGAAGGATACACTACCACACTCGTTTGCTCAGCTTAAACTCTTTCCTTTGTTTGCTGCCCTTGTTAGAGAAATTGTGCCTTGGTTAAACTTAAAATATGAGTGTGATTATAAAACCCAATATAAACCAACACAGAATAGAAACCACTATTCATAGCCACAGAGAGCAGGAGCTTTACATAATTTCTATAGTGTGTCATGCATTTCTAGGAATGAGAAAAAGGTCTTGAAAAGAAACAGCTGACGGGGAAATCATTATGAGAGACTTTTATGCTCACAGGGTAGTCCTAAATGAGAATAATGTTGCTCAGGAAAATAACACTTGCAAAGTTATTTGGGCCTAAAGTTCCAGATAGGCACCTCATGGGGTTTGCAGTAGTGCTGAATCAGGACAGAAGAGGCAAAACATTTGCACAGGAGCTACACAGAGAAATAAGTATTTCTGGCTTGCAGCATGCCCCTGCCAGGCTGCAGGAGAGGATTTCTCCCTCCACCAGCCCCTGCCTTGCCTCCCACCCCAGGCAGCCAAGCTGTTGGGCAGGTAGAGCCAGCAGCAATCGGTGGGGACAGGAGCATCCTGACTCTCTCCCTGCATGGGGCTGAGTTATGGCTTGGCCCAGAGGCGTGGGCAGTGCCTGAGCCAGTCTTCTGTCCAGGGAGAGAAAGAGGCTAAATACACATAAAAGAGAGAAGGAGACAAATAGATTCATCTGCGGTGCCTGCCAAGCTCTTCTGGGAGCGGCGTGGAGGTGGGGAACTGCGCAAAGCCCTGCTAATGACATACCCCAAAACCACAGGGCAGGGCTCATGTCAGACCTGCAGCAAACAGTGTTGGAAGGATCTATGTCTGGGTGAACTCAGGGAGAAGAACGTGCACTGGCTTTTCCTCTGCCTGCTTGAGTCTGCAAGATTTACTTAAGCCAGATTTTGAAGTCAAACATTAGAGTCATCTAAGCTCAACCGGGTTAGAAAGAGTCCTCAGAAATGTGGTGCTGGCAACAAATATAAACTGCAAAGTCAGTAGCAGTGGTTGCTCCTTTTCTCTGATGCCCTGTGAAGTGCGGCGGCAGGAGGACAGACAGAGGACTGCCCAGGCAGCGTGGGCTGGGACTGTTCCTTTAAGCAGAGTTTCAAGTCTGGTGCCAAATGCTTGCCCCCCATTTTCATTTATTTATTTAAGCTTTTAATTCTCTCCTAGATGCTGGAAAACATATTTGCATTTCATTAAAATGTATTTTCCCCACTTAGTTCTGCATTCTTTTCTGGCAAACGTTCCCTTTCTGTCATTTTCCCTGGGCCTGGAGCAGACTCAACGCGTTGCAGCTGCTTTGCTTTAACAGCCACTTGAACCTCAGGGTTGTGCTGCTTGCTGCTCCTGAATCAATGCAAGCACGTGCCAAGGCTCAGGCCATCAGTGGCTCCCTGCTAGTCAACAGATCATCAGTCGCCACAAGTCATTGCACCCTGAGAGGGTACAAAGAGCAACCACACCTGTCCAGAGGTCCGGAGAGCATGGGCATTAGTACAGATCCCGGTTCTAGACCATTGCAAAAGGGGCTGAGGGTGTGATTTAGCAGTCATTGGGCACACACCTGCCATCGGTGTAGGGGACAGGCTAAGCTTTTCTCTGCTGGAAGTAGCTTGGCTAGCACAGCTAGCTCTTGGCACCACTTCACTGTAGCCAAGTCCCAGTGCAACCTCAGCTGCAGCATCTGGGGAGATGCAAACTCTCCGAGTCCCACTTCCTACTCGGCATTGCCCCTGTATATACACACATCCCTCCAGCTCTGATAAGCCTTGGCCAGAGGAACAGCCTTTCTGCCAGCATGGAAATGATGTCTCCTTTCTTAATAACGCACCATGTCACCTTCCTCCCACCCCATCCGTAGAAGGCAAGTGTTATGAGTTCATTCCTCGACACTGCCCCTAATGAACGTACTCCCTGACCCTCTGCCCTGTGCGTGCTGGTCCAGCTCCCTCCCCCAGCTGTACGACACATTAACACCAGAGGAATATGTCCCTCTTCCTGACTGTCTCTTACTGCTCTGTATGCTGACTTTCCCTGCCAAACAGGTTCAAAAATGTCCTGAGTCTTATTACAGACCAACTCTGTGCTCCTGGCCACCAAACAAATGACCTTCTCTCTGGAACAGACACTTTTTCACTGGGTGTCTCACTCAATTACATCTCAGCTCAAGTAACATTCATATTTAATTACAAGAGGTACTATTAAAGCACTGTGCCCTCCTCAGCTGAGATGTCCTGTTCTGCATTGCTCATCAGACCGTAAGACAGACTGGCTGAGGCTGGACCTTGGCACCAAGAGTGAAACACAGCCTTCATGTCTTTGAGTGGAAGCAGGTCCATCTACTGATTTGTTGCATTCTAACATCTATAAGATGTTAAAGGAAATCTCCACACCCCTCCCAACCACTTTTTCTTCCAGAGGTACATTTAAGATCATCAGATGAAAGGCACTAGAAATGCAAAGCATCATTAATATTTAAGTCAGATTTGCAGAAAGATAAATTTAAGCATTGTAGAAATTAACTGGATAAAGATAACCATTTCCTGCAGTAAAGAGCTTAAAATAATTCAAATACTTTATTGCAGAAACACTCTCCCGTATCCCCACATGTTTACTCCCACAGAAAAACAGAAAGTTCTTCTGAAGTCATGACACCGGTGTAACAGAGAGCAGGTCTGGGCTGCTCTGGACATCACAAAGCACAGCTGGGTCAAAGTTCCAGCTGTGCCTCTTTGGATATCACACCGTGACTTCAGTACAGTCTGGTTTTACCACACTGTGTCAGAGGCCAGCACTGTGCTTGCAGGCACCCCCAAACAGCCTCTCCTCCCTGCAGAGAAGGGGCAAGGGATGTGGATCCCAGCCCCACTTGGCTCCCAGCCGGTGCCCCTGCCTGGGCAGAAACCCGCCGGGACTGGGAGGCGACTGCCAAGTCCCCGGGGACCCGGTGGGGAGGCAGCTCCATCACAGAGGATGTCACCAACTCCACCGCGGGAATGTAAATAAATCCCCTCTTTTCTTCTTGGTAATTTGTTTCTGCACAGAATAAATTGAATATGTAATTTCATTTTCTCTCTCGGAGCATTAACAACCTTGGAATTGTTTGGATTCACAATGAAGACAACAAACAAGTAATTACCGACAAACTGATATCGCTATTGAGAAGAGAATGCAATTGATTTTAATTCTCGGCAGCCCTGTTTACTCTCCCATTGCATTAGGCATAATAAAGTGTTATAGTAGGTTATGTTCTGTGGTAAAGTAGTTCTTATAAGACACCACAAACTGCCTCCTTATTAGAGAACATGCCTACACCATTACGCTCGTCACCCCACCCGCTGGGGAGGGGTGCACTGCCTCCAGCGTGGCTGCCTGCCCACAGCAGTGGGTTCATCCCTGGGTGGGAGAGGAGAGCCACAACGTCCATGGTTCTCCCAGGGCCAGCAGCTCCCAGACAAAGATGCTCCTCCTCAAGGGACACTTTCTTGAGTATTACTTGGAAACGTTACCTTGGAAGCCAGGCTTTTTACCGCCTTTCCAACAACCAGGAGCTTCACAGCATAATGAAGGAAGATGCAGAGCCACTGTGCACAGTCATTAGGACCTTTGAGCAAAGGTTTTGCCCAGGTTGTGTTTTTAGTGATTTCATTAAGTGATCACCGTAAGGTTGTTGGACTGTAATTAATTAGAATGAAATTGGCTGTGATGTGAAATTTGGTGTTCAAAATGCTGCAAAATGTAGCTTATGGTGCATCCTTCAAAAGACAGGACATCTGGATCCCGTTTCTTTTGCCATCGGAGGCTTGTCTCCCAGGGAAGGCAGGACTCCTAGTTTCGGTCCCTGGCTTAGTCACTCTTTGGAAAGATGACCTTCATGTTTCTGTGCCTTGGTGTTTCCGCTTCCATGTGTTGAAGAGAAGCAGAAATCTTTCCCTCCCTCCCCAGAAGTGTGAAGATTTGATCTGAATTTCTGTGGCCAGTCTGTACTGTCACTGGTTTACAAGAAGTGCAGAGGAGTGTGGTGAGCACAGCTTTCCAGCTTGGAAAGGATGCTTTGATGGGTAGGCACAGATTATTGCAATGCTCGTGAAAGGATCATAGAAACATGGAAGTGTTGGTGTGCGGGGACTGCTGGAGGCCTCCAGTCCAGCATCCCACTCCGAGCAGGGTGGTCATCAGCATTAGGTCATAGAATTAGAATTAGAATCACTAAGGTGGGAAAAGACCTGTAAGGTCATCGAGTCCAACCATCAACCCAACCCCCCCATGCCCACTAAACCATGTCCCTCAACGCCTCATCTACATGTCTTTTAAATCCCTCCAGGGATGGGGACTCCACCACTGCCCTGGGCAGCCTGTGCCAAGGCCTGACCACTCCTTCAGGAAAGAAATTTCTCCTAATGTCCAATCTAAACCTCCCTTGGCACAACTTGAGGCCGTTTCCTCTCGTCCTATCACTTGTTACTTGGGTCAGGTCAGTCATGGAAAACTCATCTGGAAAACTCTGGAGGATGGAGAGAGATTACACTGCCTCCCTGGATAAACCCTTCCCACCCTTAACCACTCTCATGGTGAAGACATTCCCTGGCTGCAATCTGTAGCCACCAGCTCCTGTCCCTTCCTTGTGCCCCTCTGGCTCTGTCCTCACTATAACCAGCCGCTGAGCAGTGTGGTACTGCTGGTAGACCTCCCCTCAACGCCCCCTTCACCGGGGGAAGCTCGGCTGCCTCCCTGTCCAAACAATTTGCTGCTGAAGGGGAGCTGCTAACACCATAAATCACGACATCCCAATGAAACCACTACAAGCAAAATGGCACAAATTCCCCACCAGTGACTTCTGGCCCTTGGCCCTGAAGCAGGAGCTGGAAAGTTCAGAAGGTGAAGTTTGCCCCATGCCTGCATCCTGCCTCCTCCCAACTCCCCAGCTCTCTGCAGCAGCCAGCCAGGCTTGCAGGGCTGGGGAGGATGCAATACCCATTCCGGAGGCTGAGAGATGCTCAGGAGTTTGCCACATGCAGCTTCAGAGAGGTTTATGCTCCTTCCTAAGCTCACCAAGGACACATCTTCAAGACAGATGTTAAAATGCCTCCTGCCACTGTTTTCACTGCCTCAGCACAATTTCCTGGGCTATCTCCTAAGAAGTTTCTGCAAGAAATTCTTGGAACATCTTTAAAATGGAGCTTTTTCCATGTTCATGCTGTTTTCTGAGATCAGCCTTCACTTCTATCAGATCTTAACAGACAGTTGATGTTCTGCATTAAATTAGGCCCTTGTGTTACGTGCAAAGTCCACCAACTCTCAAAATAATCTTTCTGAGCATAATTAATTATTAAAGAAAGTCTAAATTGTGAATGATCGTTAAAGGAGGTATTGTCTCATCTTAATTATCTTTGCAGAGGTTTCTCTGGTCTTTCTGAGTTTGGTAAGAAAATTGCTTAAGCACTGTCAGATAACTAAGTAATTCCCCAATTAATATAACTAATGTTTACACATAGATTGCTCCTTATTTTAGTAAGCAATTGCAGTATTAAGTGACCTTGCTAAACTCATATAATAAGTATCTCTCTCACAGGACACAGATATACTGATTTTATTATACAAATATTCATCTTTATTACAAAATATTCCCAAATTAACCTCTTTGAAGAGGCTTCTCATTTGATAAAGAACATAGGTTGCCACACTGAGGAAAAGACATTATCATCTAATTAAGCACCAAAATTATCCAATAAAACTCCTTGGTATCTCCTTCAAAACATTTTCCTCCTTTGAATTCCCAAAGAACGTGAAAAATGGAGAGTGCAAGGTGTTACCGAGAAATAAATCCTCTTAAGACAAAATCTGCAGTCCTTCATCAGCAGGTTTAGCTGAAAGCATTGGGATTTTTGTGCAAAGGAAAGTCTGCTTACAGAGCTCAGTAATTCTGAACCAAGTACTTCATTTCCTCCCATCGCTTGCAAGTGGGGATACTTTCCAAAACATAACTCTTGCAGGGTCTGTCATGTGTAGCAGAGTTTTTTCCACTTCAGCAGGTGCTTTGTATCAGGTTGCTGTGGCCTGTTCATAGGTGAGATGGTGCTGGCCATATTTTTATGTTTGACCAAGTATCTCCCTAACAATTGCTGTCAGTTTATAACATGTAATTAAAAAAGCTCTATCCATTCTTCTTTAGAAGCACAATGCCAACGCCTACCCTGACATGCATCAGTCACTGGCATGAAAGGACTCTTGTACAAGAAAGCCTCGGAGGCGTGCAGAGCCTTCAGCCTGCTTCCTGGACCACCAGCAGCAGCAGGCGTGGGGGGCGGTCTGGCACAAAAAATAGAAGCTTCCTGAAATGGCTTTCATGGTCTGAACATTTTGCTCACTCAAACATTTAGCCAAAGCCACAGGCAGTCGCTGCCAGGGACTCTCAGGTCCATTTGAACAGTTGAGTCAGCAGAGGTGAACCAGGTCGTAACACCATGACCCGGCGCTAGCAGAGTGCATCATAACAATTGCATTAACAGCCGTTTGGTGCCAACACCGAGGTGTCTCCTGCAACCTGCTGCAGCACAGCAGACTCCGAGCCAAGCCGAGGGGGCAAGCAGAGCCTAGCCCCCAGCTCCCAACTCCTATGACACCCCAAAGCCAGCAGAAGGACCTATCCACCCAGTCTGGGAGACCTGACCCCTCAGGAGCCCACTCCTGTTCCTGCCTCACCATTTCCCTCCCAGCCCCTGGGCCATGCTGGACCAAACAACCCCTCGGGTGTCCCTGGTCCACCCAGGCTGCCTGCAGCCACCCAGGGCTAAGCTGTCTGAAGACCAGTGTGAAGAGAGTGGCCTGTCTCAAGGGTGACCCACCTTACCTACCTCCCCTATCTGCCATAGGATGGGACACACCATCCCAAGAGGAGTCTGCCTCCTTCCAGTGACCACAGGGGACTCCTGAAAGTAGACTTTTAGACTTTGATCCCTAACTTTTCAAGTACTAAATTTGGGTGAATGGACCCCACTCTCTGTATGTTGCATGTATGAAATATTAAAAAAAAAAGCAAACTTTTTTAAGCTATTAAAATAAAATAAAATTATGACACATAACCCTAAGGTGTAATTATGTTATAATTTAATAAATTTAAAATATTTACAAAATTCACAATAAATCCTTGCAGCCAAGGACCTGAGGAGTCAGTGAGAGCTATCCTAGTATAGGTGAAGGAAGGAGACCCTCACAGGGACGGCTGGGAACACCGAGTTTTCATAATATTGCCCAGCAGGCAAAACTGGCTACGTTTATCAAGAAACCAAGCAAGTTTCTCTGCAGAAGGGTGTAGATGCCCAAGGATGACTTCTAGTAGTTCTCAAGTTTTGAAGAACATGAGAAACTGTCTGGTTACACATTTTTGCAAACAATATAGCAATTGTTTGATAATTCCATTTTAAATGCAGACCAATTTTAGACAGATTTTTCCCTGTATCTGGTTAATTTGAAGTCCATTTAGCAATACTAGTTTAATGTATTTTGATTTAATTTTAATTTGTATTCAAGTGAGCTTGACACAAATCATCAATTAAAGATGCAGAATTTAATGTGAATAAAATCTACAAACTAAAAATCCTAGTAAACTTAATTTAAGCTATATAACTGCTTAAATAAATGCACATAAAGAAAATATTTCATTCTTGGTAGTAGTATGAAGGGCAAGACTGCATGATGGTATTTATTAACATACCCTAAATGTTACTGATGTTGAGGAGGGGAAAAAATAATTATTATTCTTGAAGACAATGACCTCCAATCCCTCTCACTGCAAATTATTTTCTTAACTCTGCTGCATAGAGGCAACTGGCTCACTAGGATGCTGAGACATACCGTTTCATCTGAGCATCTTCAATTCACAAGGAATTTCTCCTTCCCCCACAAATTTCTCCTTCTCCTGTTTGACTCATCTTCTTAACCTTCACCTCAGACCCCAATGTGGCACGGGAAGGAAATCAAAGTAGAAAAGTGCACACAAAAGAAACACAATAGAGGAAAGGATAGTGAGAGAAGAGCACAGTGGAGAAGCTAAGCGTACAAGCACAGGTGACGCTCTCCGGTAACGTGGCAGATAATTGGAAGAAATTCAAGTAAGAGTTTGTCTTTTCGTGAAGATTAATGGAGATACTTGAAAAATTAACAAAACACAATTATGTAAGTTGAAGAAGAGCAATATGAAAGATAAGTGTCATGTAAGCAATTAGAAAGATTGCGAAGAGCAGATTCTAGAGTGAATCCCAGTTTTGTGGAGTTCTGAATTTGAAACAAATACAATGGGGATCCAGCCCTAGAAAACTGGATCCTCACTTAAATTTAGCAAAACTGCAACAGTTTCCTGGTTGCAAGATGGTATCAAATCATCTTAAGGACTTTGGGAGGGAAAGACGATGAAGTTGCAGGTGACTGAGTTATCAAAATGCAAGGAGTGTGCAAAGGAAAATCAAAAGAGCATATTCCAAGGACAGGACAGCAACAAACAATTAGAGAAGCCTGTGAGAAGCTTACGAAAGGATTGTATATAATTTTTTTTTTTAAAGAACAGCATAGACAGTGCCAGCTTTTGGGCAGAGGCATAATATATGCAAAAAAAAAAAAATGTACAAAAGCCTGAAGGAATGAAAATACCAAAGCAGAAAGAAATCACAAAGGATGAAGGAAGGAAAAAAATTATACGCAGAAACCTTTCAAGCTATAACTGTGTCCAGTGATCAGGCCATCATGCTGAACAGGTGTTAAATCTGTATTTTTCATTTCAGCACTGATCAGTGATGTAGGACTTCCCACTGCATCAGAAAGTGAAAAAAACATGGATAAGAAAGCCTAGTCAGACTGAAGAGATCTAAAATTCAGATCAGACAATGAGAAAATCATTTCTATTGTGGGACTCTGTGAGCTGACTTAGAGGTTAAAAAAATCTTATTCAGATAATTCGGTAATTGTTTTGGAAAGCAGAATACTCATTTCAAGGCTGAGAATGTTTCCTCTACAGAGAGAGGGATTCTTGTCACCTCATTGTAGAAAACATCTGAGCTAGTCACCCTCGACTCCCTTGACAACTGGGGAGAGAACAGACACTTGTGGAGCATGATTCATCTGCCCCAACGTAGGTGCCTACCTAAGGATGAGATGAATGCACATTAAAAAACCTAGAGCTTCTGTCAACTATATAGAGAATCCAGACTAGCTCAGAAGTAAATATTTGCATTGAAGACATCTAAATCTGTTGGATGAATCCTGCCCTGTGTGTCTCAGACAGAAATTATGCTGCTAAGGACAGAACCTCACAAAGCAAGAAAGAAAACAGAGAGATGCAGAGAAAGCAGAACTAAGGAAAGATACTATCATGATAAAGTTGAATTCCTGGGAAGGAGACAAATACTACAAAGGAAACGCAAAACAATTTTTGATACTGCTACAAACCAGGTAGAAAGAAAAGGTAGAACTAACTCTAAACTGTGATATTATGCAGGGAAATAGGCTCTGAAAGAATCAGCTTTGTGGTTAGCCCAGGTTGTTTGGTTATGCGAAGAAAAATCAGAGAGGTGTTGCTGTTCCCAATAGTGAGAATTGGAATTATTAGGGAATGCGATTGCTAAATATGTTATTTAGTGCACACACGAGGTATCTGTGGGACAGCTGATGCTAGACAGTGACAGGCAGCAGACAGCACTGGGCTGTCGTGTCAGTACATGTTCTGCAGAAATTTGGTGTGAAGCCTCCTGGCACCAAGCCCAGGGCAATGTGGTCTAATGGGTAGGGGGGAAAAGAAAGCATGTTCTTGAAAAGGACCTTTGAGAGGTTTGTGGAGTCTAGTTTGTCATTACTAGGTTATGAGACAGCACCCTTGAAACTGGGACTGATAACCTACTAAAATATCGTATGTTTGGAATAAACCTGCCTAATTACACAAACACTGATGGCAAATACAGAGGTATGGTGTGCTCTTGTGAGTGCTAGGAAAAAATAGAGAAGAAAATATTCTATATTAAAAAGTCATTTCAGATGAAGCTTTTGCTTCAAATGACAAATGAAGTGTGAAAGTGGAAGCAGAAAAGGCACCTGCATAAAGTTACTGCATACTCCTACCTAAAGGAGACCAGTCCTACCCTGGATCCTAAAGCAGGGCACACATAAAGTGCCATCTTTAGTGTCTTCAGCAGAAGGAACAGGGAAAAAAATGTTGCGTGGGATACACTACATGTAAATTCAAGATTTCACACAGAGTGAGAGTCCCTTCTGCAGACCAACAGTTAAGGAAGATGACCACAGATAGACTGAACCCTGTTGAAACAGCCTTGGGCTACCATTACTGTTTTCTGACCTTCAAGACAAGGCCAGGGTCCTGATTTCCAGGACAATCGAACAATTCCTGGTAGAGCCACCACATGTGCCACTAATCTCCAGCAGCTCTAGTTCATGGAAAAGTGGAGCAGGTTGGACTGGGATGCACTTCTACCCAGCAGGAATGAATATGCATGATTTCATTTTCCAGGCTGTGGAGCGTATTCAGCCTCAGGCCAGGGATAGATGAACATTAATCTTCCCCTTTTTTATTCAGACATGTTTCTGGCATACAGCCAGCAAAACTAAAGAACAGCAAGTTGGCATTTGCCCAGTGTTTCAAGAAATCATGTGGCCAAGCTGGACAGGGAACCAGAGACCTGTTTCCTTGTCCAGTCTTTCAACTCTTACAGCTATGTCCCCACTGTATAACTCAAAATAAAGTCCTTGGAATACCCAGTAAATCCAGTCTCCTCTGGAACCCCATGAGAAATATCTTCTTGTGGTGAGACTCTTCCCTCAACATCCTTCTTCAGAAGGTGCTGGATCCCTCATTCCCTCAGCCTGGGCTTTATTCATTCTGGAGGGATCTGGTTTTCCATCTCAGTGTAACAAAATATCTTTACCACACCTCTGTAGATATCATTACCAATCAAACTCATGTATCATTAAAAAAAAATGAGATCAAGTTAGTCAAATGAGACCTACTTTCTCTAAGGTTGTTGACTAGTGTTAAATATATTCCCACTCTTTCTTGACAGAATCTCATCTCAGCTTTTATAGTGTTTCTACGATTGGGGTCAATCTCTTAAGCCTACAGGCATTCGCCCATGTGCAATTTGGCAGACCATTAGCACTCTTCTGACCTTTAATGTTCTCCCCAGCATTTCCAGGCCTGTTGGCAGTTCATACTCTTGGCCAAGGGAACCAGCTCTTTCAGGACTCTTCAGCACAGGTTTTCTATGCTTGCTGATATAAATATTTTCACTGATGACAAATACTGTTTAACATCATCCTTAGTTGTCAAGATACCGGAAAATAGTTCATCATCCTCATGTACTATTCACCCTGCTTCTTCCCAAATTCAGAACAGATTTATTTCTTTATATACTTCAAAATTTATGCTTTATCATCCCTTTGTTGTGCCAGCTGCATATTTTCCCAGGTGCTTCAGCCTGACAGTTATCTTCAGTTCATAACTTCTAACATACATTAATTGTCATCCGCATTTCCATGGCTTTATTTTTTTTGTTTATTTTTTACTTGTGTAGCTGCTGTCTGCGCTTCCTTTCTGCACTCCACAGTCAGCCCCTTGGGGAAGAAAGTTAAAAATGAGAGAGGCCAGACAGAAGCCCAGCCTCCACACCACATCTTCTGCACGGGGATCTCTTGGCACTCCCTGGATGTTTCTCCACCAACACAAGTAGCAACTGTACAGTAATAAAACCCCGCACCCTGATCTGGAGTGGGTCAGCTCTAGTTTCTTACTGTCATGTGGGAACAGACCCCAAGAACATGTCTGGTGCAGGAGAGGAATCACCAAACAAAGGCAATGCGCTGGGGAGCAGTAGAGACACGGGGAAAACATATGCCCAGGGACCCCATCCCCCTGCACGTGTGGGTTAGCACAGCCCCCACCACCCCCTCTGCTCCCCATGGGGCTTACATCTGCAAAACAGCCTACAAGCCAATAGATGAGCTTTTTGGGGGTGGCTGATGCTTTGGGTGCCAGGTCTCTGCATGGTCATGGACAGCTGCCAGCTCTGCCCATCCCCAGGACGGTCCCCTGGCCAAAAGCCAAAGCCCCGTGCCCAGCCACCGAGCGAGAGACTTGAAGCTGAGACTTTTACAGCATCTCCCACCAGTGAGCACAGGACAAGAGGGGATGCCTTTGTATTACCTGTGCACACATCAACGAACAGCAGCAACAGTCAATGAGCTATGGGAAGAACTGAGTCATTATTAACATCTTGTTATTGTGTAAATGAAGCGACAACACAGCCAACCTCCCAGACAGTCAGAAGGAAGCTAAAGATCTGGCTGCCGGCTGTGCCTCCAGATGCCCTCCTAAGAGGGGGTAACAACTGCTGTGTTGTATGTTGTCGCTCGCCCTTAGACTGCCTGTAAAGTCTCATACTCTACAGTGAAGCAAAAGTGGGATGAAGAACCATGCACGTGATCGTTTTCAGATCTGGCAGCTCCTGGGAGTGGCTGCCTTCATTCTGAGCAGCAAAACAAGACTAAGAAATGCCAAATTGTGAAAAGATCTGACTGAAGACACAAGTTATTTCCTGGGGCAGATCTAGTCATACAACCACCTAGTCTCAGCTCAGAGTGCAGCTTGGCTTACGGGGTTGTAAAAAGAACAACTTCCCTCTTCCTATGATCTTGACATGAGATACTGGTGAGAGATCAAAGGGAGCCCAAGGAGCAGGGGAAAAGACGAATGAATGTTTCCCATAAAAGCATTTAAAAAAGGACAATTTTTTTTTTTTCCTGAAAATGAAACATAACGCTCCAAGTCTGCAGCCAGCTGCAAATACCACAGATAAGAAGGAGCTACAAGAGGTACCTCCAGAGATCTGTACAGGTTCTTGTTTCTGCCATGGCTATGAATTTCTGGAGACTCACTGGTGAGGAAGCTGCTCTCCTGCACACACCCATGTCCCATGTCACGCAGGTGATCATCTCTGCCTGTGGCCAACCTGTCACTCTTTGTGATGGAGGTCTCACCACTGCCCAGGGAGAAGTGACAGTGTTGTGTATCTTCAGATCAGCAGAGATCTGAAGTGAACATGCCTGTCCAACAGCCAAGAGGTGGTCAGAGCAATGCCCATGGTTGAAGGCCAGACATGACTTGGGGGTGCTGGGTACATCTCTCACCTACAGAAATGGACTACACTGCCCTGGTGCAGGTTGAGGGACAGGATGGAGCCCCTCTGTGCTCCTTCCTAAGCAATGTGATCTTCCTGACTTGTGTTTGTGCCAGCTCTGAAGCCTTAGATCTTTTTCTACAGAAAAGAGAAAAGCAGCCCATTCTTGGTCAGTCTTCCCATTTTGTTGAGAACCTTTCAAATCCTGATCCCACACTCCAACATCCTGCAGTCTGCCCACCTGATTTCACCTGCAGATGTACTAAGTGTCCTCTCTGGTCCATCATCCACATCTGGAACACAACTATTGGATAACCAAACCCAAATCAACCATGAAGATGTCGCTTTAGCATTTCCTTCTATTTTTATTAGGGTACCACTGATAACAACTGCGGTGGTTCATATCTTCTTTACAATAGTCTGCACTCAGAGGAAAGGTAACAGTATGACAGTACTGACAACAGAGGCGAAGTCTTCAGCTTTTAACAGAGCAAGCCAGACATTATGCAGATGAATGAGCTATGTTCACGTCTTTTGAATCTGACATAAAACCAGTTTAACTGCAACCCTAAGCAGATTTTAAGAACCTGAAAGTCTGACAAATTCTCAAAGCGTTGCTGATTCTGAGAGTGATTTTGACCAGCCCAATTTAAAGCCATCCTTGGGTGAAAAGCTCATCCTGGTGGAGACACCAGACACTCTCCCAGTGAGGTCAGAGACACCAGGGTTTAGGTTAACACATAAAACAAAACCAGCAGAAATGGCAGGAGGCAGTGCCCAGCATTTGCTGGAAAAAGAGCCGCACTATAAGTTGCCCGCATGAAAGTCCAGCGCTGTATATGCCATGTGATCACTCACAAAACAAGTAAAGTCAGGAAAACGGGATGTGGCCAGAAGACAAGGGCCTGCTGATATCACGCCAGGTTGTGCTGAGATCGCAGCTGGTAAATAAGGGACTGGAAATGAATGGTCCAGGATTGTCTGCTAGAAGAGAAGCTCAGTCGAACAAGAGGGTGGGCTGGCCTTTTGGAGTGGTTCCACCCACAAGCGCTTAGTATATTCATTGGGCAAGGTCAAAAGCCCAGGTGTGCCTCGCCTTGTTTCTCCTCCCCACTGTTCACTCTGGACCAGTAAGCACTAATTATCCCATGGAAAGGATNGGACAGGAACCAAGGTCTCACTCACTTCAAATGAAAACCTTAGTGACTACCATCACTCCTGTGATCACATTTGGTGGCTACCCTGTTCAGGTGGTGTAAGTACCTGTGGGGTAAGGCAGGAATGAGGCTTCAAGCAGCTCTGCATGTTGCCAGGGCTTTTCTCACCGTGCACACATATTGCAGCAGGGACTCAGGCATCTCTGGGATTACTCCAAGCCCAACTCTCAATGGGCTTGAATGATGATGGAGGAATGCTACTGATGCCTAAGTTTAGGTGTCCAAATGCCATGTGAACTCAGCCAGTTGCCTTTAGCATATCAATGCTGATTTACACCAGTGGAAGAGTGGAAAACTAAGTCTGGTGGCCTGGGGGCTTGGAAAGAAGAGCACATGTGAAAACCCAACGGGTCAGAGATAGGTGGCAGTTACCCATCTTCCTTCCCCAGCCTTCCAATGCCAATGATTTTCGCCTGACTTTAGCTTTCAGGACAGGAAAGCCATCCTAGACAAAAGATACCTGCAGCTCTCAAAACCTGTGACCCTGGCATAGTTGTCTGGAGTCCAAACCCATAACAGAAATGATGATATAGCCCTGGATTATATCGGCCTAACCAGAGTAAGTGCCAGGGACAGGAAGAGACAAGAGTTATGGGTCCCAGCAGTAGGAGCGCTGCTGAGTGTGGAGGGTCTGAGCAATGGTGTGAGGTCCAGACACACTCTGGGAATATTTCACCTTACTGCCTCTTTCTTCACTGGGGAAACAAAAGAGATACAGATGCTGGGTAATAAATTGTAAAGCAATTCTGCTGTGAACCTCCTTTTGAATTCAGAAGCGAATCCTTCATATAAATGGATTGAGAAATTCTCCCTCTGAAGTCATCCATCTCTTAATAGGACATCCTGACACCAGCTGAGTCAATCCAATGTCCATTGTTGATTTGAGTGTGTTCATCCAAGGCTGACATGACATTTCTTTTGTTGACAGAGCTCATATGTTACAGTAGCCTGTCCTTTATATTTCTCTGTCTTTTCACTGCTTCAGCAACTGCACACCAGGAGGAACTGCTGCATTTACTTATTTCATTTCTTCAAGGTCCACTTCCTAGACATTCCCTTCTCCAGCTAAGGGCAGCATTTGTGTGTTCATCCTAGATTTCAGTTGGAGAAAGATTTACCCTGGAGATGATTCTTCAAAGTCCAATACAGCAAAATTCTCCAAAGCGCTGAAGCACCTGATTTTAATTTCAGAAGCAGATACATAATAATGATATTATTCAGCACCTTCCACCACAAAGGATTCTTCTCAAAAGCTAGACTTTGACAGACAGCTCTACAGGTGGATCTGGATGAGCAACATAGGCAGGTCTTCATGCACCGTGGCATTTCTAGAAAGGAACGTGACAGCTAGTTTGAACTTTGTCATATCAAATCCTAAATCTCACACAGATTGCTGGGATGAGGATTCGAGCAGACAGCTCTGCTCTTTTAACATGATGGGGTCTTCTTCACTGAGAGCAAATCTCATTTGTGCAAGAAATGCAGCTGTCCTAGAAGTCCAGACTGGAACAAACCCTTAACTCTGTCTCAACAGGCTGCGAAAGTGCTCTGGGAAAGCATGAACACATCCTGGTCCTGTCCTCATGTCCCAGACACTCCCTGCAGAGGACTCTCGGGGACAGCACACTGGGCTGGCTGGATCACTGGTCCCACCTGACACTGATACCTGCTTGTATTATCATCTTATACAGATATGGATCAGTAGTTCTGAGCACAAATACTGCTTTGCAGGTTGTTCCCTTGGGAGAATCATGAACAACAACAACAACAAAAAAAAAACCACATGCAGCAAGCATTAGTCACAAGGATTGGTGCTCAGGCTGCCTCTGAAATCAGAAGTGCAGCAGGGCAGAAAACTTCCGTGAACATAGGACAGGGGAAGGGTAAACAGAGACACTGGAAAGATCATTTGGGTACCGTGGTACTGCCTTCTTGTACCTGCACCCCAGATGCCTAAACAGAAGCACAGGGTAATGCTTTGCTAGCTGCTTTCTGCCATGCAGCAGAACTTTTTGACGTTTTATGCTTACCCATGAGTGAACTCACTCCAGCAGCTTGAAAAATATTTTCTAAAAGTTACTGAATAAGATTTAAATTATGACTGATTAGTGCTAAGGGTTGTGTATCCACACAGGAGCACACCAAGCAACCACTGCTGCCCATGCTGGTGCCACCAGTGCCACCATGGTGATTGTCACTTGAGGAAGCCACAGACATGTGATGATGATGCTTCTGGATGTGTCACTGATAGCAAATACTAAAGCAGGGACTTTCTGCTGTCAAATCCCTCCTGTCTGAGCAAGAAGTTTCATGTTGGCTCTGGCAGTACAGTGCACCAAGCTCTGGATGTGTCCCAGCCATGCTGTATGAGGGGCTCTGCTTGGCAGGGACAGTTTTTCACTGGGACGCTGTGTTTGTGGCACGGGTAAGACAGAGGAGCTGGAACTGGCAGGAGCGTATTGGGGTTCCTACTGCATTGTCCTTGAAGAGCTGACATTTTTTCCTTTGCTGGGGAGTTTCTGCTCTCCTGAGCTTGCAAGACAGATAGAGAAGCTCAGGAAAAACCTTAAATTACAGTTTCCAAAGAAGAGGTGAAAGAGAGGTGAGAGAGAGCTACCAAGAGGCTCTGCCCTGCCGGGAGGGCTGCTCTCCCGTGTGCATCAGGCACGTTGCTCCAATGGGGCTGACAGGCCTGCAGAGGCAGGTGAACCCTTGTGCTAGCTGCATCTCACCCTGCCTCGCTCACTAGGGGACAAGCTGTGCCGTGCATTGCCCATCTCCGTGCAGCCCTGTTTAGCAGAGAGGTAGGGGCTTAAGTCCATCCATTAGGTTGCAGTTGGGTGAGGTGTTTTCTGTGGCTCTGCTGATGTGGACCTGCTGAGGAGCCCAAATACCACCGTCCTCAAATCTGGACTCCCTGCTGTCCCCTGACCCTACACACCACAAGGTGTTACATCAGTTACAGCATGAAAATATATAAAATCTAGGCCTGACTGGGGAACAGCAGCCAGGAACTGTGTGAGCACTGTTCTCAACAGGCAAGAGCTAACGTGCAGTCAATCTGCTTCTGCAGGTAAAGCCATTGCAGGGAGATTTTCCTGCTGGAAGCCCTGCTCTAACATCCATGATTGTGCTAAGCACTTCATCTCACCTAGTACCCAGGCTTGGACCTTGTGTTCTCCCCATCCCAGCCCCAGAGTGGGTCACAGGCTCTGCTCCCTTTCCCAGAGGAAAACAGGTCTAACTCTTCAGTGCTGTGTTGCTCCTTGCCTTATAAATTTGTAGTAAAGACTTACAAGGGATTTTCTGCATAGCTGGCCAACCAATGCCCTTCACAACACATCTCCAGCTCTTTAAATATTCACGAGGCTGGGTCTGCTGCCTAATTGAATTTCTTCTATGAATGAATCAGTTATTTTTCCATCTCCTGCAGCGAAGATGCAGATTAAGTGTAAAGCTGAGATAGTACACCAAGAAAGCAATTCCTCTCTGGTTAGCGGCTGAGCGAACTCATCCCCGCTGGGATCAGGTCTCCAGCATCATTCTTCTCCCCAGACAGTCTGAAAATCACAGATTCATAGAATAATTCATGTCAGGATGGACTGCCAGAGGTCTCCAGTCCAATCCTTGCTCAGAGAAGAGATACCATCAAAGTCAGAGGAGCTTGCTCAGAGCCTCATGCAGTCAAGCTTCAAGTACCCAAGAATGGAGATAACACCTTTCTCTATGCCCTTGCTCGAGGACTGGGTATCCCTCATTTTGATTTTTTTATTTTCCCTTATATTTAGTGAGACTCCTCTTTGTTGTGTCTGTTACCTCTTGTTCTTTTGCAATGCATCTCCACCAAGAGTCAGGCTCGGTCTTTTCTAAAACCTCCCTTAGGCGGTTGGCAACAGCAGTAACATCTCTCTCAGCCTTCTCTTCTTAACACCAAACAATTTCAGCTCTCTCAGCCTTTCCCTGTGTCTCAGAACAGCCACCATGTGTTCCAGCCCTTAAACTAGGCACAGCACTTCAGATGCAATCTCACAAGTGCTAAATAGAAGGGAATAATCACCTCCCTCAACCTGCTCACTGTGCTCTTGCTAACACAGCCCAATAGGCAGTTGGCCTTCATAGATGCAAGACACACTGCCAACTCATGTTCACCTTGTTGTCCACCAGGAGCTAATGTTAATGATGCTGCCCCTAATATGGAATTATTTAAGACCCTGGTTTTCTCATGAATGAAGGGGAAGAAGAAGCAATGGGCAGAAACGCATTGATGGTAGATAGGGAGAGAGCAGACAGGAGACCAGGTCAAGTGCTAGATATCTGTCTCAGCCTCCCCTGGTGTTCACATCCTGTTCCTTGGAGGTTTTGTGTGTCCCAGAGAAGTTATTCTGTACAGATGTCTTAGGCTCTGAGGTTAGCCAAGGAAGCAGCCCTGTTTTATCCTTGGCCAGGAGCTAGTATCTAACTGGATAGCAGGAAGAAGGGAAAAAGGAGCCCAGTGGCCTCAGCATTTGGGTCACAAGACCTCATGGAGCCTGAGCAAGCTACTGAGAGGCAGGGACAAGGCGTGGGAGAAGACGAAGGAGCAAGATGACATATTGGATTAGAAGAAGGCTCCTCCACCCATGCTTCAGATGGCTCACAGGCTTCACTAAGTCCTGGATTCAGATTTATAGCAAGCTTTGCATGTGGCACCCAGAGCAGGAGAGCTTCTGCTAATGGTTACCTGCTCAGGTGTTGCTTCATGCCCTGAAAATTTCTAGGTAGTTGGCTCCCAGCAAGGATGAACTCAAATGGGGTCCTAGCTTGGTCTTTCAGCCATCAGGAAGGAAAGTCTCTCCTCCCTTATGTGGTGAGCTAGTTCCTTCAGGGCTCTCTGTTTGGAACAAAGTTGTCAACTACTGCAGGATCCACTGACATCTATCCCAAGGATGTGCTCAGGTGTATGGCACAGAGCTAGTGTGCATGTGCATATAATGGACGGCAAGAACCCCATGGGGCTTCTGTGAAAGACCCCTACCTGCAGATTGCATCCCAATACTGCAGACTGAAGTCTAATCTCTCCACTCCTACACAATGTCCAGCCCTCACCTGCTCCTCCCCGGTTGGGAAGAACCTGTATCCAGCTACACCGGGTTATCTTTGACAGCAGCAGTAAAGTGCTATAAAGCACTAGGAAGCAGAAGGATTGTGCATGGAAAAAAAAGTCCTTCTAGACCCAGTCCTGTGCATAACTGCAAACTCCTACAGGCCATGGGAGCTGCTGAATCCCTAGCACACAAGGGAGCCTGCACCAAGTTTGGCTGAGTTCTATTGTGCTGCAGGGTTAAGAAGCAAAATGTAGTCATCATGGCCATGCAAGTCAACTCTGTCCCTTCCTGGTCTGGTGGCTAGGATCTCAGTCTCTAGTCTATCTTGTGTTTGCAGTATAATTGCTTTCTCCACCACCTGTGACAATGGTGCTGACTTGAATAGTAGATCAACCACTCTAGAAATTGTTCTCCACTGTTCCTGGCAAAACCTTTTGTCATTGGCCTTCTCTGCCAACTAGAAAATTAATCCTGGCAGGAATCTCAGCATTTGAAGACATCAGGTTATTCCTCAATGATAGGGATTTTTGGCAGGGGTGGGCAATTTAGAGAAGTGGACCCAGCTTATTGGCACCTCCTTACCTGATGCTTGCGTGGTCTCTACCCGGTTGCGGCAGGTCGCTGGGCTTTGCCGCTCACTGAACCTCATAGCAGTGGGTTCCAGCCAAGACAGATGCTGTTGGTGGTGCATTTGGATAACCAGTGCCCTACCCCAGGGCTGAATTTCCACCTTCTGAATGAGAATCACACTCCCCCACACTCTTTGTCCCTGGAGGAAGCCAACACTGCCATTCAGATAGGATCTTTCTGAGATAAAAAGAGTAGAGGGGAGCAGCTGCATCACCTCATTGTGACATACAAGGAAAGGAAGGTGCATTTCAGCCACCACGCTGCTGCTGTCCCAGTGCTGCAGTAGTGAGGTGACTCTCCTCAGCTGCAAGGACAGAGAAAGGATTGAGATGTGGGTCCCAAGAGTGAGAGGCGACACAGAGACAAGAAGTGTCCCAAGTCTCTTCATCTTCTTACACAAGCCAGTTCTTGGGCCCTTTGCACTCTGATATCTCTCAAATGGTGTCAGAGAGGTGAGAGATGCTTGTTTCACATCTACAAGATGCAGAAGGTTAAGGACATTTCTTCACTGTACAGTGCAGGTCCGTGCAAAGGTCCCCATGCTAACTCTGAAGGAACTGGTCTGGCTGACATCCCAGCATGGTGCGGAGATGCTGACTGATGTCCTGGAGGTGGGAACATTTCATTCTCTGCATGCTCCCAACTCCAGCACCAGCTGAGCACAGCTGGAGACAGCTGAGCAGCACGACCATGGTGGCACTGGGAATCTGTGGCAGAATAATTGTTAAAGCAGCCACCTCACAGGCAGAAAGCGGGCTGAGACCTCTGTGCGCTCAGAGGGATGAACTGCACCCACCCTGGGAGGGACAAAGCTCCAGGTCTGTGAAGTTCTGGCTCCCGGGACCTCAGGTCTTCTGTTCTGTGACCTAGGCTGTTTCTGGGCTGGGCAAATCTTTGGATCCCAATTGCCGACAGGCACCAGGGAGGTGACGGTCTGCTCTGCTGATACTCTGGGAGGGTGTGCTCCTGCAAAGCACACTGGAGAGGCATTCCCTAGTTCAGCCTCGGAGAAATACACCTTGGTAGAGCCACGGAAGCAGACTGGAGAAGTCTCCAGTGCAAATGGACCCGCTCCATAACTGGAGTATTCAGTTCTCAGACATGGTAAAAGAATGACAGTGGATCAATTGCCGGGACATTTTGTGTCTGCACATGAATCAAGGTAACATTACTTTTACTGAGCAAGTTGAAGAACACAAATCCCAAGGGGTTTACAGTGTCCCCTTGCAGGCAGAGGAGTTTCCTCTCTGCTGCACCCCTTCTTGCATGAAGGGCATCACATCCATCCTGCTAAGAGTCAGCACTGCATGTCCTGCTGCAAGACTACTGCTGCCTCCCAGCCCAGCACATAATGAAAATGCCCTTTTTTAGGGCATCTTGTGTGCAGACAGGCAGTGCTCTGAGAGCTGCCTGCATACAGCCCAATGGAGAAATCTCAGTCCAAGTCCCTGGCCCCCAACGGATTGGGGACAAAAGAAGAGGAGAGTGGGGATTTAAGGGTGAAGGACAGAGCACCAGAAATTCCTGCAGACCTTTCCTAGAGCCGCTGAAGTAGGCCTTCAGGACTTGGTCCGCTACATGAATGCAGCCTGCTGGGTTTGAGGATAAAAGAAAGGCAAAGACTCAGTAAGGGACAGATGAGCATTTAGCTCAGCTCCTTAAGGGGTATCCCTACGGGACACTGGGCAGCAGGACATGGTGGGCTTTACATCCTTCCAGAAGACATCCTGTCCTGCAGCACAACAGCCTCTTCCACTTCCCTGCAGCTCACATTGAGGCCAGCTGAGAACAAGGAAAATGTGCCATTTGTTGGACTCTGGGATTTGCTGCATCTCCAGGAGTTCAGAGAGCAGTGAGTGTTTTCACCAGAGATATCCGAAGGTGTTTTCTTTCCAGAAAAGTACAATTTCTTATTGAGTCTAACTCTTCCATATGATTAACAGCTGTTTTTCATCCAAAAACATATATTGCCTTGAAGAGGCACCGCTCACCCTGTTTTGCATCTGCCAATCCATGACGATAAGTCATTCAAAGACTCACCTTGGTGTGTCAGGTCCATCTTCTTCTCTGCAAATTTCACTAAACATATCTACATTGAATGGCATATTTGTGGAGCTTCTGAAGGACAGGATGCCCCAGCCTGACTGATAAACAGCCTGTTCTTGCATCCAGACATAAACACCTTCTCTCATTCCTTCTCATGTTTGCTTTTTGCTAGGTGCTTGCAAGATGACAATCATTAAAAAATAAGGTTATGTAGATTGAGCAGATTTCTCAATCAGAACAGATTGTTCATGGCCTTGTACAGTTAAGCTTTGAATATCTTTAGGAATGAAGATCCCACAGCCACTCTGGGCTCTTGTTCCAGTGTCTGAGCACACTCAGACTTAAAATATTTTTCCTAATTTCTAATTAGTGTTTCCTGCACTGCAACTATTTCCTGTTGCCTTTTAGCCAAACTCCACGCACCTCCAAGAAGAGTTGGGAGCTGTCTTCCCTACATCTTCCCACTGGAGTTGAAGACAGCAATAACATATCTCTCCCCACTTAGCCTTCTCTTCCCAAGACTAAAAAGACACCATTCTTGCAGCCTGTCTCCATACATCGTATGCTCCAGCCCTCTAATCATCTTGGTTGCCTCCACTGGACTTGCACCAGTATGTCAATGTCTTTCTTCAGGGAG
>VZTQ01013745.1:0-235784 GCA_013400755.1 Pelecanoides urinatrix
TTTGAAAGCTCTTTGAAAAACATCGGTGTCGTACCCTGTTTGGATCAAATGAGCTCTTCCTTCTCACCGAAGCATTCTGAAATTCATGTAAATGAGCTGAAACGAGGGCTGTGGTGTTGTCTGGTCTGTTAGGCGAGACGAAAGCTGCTGAAAACCCTCTGCTGAAGCCCGGCAGGAGTGCCAGGTTGGCCTGGTCATTTCTGAGGACTGGGAAACAGGGGTCTGAATTTAATTCCTGTTCCCTGGTGGCCAGCATTTGTTTGGAAACACTGAGCTTTGAAATAATGTAGCGAGGGGGGGGTTGGTCTCTTCTGCCAAGTAACAAGCGATAGGACGAGAGGAAAGGGCCTCAAGTTGTGCCAGGGGAGGTTTAGGTTGGCCATGAGGAGAAATTTCTTTACCGAAAGAGTGGTCAGGCCTTGGCACAGGCTGCCCAGGGCAGGGGTGGAGTCCCCATCCCTGGAGGGATTTAACAGACGTGTAGATGAGGCGCTTGGGGTCATGGTTTAGTGGGCATGGGGGGGTTGGGTTGGCGGTTGGACTCAATGCTCTTAGAGGTCTTTTCCAACCTTAGTGATTCTGTGATTCTATTCTATGACTCTAATGAGAGCGTGTGGAAACGGTTCAGAAATACTGAGTTTCTTCATGCATGTCAGTGACCAAATATTAAATATACCACAAAACCACGAAAGCTTTGGTGTGAGGTTTTGAACGTTGCATATACGACACGCACAGCGCAGCTGCTCTGCTTCATTAGCAAACATTTCATCCATACGCTGCCACTAAATAGCTTGTTTTTACAGAAAAGTGGGCCTCTGCCTCCTGCCTTATCAGCAAGGAATGGCTTAAAGTGTTTCTTGATGGAGGTACGGCCATCGCTCGTTGCTGGCTGGAAGCTGCCTGCTCTCCTGGCAGCCACCTGCGCTTCTTCTAAAGGCATCATCAGCAGAGCTGTAGTTCTGGTGATGAGAACTTCTCCTGTGGTTCCTCAGAAAAGCAAACATGTATTCATCAGTAGGAGTGTTTGCTGAAAGAATAATGTCAGGCAAGCGAGCGGTGCGATCCTGCCAGCTGGGCTGGGTTCTGCAGTCAAACAACTCGAAAACACGTTCGCTGAGAAAACCCCTTCTGAAGGAAGGGGAGAAACTTCTCTGTACAGAAACCGTGCGGTTTTGCCAAGCTGCAGCCAGCCTGCTTTCAGGACACGCCAAGTATTTGTTCGCAGTCGAGGCAAACAGACTGATCTGGTGTCAATAAATGTCTTGATTCAATTCAGTGTTTGAAAACAGTGTGTTGGCCACAGCCAGATTCGTTGGTGTCATCAGCGCCGGTTCTTACACAAACTGTGGTTTTGTTTTGACATCACTTACAAGATCATTTTTCATCACTGCTTTAAGAAATCTCTGGAGCCGATAGTCACATAGACTTACTGCTTTCACACTGCATGCTGTAAGAGATTGTACTGGATTTTGTTTTCCTGCGAAGATGTCTGGTGTGGCTTTGTGGGTAACGCTCTATGTAAAACATGTTTTGGGCTTGAGGAAAACTGGCTATAAAATCCCTTTCTACTGTTACAGAAATTCATAGCCATACTTCTCAGTTTCTGCTGTTTTTTTTTTTTACTTTTTTAGTAATAACAATGTTTAACTTTTTATTTTCAATTTCCTATGTCTGTTATCCTTCCTGTGTTGCTGTGTGCCTCTGCAGCGAAATTCAGTATCAATTCCCACGCCAGAACATCCATCCCGTAACCCAGGCGTTACAGAGCGTCGTTACTCTGCTCCTGTTTTTTTGCTGAAATGGCCCTGCCATGCGGTGAAACCAGTGGCCATGGGGGGGTTGAGTTGACAGTTGGACTTGATGATCTTAGAGGTCTTTTCCAACCTTAATGATTCTATGATTCTATGAAATCTAACAGCATTTTACCTGCCCCAGGTAGGTAAAATTCCAGCTGACCCGCAGGTCGGGGAAGGCTGGTCCCCGGCCGTGCTCCCCCGCCGCGGCGGTGCTGCTGCCTCAGCCTTGCTGTCAGCTCTGGCCACGAAACGCAACGTTCCTGCTTCCCACCCGAGGCAATCTCTGCTCAGGGGGACCTGTGTAAGCCCCAAAGGTTTTGGGAGCTGCCGGCAAATGCCGGTGAGTGCTATCCCACGCCTCCGTGAGCTGCCGGATACGTTAAACGCTTGGGTGCCCCATCAGATCGCTCTGCTCCGGAGCAGCTCCCCTTAGGCAGTGTTTTCCCTACACGTTCACATCCCGCTAATGGTAATTAAATAATTTCTTGTTTTTCTGCGCTTACTCACTGGGGTGGAAGCAGCCCTGGAACCTTCTGGAGCAGAGGAGGACCTCGGTCCTCATCCCTTCCCCGGAGCCGGACCCACGGGAGGCTGCTCAAGGCCACGGGCGACGGGTGAATCGCTGTTCAGACCAACCCCCAGGTGACAGCACGCCTTTTGTTGATAGCAAATGTAGCTACAGGCTTTGATACAGGGATGTTGCTTATAGCTCTCGTGAAAGAAAGTCTGTTCACTGCATTAATTCCCCAATGACAAATTAATATCCTTCCTTTATAATAATTATGGCCATGGGTACTGTTACCGTATGACTCATTCGGTCTCTCATGTACGACACCATGGCCTGATTTGCAAAAATGCTGAGTGACCTGCAGGCTCCGTTGACTTGAAGCACCTCACAAGTATTTTAGAAATGCAAACACAGAGCTGAATTTATTATTTTTTTTTTTCCCCAATTGAAATAGGAAAGCCAAGTGGCAAGGTAAGAGCTTCTTTTTGTCCAGCACCTTATTTTGGTACCTATACAGGAATTTAAGATTATTAAGTTCCTTGGCCAGAAAAATAACTGCAGATGTCCAACCATCATACTGAATATATATATACACTTTGAAAATGCCCAGGCTGTACTACAGTATGCTGATTTGTTCGTTCCTGCAATCAGGTAAATGTTGTGGATTTATATAAAAAATGTATCAAATATTTATACAGAATTTGTAAGAGAAGTCTGTGTCAGTGGATATTGCAGGTTATACAGGACTCCAGCTTTGCTGGGGAAAAATAAACGTTTAGTTTAGTAAATCATAAAATGGGATCACTTCCCACATCAGTACAGGTTGAATCCAGTCCTGATTTAGACAAGAGAACTGGCATCTCCTGGTAGAGCTGTGCTCCTTTTTGCAGTCTTTGTATTTTGAAAAATTGGCTGGGTTAGGTCTTGTCCTGCAAATTGTGAATATTATTCATAGAAACAAATATCTCTGTTGGCATAGACGAGACCTCCGTGTTGTTATTATGAGGAGGACAGGAGTCTGCAAGTTCAGCTCACATATCAGAAAGCGCATCTTGAACTTTTTGCTCTATGGAAAACACGTGGTTGGTATAAAGGAACAATCGGTGCACTTCACGGAGTGGGTAAATGGCAATCTGCAGGATCCGGCCCTCACCGGCAAATGGCAGTGCACTTGTGTACGTGGAGAAGGGAGTTTTTCTCCCAGCGATGTGACACGTGGGCAACGGCAGCACCCAGTAGGATTTCCTAATAATCACAGAGACTTTCTCCTGCTCTTCTTATAGATCCTCGCGTTTTTGTTTGCTGTATAAATTTACATCGCGTGTTGTGAGACCGAGGGGGGGTAGGGAGGCGTGTGTGCACGTGCAGTTACATTTTGCTTTAGTTAGCCCACTTCAAAATGGGTGAAGCAGGCAATTCAAAATTCTTAATAATTAAATGGCGTTAGAGCTAGCTTTTAGGAGCTTTGGCGTGACTCACTGTGCACAGACTTAAACAACAAATGCAGTATCATTCATTCCTTTTGCTATTTTAAATTACATGGGGGAGAAAAGTCTCATCCAGAACCTATTGAAATGAATGGGATGACTTTATTAATTTAAAGTGATTTTGGTTTATATCTTAGGACCTTACGTAAGAGCTGCCTACGTCCTCCCCTTCCCTGAACAGTTGGAGGAAAGCTGACCACATGCTCCCCGGCGTAGCGTGTCTCTTCTGTTAATTCATCATTTGACTGCAAAAGGTCGGTGGAATAAGTGACTTGAGAAAGACTAATGGGTAACACAACACTGGTTTGTGCCAGAAGCTTTGGGGGGTTATACAGAGGGTATGGTGTTTTCCAGATTTTTCAAAAAGCTGACCTTTTGGGATTGGGCTAAAGCAATATTCTGCCTTTGATCTCTACTTGTCCATAGCAAGAGGTAATTTCTGTAGCTTTTACTGTGTTTTATTTCTCCTGCTTTAAAAAAAAAAAAAAAAAAAAGGAAAGCCTTTTCAACTCCCCGTTTGTTGAGTGAGATTCATTTAAAAAGTGGTTGAGATTAAAACAGAGAAAAAAACTTCCTGGGCATGATTTTGCGCCCATTGCGGGCTCGCTGCAGTGCCTGCTGCCGTCAAGGCGTGGACTTGCTGCCTTAGACCACGTCTCAAAGACTTCTTGTCCATCGGGAGTAAAACTTAGCAAGGGGGTTAGGGCATTGGCAGGTGATCTATCAAAAGCAAGAGCCCCTGCCGCTCCCGCGAGAGCCCCGCGCCTGCTGCCGTGCCACGGGGGACAGGTCGGGGCTCCGCGTGTTCCCCTGGAGCTGCGGATCCAGCAAACCCACCGGGGATGTCGCATACGGTTGGTGTTGCCTTAAATGACGGCGTGGCTATAGACCAGCTGTACCGAGGAGCCCCAGCCCCGGCGAGCCGGGCACCGCGGGGCCGCGGGCAGACGGGGTTGCGCTTCTCTGCTCTGCACCCATCTCTCAGCTGCTGAAATTACCCCGGGAAACGTCGTGTCCTCCGGGAACGCTCGCAGCCGGGAGAACCGAGCTGCGTTTGAAGCCATAGTTCCTCCTCTGTTTCCCTTAAGGAATTTTGCTTGTACATTCAGAGCCAGAAAAGGGTCTAGCACTGAATTTCCTTTGATGTAAAAGATATTTATTGGTATTACTCGCGTGTAAATAGGCTTCCCTGCTCTCGCCTCTAAGGCAGAGGAGATATTGCTGCCTGAGAGACAGAGGGAGAGGATTTGAATGATTTCCACATGAGAAATCCACTTTGGATGGTTGTTGACCTGAAAACAAAGCTGGTTTCTAAATTCCGACTTTGTTTTCCCCAAGTTTGCTACTCCTCTGCTGTTATTTCTTCCGTTTTCTGTGTAAATACAGATTGACATCCGTAAACTTTCTGCCTATTAAAATTGTGCCTTCATCAGCATCTCTTCCTGCAGGAACTTTGTGGTAATTTCTAGAAGCTATTCTCTGCCTTCCAGAATTCTAACCTTAGACAATAAACAAACCCAGTCAAATGCTTTTTCAGTCTGGAAGGGCATAAATAAATAACCTGTACTTGTTAAATTAGGCACTGTAAAAAATGCTAAGCTTTAAATCATTGTCCTGGTAATTATTGTCATAATTGTCGTTATTAGATGACATAAGATTTTATTGCTGATAATTTGGAGGCTTTGATACATTTATTTGAACTGACTACTCCTTTGGCTGAGAATAATTGCTTAAATTCCTCTCATGGGGTTTTGCTTCCATAAAAAGATTGTTGACCTTGAAGCTTTTACTTGATTTTGAATTCTTATTCAAATGCAAATACTAATAACCTAGAGAAAAAGATGTAACTTCCTAACTAGGCGTTCCTTTTGAGTTCTGGGGACCCTGTACAGAAAAGTCAGGTTTTGTTTGCATTGTCAGAGACCCCCAGCCTCTCTCTTAATCTTTTTTTTTTTCCCAAGAGTAGGGAGGTAAGGCTTTCTTTTTCATAAACAGATGTTGATGGCATTTAAGGACTGCTGAAGATCTGCACTGTGTTGTTTGATGGACCTATAGGCACTTGTGTTGTTTGGTTTGGGTTATCACGTTCAGGAAAGGGCATTATCAAGGGCAGTACTGGGTACCTCCTGCATCGCTTTTTCTTTCTGCGGTTTTCCAGCTCTTTTAATACCAGACGTGTCTATGTAGTCCCCACAGTAAGCTTCTTCTCTTACCTTTATTTGGTGAAGAATAAGCGTGGGGTTTTGGTGCTTCTTCAAGAGTAATATTCTCAAATTTAACAAAAGCAAATATGAGCCTTGGTTTTACTTAACTAGCTCTCTCAAAAATGAGATTTCAGGGCTTTTGAGACAATTTGGTGATAAGCTAGAGCATCAAAGCAGAGGTGGGGATTTCCCTGCTCTCCCACGGCCTTGCTGGGTAATTTTTGGCCGGTTACACCTCTGTCTCTGAGCATTTGTTTCCCCGTATGCACGGAGGTTGTAGTGCCAACTTTCTTGGTGAACCAACTTCAGTTTTGCTGACAAAGCAGCAGGCACTTTATTTGTAGTAATTGCCTGTTCAAGTGCCTTGCTGGTTGGACTCTCACTGAGGTGCTGAACATCTCCAAGTCCTGCTGGTGCTCCCAGAACCTGCTCAGCCCTCGGCACCGCTGGCTTTCGGAGGCAGGAGCAGGGAAGGTTTGCATGCGGATCTGACTGTTATGGGAGGAGAAAGATTTAGTTTACTTTGTTTTCTGTTTGACTTAGTTAAAGTTTTGTGGATCCTGAACTTCCAAATCGGTGATTTCTGTAAGGACAACTCCAAGGAGCTTGGTACAAAGGCTGTGCATCTGCCCCCAAAGCAGCTCTAGAGTCTTCTGCAGAGATGTACCACTCTCCTACGCGGAAAATGGTAATGCCATGAAGGCAGGTGTGAGGCATCGGTGAATAAACCCATAAGGAGAAATGGCTGGACTGCAAGAGGAAAGCTTTTATTTACATTACAAACGATAAGAAGTGATGGAAGTCTTAAAAAATATAGACAAAAGAATTTCAGAATTTGTATGCTTATTGAATCACTCTCAGGTGCAGCAGCGTAGCACACCCGGTACACGTGATTTTTACTAGAGGATCTCATGGAGATGTTCAAATAATTAAACTCGGATATATTTCTTTGGTAGTGCATTCACCTCGTCCAGTGAGAAGAGTGTTTGAAGGCTCTGCAGCAAACGGGAGAGGTCTGGACAGACAGCTAATCAAAGATTTCTACAAATAAGCTCCAAGTTTGAGAACTGATGTAACTTGTAATGCCCCAGGTCACGGGCACTCCTCTGAGAGGAAAGGGTGGGCACCGAGTGCGTCCGTGGGTTTGGGCATCCATCCCGGTCGGTCCCCAGCTGTGATTATTTCGAGGTGTTTTGTTATTGCTACAAGAACACTCTTGTTTCCCCCTCCTGTAGCTGCTGTTGGAAAGAGGCGATGGCCAGGAGTCTGCTGCAGCCGGGCATTTCGCTATTCACTTCCTAACGTCGTGCGGCATGAAATAGTGTGCATTTAGGTGAGGCACTTATTCAGCTGTGTTAATAACAAAGAATGATTTAGGAAATAAATTAAGAAGAAAAAAGAGTTGGATAACAACATATAATAGTGCCAGGCAGTGTAAAAGACTCTGGAGAGCTCTGAAATGTCATGGTTTCATGCAGTGTGCAAATAAGGATGAAATTGAAAATCAGCTATTTTAGGAAAGGTAACTCTTAATTTGCATGAAATAATAATCAAATAATTATCAGGCCACCTTAAACAGCAATATTGAAGGTCACTTAACTTCACAGAATGACACAATACAATAAGGTATATCTGGCACAAATTTTTAAGTATAATTACCAATGGGATTTGTTAATTTTTATTTTGAATAATCACGTGTATGTTTCTATATAATAACTGACTTTAGTCTGCAAACAACTAAAAATGTTTAACTCTGAGATGGTTCTGTAGTATTGAATTCCAGGTCTTAGCCTGAAACCGTTAAAATCTGAGGCAATGAATAAACAGAACACAAAGATTTTCAATTGTTTTTAAACAAGCAAGTAAAGATTAATGAGTCCAATGACAAAAAGACTTCTCCTTGTGATGGCTTGTAGGCTCTGGTGGATAAAAGGCCAGATGAGTCAAAGTCTTATGCATAATTTTAAAATACTCCTTTGTTTATGAAAAAGAGAAGAGGACACCTTTGTTCCAGCAAGCTACTAACGTGCATTTTGTGAGTTGCCGTTGGAGATTGCTTCCCAAGGGCCGTTTCTCAGGATGTCAGCGATGATCACTGACTGCTTTGACATCCTCTGCCTAGCTCTTGCTTTCCTTTCCATGAAAAGGTTGTAAACCTGGCAGCGTAGAAAAAAAAATGTGTCTGGTCAAGTGTGAAGCAAATGAGTTGAACTTAATGGTCAAAAAGTGGAAGGCCACCTGTTTTAGATGATTTTTAACAGCGGCACTAGCGTGTCAAACTTCTCAGCTCTAGAATCAAAGCTGAAATAAGCAACAAAACAATTTTGTCTATGTTAAATGATTTAATTTATGTATCCTATATTAGGCTCAGACAGAAATTTGAGTGTTACACCAGGAAAATGGTCTCTAAGCAGTACATTTTTTCATTATTATGCCTCATATATCTCTTTTATTGGAGTTAATGGCAAATACTCTTAGGTAGTAACAGGGGTGCAGGTTAATTATTCAGTAACTACTGCTAAAGAATGCAATGTTTCCATTCCTGGTACAAAAAGACTTCATTTTCCATCATGTCATTAAAAATCCTCACTTAAGAGTCCTGAGAATGAATCATTGCCTCTGATTTATGATCATCCAAAAGCACATAGTTTCTGCCTTTGTTTAATTGACTTGTTATTTAATGTTAATGAAATCCATGTATCTCTGCTCTTACATTTTAAAATGGAACTTGTCTGGGTTATATCTGGAGAATTTGGCACAAGGACCTTTGCAGCAAAGAATTTGGAAATCTGGAGGGGAGAGAATTATTCCCAGCTCAGAAAAATGAATTAGTAAACAGACTGTAATACAATTTAATAGCAAGGTGTTTGTCCCATCTCCCGTGGGTGGATCATCCCCCTCAGCCCCACTGCAGGGCTTGTCCTGCTGAACCCACTGTTGTCTTGGGGGGCAGGAGGGGTTGTCTTCTGCCTTTCTCCCCCTTGTATTTGCATGAAATTCAGAGTGACCACAGGCTGCAGGAATGCAACAGCGATTCTTTTCCTCGAGGACCAGGAATTTGTAGCACTGTTTAGTTAATAATAATAATACTAATAATAAATCCTCTCAACCCATCCATCTCCCACAGCTTAGGTGAGCATTATCACAGAGACAAAACTGAGGGCATTGGGGTTAATTAACTTGCTCCGGGATCTTCAGTCAAGAAAACGCCACAGTCAAATGTAAGGAAATTAGAAGTGTCGCAGTCTCGGCGGAGGCTGTGTAGGCAGCCACAACAAGGTCACAGAAGGCACAGAAACAGCAAAATGAGAAAAGCATGTACAAAGCGCAAACAAAATGAAGAGGGGAAAAAAGAAAGAAAAGGTCTCGGGAAGAAGACAGGGGCGTATTTCGGGATTTAACTGAAAACTAACACTTTTTTGCTCCTTGTCCCCCTCCCCTCCATAGGTGAGGCCAAATCTTCGGGATACGTGGGGCTGCTGGGTTCCCACCACCTCCTCCTGCCTCTGACCTGATTGCAGATGGGCAGCCTGTGTCTGTGATGGGTCTCTTCATCCCAAAATATGTGCAGCAAAGTATATATTTAATGTAAACAGCCTGTAGGCTATAGAACAACAGCTTTTTCTGCTTTGTGCAGCTTCTCGAATGAGTGATGTTTTCCTCTTCATTTGGATATGCATATCCTCTAAGCCAGTTGATCAATTGTTCTTCCCTAACTCAATTAAATGTGGTTGTGTTTTCCTGTAGTGCTACAGCTTAATTCACGGCATTGCAGCGAATGTACTCTAATGATGCTTCTTGTAAGTTATTTGTACACATTGCAGTTTTGTCTAGAAGAGCTACTGCTATAACGTGAAATATGAATTTCTACAGAGAAACAAAGGCTTCTCGAGCTGCACCTTTAATAAAACCTCCAAGATCAGTGCATGGAGAACCATGAATGCCAGCAGACCTCTGAGCTGTGCCCGTTCCCCCTGACGTACCTGGGTGCTTTGGAGGTTGAGCAACGAGTTGCTCATGATTTGGGTGGGAACTTCTGCTGACACAAATCGCCACGATTCATTACAATCATGGGGAGTGGTGGCATCTGGCACCATCTGTAGCTCATCCCTGTTCAATATACAACCCCAAACCTCCTGTTGCTGTGCCTTGAAAGGATTACATTACATCAGATGATGATCTCCATTTTCTCATCTGATATTGCAGCCTCTTTTCTACAGCAAGCTATTATCAAAGTGTAAAATTTGTTCAAATTAACATCTGAAACCTTCTTCCATTTTGGGGGGTTTTGAAGCCTTGGATGATATATCAATGACCAGATGTAATTGCTTTCTGTAAAATATGGCTTTCTAAAAGGAAATCTGACTTGGATGTATGTAATGAATGATTTAATTTATGTAGAAGCAATGGGTCTGAAAAAGGAGGAGGAGGAAAAGTTGTGATATGGAGGCTGAATTAATCTTAAGTTATGAATAATAGATGACTCACTTGGGAATATTTTTTGCTAGATTTATATTAAATCTCATCAAATACATGATAATTGGATATATTTATAAACCTGCAAAGTCCACTCAGGGGGATTTCAGTAATATTGTCAATACTACACGTTAACCATAAAACTAGTCAGAATTAATTATTGCAAGCAGTTGTACCTGGCTGCAATGGTAATTCGTTGTAGTAATCCCTGGAAACTGAGATTTTAACAGTCTGTCTTCTCATTCTTCTCTTCTAAATTGTCTCCCAGAAATCAGACGTGCTTCTTGGCTCAGTAAAGTAAGGACTTCTTCTCGCCAGCCTGGTTCAAAGCACTTTTAGGAGGTTTACTCAAAATAGTGTTGTGGTTTACCAGGCACTCCAGAACAGTCAAGTTGTTAATGACTCATAGATCTGGTTTCCTAGGGACTGGTAGGTCCCAGCTAGGTCTTCTGAGGTCTGAGTGATTCGATGCTTTTCATGTAATCAGGACATTCATATACATAACGGTGATCCTGTCTGATCTTGTTCGTGCTTTATGCCGGCTGTACAAGCGAGGGCTCTGTCCTTCAGCTGGCCAGGTATTTCTCACGGCACCTGTAGGAGCTCTCTCTGAGGATTCTAGTGAAGGGAAATTTGATGGAGTTGGTCAACAGATTCAAATCTTGGTCATATTTGCTTTCCTGGTCAGAGAAAACCATTGATCTGAAAATTTTTCCGTCTTCTGCTGCTGCCACTCACGAGGTGCTGTGGCGTTTGCAAGGCTCTTGCAAGGCGAGGGAGGGCAGAACACTGACCTTGGCTTGCGACCTCAAGTACTCATCCTTTCCTCCTAACGTTTTGTGTCAGGTTGTCTAGAATTTCTTCTCTGCCGAGTGGTACAAGCTGTCTCAATCTCTGCCCCTCTGTTGTTTTTTTCTAAAGGAGAACAGAGTTATGATTATTTCAACATGGTCCACACATGTCTAGTTCTGTTGAGTTAATCTGGCTGCTCCAGGTCGTGTTTGCCTCATCTGCATGCAGTAAGGTGCTTCTCCATTTCTTTAAGAGCTGTAGCATTCTCTACTGATGAAAATAGTTAGATGCTTATTTTTTTTTCCTACAAATTATCAGGTTGTTTAAAAAAATGAGCTCATTTTAATATAATTCTGCATGTGCTACTGTTTGGAGAGTTATTTTCAGCTCCAGTAGCTGCGGTTTGCAATTATTATGCTTCTTTTAAGAAAAGAAAAGTAACAGCTCTATATTTTATGTGAATTACTGGTGATTTTTCAGAATAACTTGTGTTTAGGATAAGTAATAGAAAAAATAAGAGGCCAAATGGATAGTAATGTGGACTTGAAAAAGCACAGAGGAAGTAGCAACATATGTAAAGATTACTAAATTCTTAACATTTCACCACTTAGGCATGAATATTTCAATTAAAAAACATGTAATTCTTATTGAAGTGAAATCAACAGTTCCTAACTAACCGTGGCTTCTGATCGTAAAAAGGCAACATTTTTATTTCATTTACTTAATTGCTGCGATTCATGTGTGCATTCAGACATGTCTGCAACCCATCTCCTGCATCTCTCATGTAGGTCATGGATTTGAAGTGGGGTGTCAAGAAGTGCCTCAAGTACTTTAATTCATTCCCAGCAGGAGTGTGGATGTAGCGGGGTGGTTTCCTCTGTATTTGCACCCATATTCTGAGTAGTTTTTGAGTACAAGATGCCAGTTTCTGTGTCTTGTCCAAGTGCTGCTGGTACAGGCACAGCCGAAGGTCATGTCCAATTTCAATACGCTTTTAAATTTGACGCTTATTTTGTGCATTTCTAAGGAACTTGCAACCAATTTGAACACTTCAAATTCAGCAGCAGTTTATTTACTGGAAAAAAGGTGATGACTAGATTATGTGCTTAAGGCTGTCTTAGATTTCGCATTTATTTTTATTTAAAGGCATAAATCAACATTTCTGTTCCTTGTATAAAAAAGTTCCACCAATAGTTTTTTGTATCAGAATTTTCATAGAATCACAGAATCATAGAATCACTAAGGTTGGAAAAGACCTCTAAGATCATCGAGTCCAACCGTCAACCCAGCCCCCCCATGCCCACTAAACCATGTCCCCAAGCGCCTCATCTACACGTCTTTTAAATCCCTCCAGGGATGGGGCCTCCACCACTGCCCTGGGCAGCCTGTGCCAAGGCCTGACCACTCTTGCAGGAAAGAAATTTCTCCTCATGTCCAACCTAAACCTCCCCTGGCACAACTTGAGGCCATTTCAGATACATTATTGACCTCAGAAGTGTGCCTGGGCCATGGAGGCAGGCGTGGGGATGTGCGTGGCAGCGCACGTGTGTGGGGGTGGGGTGGGTGGTGGGTGAGCGCGTAGATAATCTCACGTGAGAAGGGATGGATTTCCCATTGATTGCTCGGTGATGCTCTACGCTCAAAAAGAGAGTTTAATCATGAATCTGCTTCCCGTAGTGCGCTGCCCTGAAGCGTTCTCCATTTCTAGCTGTCTGCTCCCCTGCCCCGGGGGCTGCTGGCGCGGGATCAGGGGTGTGTACGCGCTTCTCAGCTAATATTTGTTATCCAAAAAAGAAGCAAGTGTCGGCTATACATCTGTCTGCAGCCATTTCCACTTACATATACCTATTTCCGAGAACCTCAGACCCCAGTTTTGCAGATATCTTAAGCAAACGGGCAGCCGACTTCCCCTGCGAGCTGCACGACAGCTGTGAACCTCCTGCCAGGGGCTCCCCAGCCCGCCTGAGTCGTCACCTCCAAACGATGAATAACGCTCCTCCAAACGAGCCGCGCTGCGTTAATGTGGTAGAGGAACCCCTGGAGCATTTGGCCCAAGATGTTGGAACGTTTTCTTGCCAAAACAGCTGCTGCGTTGCTTTGCTTTCGTCCCCCCCGGCATTGAGAACAGGGAGAGAGAGGAGAGCGAATGCAAGGAATTACGATGCTTGGAAAGAAGGAGAGTGAGACTGAAAAGACTTGGGAGACTTGAGACTGCCACCGGCGGAACTGAATGCTGAAACCGGGGGTAGTAAATACTTCTGGTCTTTTTGATGAGATTTAAGATTTACTGAAGAGAATTTTTAAAAATGTTTTCTGTATTAGTAAGCCAGAGATTTTTGATACAAAAGAAGTACTTTGAGAAATTTTATCCAGATTGTCAACAATCTATCTAGTGTTTAACAAAGGGAGCAGGTTAATCCAGCATGTGCGAGACAGGAATACATGATAAAACCCACCAGTACCTGAGGAGGTGGTCAACGCAGCAATGGGGAGCAGAAGAAGCAGTGAAAGGCTTTTTTAGTGCTGCGCAGGAATTTCTGGATTTGCTGAACCCTAAAGCATGCGCCTGTAACCGTGTGCGTCCCTCCATTGCCTGGTTTGAATTTGTGTCGCTGAAATGGATTCTTGTTTGCGTATTCTGATGTAAATCGGGAAGGACATTGGACATGCCAAGACGAGAGTTCTCTGTAAGGTGTGAGAGGGCCCTGGATGGTGCTGGGTTTGGATCACCAGGTCACTGCCCTGCAGACATCCAAACCCTGCGGGTATGTGTGCCCGTATATAAAAGAATCATAGAATCGTAGAATGCTTTGCGTTGGAAGGGACATTTAAAGGTCATCTAGTCCAACCCCCCTGCAAGGAGCAGAAAGAAACCCTTTTCCTTCTCTCCATGGCTTGGGGCTGCAGGGCCGGGTGGCGCAGGGACAGGCTGCGGCGCGGCCACCGAGCAGGGATGCGGTGACCGCACCGGGGGCAGGGTGTTGGGAACGGTGCAGCCGTGATGCCCAGTTCACCTTCCAAGAGCTTGACAGCACATGGGGCTGTGCTCCGAAAAATGCCTTATCATTTCAGCGTCTGCAACACGAAAATTCGATATTCACCCAGCTTAGCGTAAGTTTGTTTTTGCTGCACCTCATCCCTGTTGTGAGAGATGAGCCTTGCGAGGGGCAGGTCAGAGTTTAGAGCAACAGGACCTGTAGTAGCTGGACCAGCATCCTAAAAATGTGTCGCTGAACGGGAGGGCACGCTATGGGCGTGATCCTGAATGGCACCGCTCATTTGAGATCTCTTAATATACTACAAGTAAGTATTAGTACAAATGAGATGTGGAGCTGATGGTTTCTTAATTAGATTTTAGCATTCCGTTGTTAATTAATTTACTGAAATGTTTCAGGATGTTTTCACACCCCGCATCCCTCTCCCCCCTCGCTCCTCCCCAAGGAGCAGCCAACAGCAGTGACATATAGCGCAAGTCAGGCTTTATAACTGCCACGTGTCATTTCACCATTTCAGTAAAAGAAACAATGATAGAATATTTGTTTTCTACAAAATATAAAGCAACTGAACATCTTTCTTAACAAATGAATAATAAAATTTAAATAACCGTGTCAAAATATCCTTTTGAAAAATTTCTGATCTGGTTGCCTAATCGTTGTAATTTAGTGTAGCTTCCTTCTGAGAAACTGTATTATTCAGAAGCCCATAGAAGATCCCAAAGGTATGACTTGATTTCTGCAGATGTGGAAGTTTTCTTAAAAAGGAGGAGATCCAGGAGGTTTTTGTCACCAGCCAAAAGCTCATCCTGAAACCTCTTACCTCCAAAAAATCCGCTCCCCACTGGTGTTCATGCCGGCTAGCGTGTATTACAGAAAAAACAGTTCCGTCTTGAATGTAAATACATCACTTTGCTGGTGAATATACTTGAGTTATCTTCAAGGTGGGAGGACTCCATTTCACGCGCTGCTGGCCAGGCTGGGTGGTCGGCGTGGACCTTCCCCAGCCCTGCGGGAGGGCTGCAGGGTTACGGAGGTGCCTGATTCTTTTAACAACATCATTTTGGTTTTGCGTCATGGTTGCAAAATGCCAATATGTGGCACATTACGAATAGTCTCCGTGACTGAGAAAGTCCACGATTATGTGCAGGGAGGTGTGACAGAGCATCACAGCTGGGTTTTGCACTTAAGCCTGCAAGACTCCATTAGCTTACCCTGCTTTTTTCCCTCCTCTTCCATACTGTTGGTTGTGTGGTTCGGGTTAATTTTCTTTCCAGCATAAAAGCCACTTCAGAACGTCCTCCCCAGCACCCCTCCCTCCCTCCAAAATAGTGAGAAGATCATGCCAGTGGCACAGCAGGCTGGCATCCTGAGCTGCACCTCCCCGGGCGCTGGGAGAGCCAGGATCATGCTCCTGTAAATTAAAGAGCAGGCACTCACACCATATGCCCCCAGCAGGCAGCAGAGGCTCAGAGCACCTTTCAGAGATGACCGGTTAAATGAAATGGAATTTAAAGATCACATGAACACCACTTTATATGATAAAGTACAATGGCTGAAGTGTTTCCCAGAGTTTCTGCGATGATTTCTGAAAAGACACCATTCATTGCCCTCATTATGCCAATTCCAGCTGAAAATCAAGGCCAAAAATCAAGACCATGTACTCCACTGTATAAATGTGAAGTGAAATATTTAAGGGCCCTTTATACTACGTAAGTTCCTGCTAATCGCCTGATGTGGTACCTGGGTTTGAAATTAGAGAGCACTAAAAATATGTTCCTTGAAACTCATGTCCTATTTGATTTGTGCGTGTTCTCTTAGGCATGTGACAAAAAGAAAGAGTTTTCAGGAAAACAGCTCGTACACTCATAAAACTGGTAGAGTTTATTCTCCTGAGCTCTCCTTCCTTACCAGAAATTCTTGTGATAAGGGGAAAACCACCAGCTGACACAACCTTTATCTTTTGGGGAGCTGAGGGACACCATTCTTGTATTAGAGGGTGGTGAGGGTGAGGATGAGTAGGAAGAGAAGGGCAGAGGACCCTTGAAGGTACCCAGTCTGTTACGTTTGGTTTGGAACCGGCCTGTGGCACAGCTGAAGGACAGACCTTGCTTTGAGGCTGAAGCAGAAAAGGCAAAAGTTGAAGACATTAAAACATCAGGGTGCCATTCTCCGAGAGGTCAATGGTGTGGCATGTAGGAGCCTTTGGTGTAAGGATTGGCCCGGAATTACAAATGCAGGGGAAGGAGAAAGCTTCAGGGAGTCCAGTACTATGATAGGTGAAAGATTTTAGATCTGAGTTTCTGAGTTCTAGTGACCTGCAATTTTTTATTTTAAATTAATTTTAAAAGCCCCACTGTTTTCCAGCAGCAGGAACAATAAGAGAAAGGAAAACCCCGAGTCATGTAGCCAGCTGTGGTCCAGGATGACAACGTATAACGAATAAGCAATTTGTGGAATCCTAAATGGAGAACTCTTGGGAAGGGGCAAGAAAAATGGCAAAAAGTAAGAGTCCTTAAGGCAAAGTAGATAATTGAACTGTGATGGATATGCGATTTTTTTTCTTAGGTATCCAGGCAACTGTTTGCTTTACATGTAATGACTATTATAAATCACAGAATGAAGTTGCTAACCCCAACACATGCCTGGACAGAGCTGTTGATGCTATCCAGCTAATAAAGCATATTTCTTAAAGCAACAACAAGATACTTATTGCTGTGTCATTTGCCCTGTTGACATGATTACAGCTTAGGGCATCATTTAGGACATCTTCTTTGAGCAGCTGTAGTTCTGTGTCTAGAAACAGCAAAAAGCTGGAAGAACCGTATGACATGTTACAAACAAATTATGTCAACTAACCTGCGAATTTCTGAATGGCACAGCAAGATTTGCAGTATGATAATCTGAGCTGGTTCCTCTCTCTCCCATTGTTTTGGTTTGGGCTACCATTCCTCCCGAGTGGGCCAGGGGACTGAGAGAGGGATGCAGGCACACGAGACCTGAAGATGAAGATTCTGGGGAAAAAAGTTCCACTTCTGAAGTTGTGTATTTTATACTATTATCTAGCCCTAACTTTTAGATCTGGATTACTTTTTGGTTTACTGGATTGCTATTTGGCTTTGTGGGAACTATAACCTTTGATAGGGTTATCTGAATTTAAGGATTTCAAAGTTTAGTATTTGGCAATATGCTCTACCTGAATTTAAAAGACAATGGCATGCGCTATGGCTATTTGAAAAAAAAAATGCTGTTTTTTCCTTTTGTGTGTGAAAAATGAGCTACCCGTAGAAAGAAGAGCTCATTCCACACTGGTATACTTGTTTCATGCATATTCACAAAGAAGTAGTTTTGAAAAACATACTGCTGTGCTTTTGCTGCTGGAGGTAGAGGAGAATATTAAAAATCCCATTTTTCCTACTGCTTCACTTCAGCTGCTGTGTGAACACCGAGTGTTTGCTGTCCTGTCAGGAGCAACTGATGTTTGTTCAAGCTGGGAGAGGTGTTTTTAGAAAACAGATGGTTTGGGACTGTTTTTTTCCCCCAGGGATTGGTACAATAGAAGCTGATTTTGAATTGTTCTCTGTAATATTTACTATTGGCTCTAATGAAAAATACCCCGATGTGAGAGTCTGTGCAACAGGTACTCGTTTACCTTGGTCCTCTCCACCACACAACAGGTTCGGTGTCGCTGCACTCTGCTTGTGGCGCACTATAAAATGATAAGTACTTTGAAAAATCTTATGTCAAAACCTCAGACTTATCACCCAGCTTTGGGGGTGTTTTTGACCTTTTACTTTGGTGGGACAATAATATTACCTTACCGCACAGAGTGGTGGTGCAAATAAATGTAGTATTGGCAAATTAAACACTCAGATAATGTCATGATTAGTGCCATAGGAAAAGGTCCATAGGGAAATGACTAATTCAGAGCATGGCTAGAACAGCTTGTACCATAAGGAAAGCTCTGGAGCAGGTGCTGAGCCATGGGGATGGAGCAGGACTTTGCATATCTGCTTATTTTGCTGGCTACTGTCTTGGATTTTCAGTCTCCAGGTGAGCTGATTATCACAGACATAAATGGTAACAGGATTGTCCAGGCTGCAGTCAATGAGTAAAGAACGTGTTTTGAATTCTAGTGTCCAAAAGCTTAGTGTTTGACCGTAGCTCGGAGGAAAAGCTTTGGAGCTCTGTTGCTGATGTGCATCCAGCTGCCCATTGAAGTCATTAGGTGCTTCTTGGAGTTATCAAGAAGTGAGTAGACATGTGAGATGAGGAACAAAAAGGCCCTTTGTTAACACATTTTAGCAAAGTATTGAAAATATCCAGGATTTAAGGAAAAAGAAATTCCCCCAGCTGCCTAAGACTTTTTTTCACCTAACCTCCAATGGCCTGGTAGGGGGAAAGCCCCTATTTGCTATTTATTTTAATTATCAGGACACATGGATAGTGATGTCTGGGTTACCATTGATGTGAAAAAACCCACAAATCTCAGCCCAGACTTTTCATTTCCAGTACAAATAATGAAGAAAGCAAGGAAATAAAATTACAGGCTTCAGAAGAGAACGCGCCAAGTCTTCTCCGTTGTATGTTAGTTCAGTTCGGCCATCCGAAACGGCACCTACTGCTGCAGAGAGGATTTAAGAAATGCTAAACATATCAGTTCTGGGGGAAAAAAAAAGAAAAAGAAATCGTTAACATAATGATAGCCATCACACCAGAGCGAGGGAAAGTGCAGAGAAGTGCATAACTGTTTTTCCAGCTTTCAGAAATTTCTTGCTATTATAGATGAAAAAAAGGCTTCTTGGAGGCTGATGGGGCTTGGATTATCCCTGGGGGTTTGTTTGATGTATGATCTGACTGGGAGTAGTCAGGTAGAGAGAAATGCTTTAGATTTTGAGTGCAGTGGACCATAGCCCAATAATTCAAGAGAAGTTTATCTGTAATGGGAGCTGGGAAGTTGCAGGAGCGGGATTTGGTGGGATCTCTGCGGGTCCTGCAAGATTTGCTTTCAAAACATGGCGCGTACCTGTGCTGCCCATCAGGCCATCGTTCCTTCCATTACTGGAAGAGGTCTGTGGTCTGCAGGACACCCTCCTCACCTTCCCCCGGCGACTTCTCTTGCTGGCACACAGCCCTTCTCCCCACGCGTGGGCACCATCCCTGGCCAACATTGCATGGTCAACCTGTGGTGACTCCGCACGAGTCCTGCCTGCAGTGTGCCCATGCCGCGGGGGGTCGGTGAGCTCCTGCCAACGGCATCAGGAGGCAATGCATTAATTGATGCATTATAGGTTGGCAGCTTCAATATCAATTACCAGGACTGTAATGCAATATCCCTTTTTATTTTCCCTATTTTTCCTGAAAGCTGTGCATGGGCCATGAAGATTTTCTGCCATATTATAAGTTGGAAAATTGATTATGAAATTATAACAAGCTGAATGGGTAGAGTTTATCACCATACTTGGTCTGGTATTAGCATGGCCATGAAGGCTTGAGGGGTGTCATGCTTGTACAGGAGGGTGCTCGCCAGCTGGGAGGAAGGTCCCCAGCACACCCCCGTTCCCAGGAGCAGCGGGAGGGGATCCAAACCCCGCAGTGACCCGTGGCTGACTCCCTTCCTGCGGGGGAAAGGCACAGCCCATCTCTACAGCTCTTTGTGCTAAGGTAACAAGTTAATTTAGCTTAGCATTGCCTTTAGGCTTATTCCTAAAATTTGTAAGAAAATGTCTTGGATCAGGGTTAATATGCGACAATTTTCATGTGTGTGCAGAAGCGTTATCACTCACAAACAATTAGGAAGCTAAATGTTTACGTGATTAGCTGATTTGTGGATGCCGTCTGTCAGCGAAGTGCTGTTATTAGCTCTAGCACAGTTCAACACAGTTCTGATTTCAACTGCAGGGAAGTTAATGATCGATTGTCATATCTGTTTAAACTACCGGGTCTTCAAGGCATGGATATATTTATGCTACATATATATCCTCATAGCACAGGAAGCAAGTCTTGACTGAGATTCCAGGGACTGTTTAAGAGAGATGACTGAAAACCAGATTTAAGGAAAATATTTTCTCAAGACTATAGAGCAAGAAATTAAAGGTTTTAGATTTGCTTGGTCTTTTTTTAAAAGTGAGATTGCTAGGAAAATAGTACAAAAGAGCACAAAATGCTCCCTTCATTACAAAGAAAAGTATAACGTATTTTAAAGTACAATAAATCGAGTATATTCAGGTTATTCTGACTTTCTGATACAATGTGTGTTATACTGGCGTGCCAGTATTTTAGTATTGTACGTGATTGTATTAGAGCTATTGAGAAGTTTAGAGCATTTGTATTTCTGTGATCAAATAAGAATATATTTTTAGAAGCTTTCTCTTGAGTAATGTGTTTACGCAGTACTTCATTTCTGTTTTAGTTCCCAGTCTTTTTAATTGCATTCCCTTGGCAGTAGGTAGGATGAATTCAGCAGTGACAGTATGTAATGCAGGTGACGTCTTTCTGCAAGAGAAGTGCGGATTGCATGTCCCGGGAAGCCAAGCTCTTAATCGCTGGAGCTTCTTGCCATGTTGACGTGAACCAAGCAAGCAAGACCATCATGGGCAGGATCGCCTCTTCAGTCGCTTTTCAGACCTATTTTCCTATCCTACTTTCCCAGCACCGAATGGGACTTCAGTGCTGACTTCAGGACTGAACATTATTTTCTCTTTCATGATGCTATTCTTGATCCTCGGGGACCTTTTTCTGGCTTTGACATCAAAATAATGAATAGCTGGGACACTGCCAGTGTATAGGCAGCAAGGGTCCTCACGGCTATATGGTACGGCGCCGATGACAGGCTCACTGCACGATTTCTGCCTCAGAGCAGTTACTGAATGCGTTAGCCCTGAGCAGATGAGCTCTGAAAACCCTCTTCTCCTGCACTTCAGCATGTCCCAGAAAACCTCCTGAGGCATGAGTTATATTGTGAAGATCTCTTACTCTGGAATGTGTATATTAGCCCGTGGTTAGGTCTAATTCCAACATACTTCCCCCAGTCCCTCAACAAGGATCAGTCTTTTCCTGCATAATTCAAATATCTCCATTTTATGTTTTGCGCTTGGAAAATGCAAGCCCTTCCCACAGGCTCAGTCCCTCTCCGTGTCACATCACACGGAGCTGCTGCGGTTTCAGGGTCAGGAGCTCTAATCCGGCCACTGTCAGCAAAACAGCCCTGACCCCGCCGGGGAAGCGAAGGGTGCACGTCTCGTAAGGGAAGGAAATAGCTGGGGAGTGAAAAGCTGTGGTAGAATAAATCCTAAAACCAACTCAGATTTGGACTGGAATTGATTAGCAGTAGGTAAGACAAATTTGTCGTGAGGCGGCTGAGGAGATATTTTTTGAAGATTGCTTTGTTTGACGTGTTTTCACCCTGTCTTCTTGCTGTCCGGCAGCTGTAGGTGTTGCATGAGGCCAGTGTTAAGCAGCAGGTTACTGCCCTGGCGATCCTCCCGTGCCCTCCTGCAGCACATCCTCGGGGCTGTGGACCTCTGCAGAAAGGTGACCTCTGTCATTGTCCTTCTGTTTGGCTCAAGGACAGAAATAATTGTGTTCCGCTGATTTAGACATGAAATGGCAATGCTGCTATCAGACTGCTAAAAGAATCTTTTTTTTTAATTTAAATGAAAGAAATAAAACTTTTTTCCCAACAATTTTTTGCTTGGAGGAAACAATAATTGTAAATCTATTCTGGTATTCAGCTAGGTTTAACTTACTTCTCTCCCGTTTCAGTAGAGCGAGGGACTACAAAGCTCACAGAGATGCGCTTATTTGATCACAAATGCGAAGGTGGTGCATGACAGTAATTAAATTTTTACTCTCAACTAATTTAATTTGTTAGCAAAATAGGGAGAAAGGCTTTATTGCAAATGGGAAGAGGCAGCTTCTTACACCTGACTTTACTCGTACTTGACTAACTACTTCATTAGAAGATAGGCAAGTCTGGTGACAGATCATTAATTTTCATGGATGTAATCTGGCAAGCCAAGTATTAGTAGAAGGCTGATCTGCCAAAACCAGCATAAATGCATTAATGCTTATTAAAACTAAGCTGTAAGTCTGTTCTCATGCTGCCTCTGTTATGTTATGGATTAATTGCTTAAATGTATTAAGACAGCAAATACAAAGAGAAGAGATTACTTTGTGTTACATCAAAGAGTAGAAAAGAATGTGGTTTTCTACTTGAAGACCAATTCCTCTGGAACAGGTAATGTCTCTGAGAAGGTGGGACCACTGATGAAGCTGGATGTTACGTCTAGGCAAAAGCAATTATACGTTGCATCATTTGGCCTCCATTATCAAGGTGCGTTTGTGTCCTTGCAATTCAAGTTCATTTCAGTAAAATGCTTTCTTTATATTAAAAAATATGTAGCACTGGGTAGTGACGTGGCGAGGGCTTTTTATCGTATGAAATCTGACAACCCCGCTAAAGGTAAGATTTGTTTGCACAATTCTAGTTGCGCACACTGCGAGCGCTGCCGAGGTGCGTGCACCAGCCTCGCCGCGGCCGAGAGCCGCATCCCTCCTCCCGCACCCGCTGCCGCCGGGACGCTGCGGGCACCCGCGGGCCTTCTGGTTGTTTCCTTTTCTGGTTGGTGCTGAGTTCTGTGATAACTTAGAACTGGACGTGTGATAGCTTACTGACATATCAGAAGCAGAAATTTATTTAAGAATGTACATAACGTTCATTTTCCTCAGCCATCGATCATTAGTGCCCTTGTTGTTTCTTTTATTGCAAAACTATTATTGCAAGCTGTGGAAATCTCTGCTTGCGCAGTTGCTCAGTGCAACCATTTTCTGCAGTGAATAGCATCCTTCCTCTTTCTACCTGTTGATAATAACATTTTTATTTCAGTTTGTAACTGTTTTTTCTTTGCCTTTTTTCTTGCATCTACAAGAATCCACTTCAATTGCTAAAAAAACCCACAGTCAGTAGCGTTGGAAACGTTATTTTCAGAGAAGAAAACATTCTGCCCAAATATGTTGTAAAATTAGGACAGACGCATTGTCTTTTTGAAATACAGAGACATGAAATTTGATGGTAGCACTTCAAGCTTCATTCATTTCTTTCCAGTCTCTGACAAAAGTGGCATTAATGGAAAACATTTTCAGAGAAGTTTTGTTACTTGTTTCAGTGGCAGCGGTATTAGAGCACGGTAACAGGAGGCACAGGAAGAAGAAAATAAGATTATTTCATGCTCTGTACATGCCAGCTGATGAGACTGAATGGAGCTGTTCAATGTGAGTCATGAGAAATACAGAGTATTTTCCGGTAGTTTTTGCATCTCTTTCAATAGCCTGTCAAATCACACGCTTTGTATGTGCCTTGCCATATACTCACACATACAAATCCTAAAAAGCTTACATTTTTTGAAGTTCTTTGATTTAGCCATAGGATATGAAGAGGAAAATGCAATTCACTGGAGATTCAGTGAGGTGAGAGGTTGCACCATTTCAGAAGTCATGCAAACCATAAACTCACGTAGAAACGAACAGGCTTCGAGGGCTCTTGGCAATGTAAGGATGGTTTAATCGCTTCACAAGATTGGTCTCAGAGTTGTTATAAGATTATATATGATATAAGCAAATCTGCTCCCCCCCCCCAAAGACTAAAAATGAAGACTGGCAGTAGTAAACATAATTATGTTTACTGTTCTGCAGCTTCACAAAAGAATTTGGTGATTTCCAGAGTGGTTAGATTGATTTTATACCTTTCTGAGCACACAAAATAGCAATTAGTCAATGCTGTATATTGGATTTTTGACAGGTATAAAATTATAGTGCCAATTATTTTATGGAAGTTGATGAACAAGAGCCATTTCAAACAGCAGAGGTTTTTGAACAATCTTTAAGACAGTGCTGACAGTAGAAATATGCCAGTTCACTAAATGTTTTAAAGGTAGGACTGTAGTTTCCAATAAAATTGAATAAAAACATTTGTTATGTGTTTATGCTACGTGCTTGGTACAATTTTTCTTGTAATGGTGGCCACTTCTTTACTGACACATACCAACATTTGTTAAATCTCAACCATTTAAGAGTAATGTGGTAGCAACTGAGGTCTCTTTGGTCTTCACACTTCCCGGAGGCATAATAGAAAGAGTACTGAGCTTCCTCCTTAAAAGAAATAAATTTGTATCACCTGACCACAGAAAATCTCTATACATTTGTAGCATTTATTTGGTCTTTCAGGTAGCTGAAACATAATATTTTACTCCAAGGCAAGTGAAATTTCAGACCTCCAAAAAGGGTGGTGACTGCATAAAGGTTTGGTCTCATTTTTATTTCATTTGAATTATTTCATCTATCTACTTGTCAAATGAGAAAACGACAAGTTCAACAAGCTCTGCAACTTGGCCCTGCCTCTTGCTTGACTTGGGTTGTTGGTGAAAGACAGGTTATTAGCTACGCTCCATTATTCAAGAGAAGATAGCATTCTTAAAACAGAAATGCATTACATAGGAAGCTTCTGACTTACACACCTCTCAATATAACAGTTACATCAATTACAGTCATTTTGGAAATTGCATATTTCAGAGATTGCCTTCCAAGTTTGCTGCTCTGAAAGCAGGATTTTTAAGGAACACTGTGTTCTTCACTGGTGATATTCTTGTTCTAATAAAAGCATGCAAATAATAGAAACTTGTTATAAACATGATTCCCATATAATTTGGAAGCCTGGCTGAAGTGAATTGCTTTATTACTCATGGGGAAGTGATATACAATTGGTCGTGATGAGTACAGCAGGAGATGATTTCAGAAAAAGCAGAGGAGAAAGCTCCCGAGATCTTTCTGCTGTGAAGTTGTCCAAGTAAATGTCAATGAAAATTCCCCACACTGATGTAACTCCGAAGTGGGAAGGGAAATCCTACCATAGTCACGGGATGTCTTTGTCTTACCTAGAGGAGGAAAAACATAGGTGGTAGTCCAGTATTCTTTAAAGACTTTATTGCTCAGGATGGTTATTTGTGTGACCTGAATTACTCAACATCTGTGCGCCGGCAGCCAGCCTTCACCCACCTGCGGCATTATGGCTCGCAGGGGTAGGTGTCTTCAGCAGAAGGTGGATCTGGCTCTCGCGTGAAGAATTAGCTTGGTGTAATTTTCTATTTATGGTGTAGGGAGATGTGGTGCATGTTCTTGCCTTTTTCCCTCCCCAGCCAAATGCCAAAAGCACGTGTATATGGGTTGTCTGGGAAAATCATAGAATCACAGAATCACTAAGGTTGGAAAAGACCTCTAAGGTCATCGAGTCCAACCGTCAACCCAACCCCCCCATGCCCACTAAACCATGTCCCTAAGCACCTCATCTACACAAAATGGGAACCAGTGGAGGAAAGAGGGACTTGAGAAGGCTCCATCGCTCCGTGCATCGCACACCCCCAGCCACAGGGAGCGGTGCTGGGGGAGGGTCCTGGCTCCTGAGCTGAGAAACGGCAGAGAGAGAAAGAAGGGAGTCAGCCCTGCTCTTACTCCCTGAGATACCGCTCACCCCTGTGATTCCTTTTTGGCTTAATATTAAAGATTAAACTGATACTACCCCAAACTATATTTGCTTTCTTTTTTAAAGGATTTTTTCTTTTTTAAAGGATTTCCCCCCCGCTTTGTTGGCTATTATCAGTGTTAGAGATAATCAGACTGACGCAGTACAAACGTCCCTAACTGAAATATTTTATAAAACTAATATTAGAAACTCACATATACAAACGCATAATTAGTTATGCGGTCCTCAATAATCCATGTTTTTTCCACTCAATGTAAAATACATTTGCTATTATGCTTTCTAATTTAATTTTAAACATTTTAAGTCTCTTCCCTGACTCTGAATGTGTCTCTATCACTATTTTATTATTTATTCTCATATTTTCCCAGGTAAAATACTCAATTAGTACCTGGCTTCCAACATCTCCTTTTCTAGCACTTAAGAAATCACCGTTTATCCTTTGCAAACCTTCCTTCTTTCCCACTCGTTCTCAGCAGCACTTGGCAGCGTTTCTCAGATGTCTGTTTTTGCAGCTCTGCTGTGGAGCGGCATCTCCCGGCAGAGGCTCCGGGCGACGCGTGCGCGGGTCCCGATGCCGAGTGATGCGGCAAGTGTGCGCAAGGCTCCTGGGCAGGGTGTGCTGAGGGACAGCGGTCCTTGCGAGGTTCACAGTCCCTGTGCTCTAGCAAGGCTGGTTTTTCCTCAGGCTTAGCTCTTTTTATTGTGATGCCACCTGAAATTGAAAAGCTTCGTGTCGCCAACATAAGGCTACGAGCCTGTTCAAGCAAACCACGACCCATCCGTACATCTGCTTCAGGATACACATTTTAGTTACTGGTGCATACATCAGTTTTAATTTGAAAGCAGGTCTTCCCTTTCTAACACAGATTTAATTAAATAGCAATTCTATTTCTTAGCTTTGTGACGTAGGGATTATAGGTTGGAGAAATAATTTGGCAAATATCTGTGGAAAAAATACAGAACATCACTTTTTTATTAATCATTTCTCTCCTAAGGTTAAGCTCAGTTTTACCAGCATAGTTGTTAAAAAGTAGAGAATTTCATTGCCTGTAAAAGTTTCAGATTTTGTTACTGAAACTTTGACTGATCAGGACTGAACTACCCAACTAATGGCATCATTTCTTTTTTGCAAACAAATGAGGACATTAGAGGCATGATTTATCATTACTCCAGAGAGCTTTCCTAGTCAGTATTTCTAACCACATCGCTTGATTTTTATAAACTTCATTCGGTTATAATCAATGCATGTGTGAGGCTGAGGGAGATGAGATGTATGATTTCTTATTCTTAACTGTCATAGTAAGTGTTTATTAAGGCAAACTTTTCCTGGGATGGCATTACGAGACAGAAATATTGAGAAACAGCAGGCATCCCACAGGGCAGGGCTTGGTAATCAAGATTGCATTAACGCTAATGACAGTGGCTGCACAGCTTATTTCCTGTGAGGTAAAAGTGATTTTAACCAACAGCTTTTGTGATGGAGGTGGAAACTGGGAAAATGTTGGTTTTTTAAGGCTCGTGCATGACCTCTGGTATATCATACGGGAAACAAGTCTATCCAGAAAGACAAGAACTGCCAGTGACAGCCTCAGGGTTATCGAAGTCAGCAGATGCGTGACCAGCTTTTTGGGGTTGCTCTGGCAAGCACGGGGGTTCTGCTCGGTATGAGCCTGAAGTGTACAATTTTGCACTTGTTTTGATTGAATTGTATCCTTTCGGGTGCTGGGTTTTTTTTTCCCTCCAGGCTGTTTTTCAAGTTTGGCAGGTCGTTTCAAATTCTGCTCTTGTCTTCCCGTGTATTTGTTGTCACTCTGAGCTTGCTGTCATCGGGAGGTTTAATCAACATACTCTCTAGTCCATCACCCAAATCATTAGTGAAAATCTGGAGTAGTACTGGACGCTGGGCAGACCCCCGTGGGCTTCCCCTGATACGTGTGCGTGGTTTGACAGTGAGCCATCTGTAATTGCTCTTCGTGTTTCCCAGTGGGTTGTACAAACGGTTCAGCATCCTGAAGACACAGGTTTTACCACTGGCCCCTGACAACATCATGTGGGACAGGGTCAAAATCCTTGTCATACCTAAGGCTGCTCCATCCACTGATCCTATTACCTTGCTGCAGAAGGAAACGAGATGGGCTTGATGTGGTTTGCTCTTAACAAAACTGTCAGCTGTTACGCATCTCCTTGGTTTTGCTCACTAGCTGATTGTTCCCAGCTGTTGCCAGGGATGGAGGCAGAGCTGGCTAATATATAGCTTCCTACCTCCTGCTGCTCTTTTCCTTTCTGAACTGGGGCCTTGTTTGCCCTTTCCCTGTAACCAAGGACCTTGACCAGTCTTCATGAATTTCCAAAGGTAATTGCTAAGGGCTCTGAGATTGCATCACCAGTTACCTAAGTACCAGAGACGAATTGTCTGCTCCAAAATGAATGACAATATTTAACTTAGCTGTCCTTCAAATTTTCCTTTATTATAGTCTGAGGTTTAACTGCCTTTGTCACCCTGCTAGCAACACTATGGTTGTAGTTCACTCTTTAGTGAAGAGGAACCAAAGAGGTCCTAAACTCTTCTTTCTTGATATTGTTATCTACATACCAGGGTTTTAATAATTTGATAAAAACTTGTTAGGTGGGAATTTGGGCTAAAAATGCAGATGTCTCCTGAATTAAAGCTTTATTAATGAATATAAGGGAAAAACTAAAATCCCTCACCCAGCTATTGTCTTTTTGATTATGGGGAAGTTTGTGCTTGTGCCAAGTCAATCTTTTTATTCCTTTCACCTTTACACTGCTTAATTTAGGAATTGTATTTAATATTTCACTGAGTCTGTTGAGTTTTCTTGAAATCTGTCATCATTACTCCTTTTCTTTCTTGAGAATTGGAAGTTTTGGGAAGATAACTTTGTGCTTTTAGACTAGAATGGGTGAATCGGGACCAGTGGCTGAAAGAGGAAACAAGGTTGTAATGACTTCTGGTTGATTTTAAGGTGTGCTAAGTTTGAACGGAGTTGTACGTTCACAGCTGATGATCCTGGAGATGAGGCTTCTCAATCTGCTCTGCAGGGAGAGATGGGATGGCCCTTTCCCAGCCAGTTTTTCTGCTGAGCATCCTCCCATATCTGGTGGGGTGTCTGCTCGTTGCACTGGGCTGCTGAGAAGGGCATTTTAGATCAAACGTAAAACCAGGAAAAGACGTGTGTAAAATATCTGAAAAACCAATCAATACGGAGGAGATGATAATTTGGAAATAAATGGCATTCTGACTTCTGCTGTCATTTGGCTGCTTCATTGAGAAGGCGATGCTTGATCCAATATAAGCTCTAACAGCTATTGTTTTTCAGATCAACTTTTGGTTTTAATGAAGTGGAATAAATGACTTTGAATTAGTTATCATGCTAAAAAGAATACAGAGCATGAAAGTATTCAGTTCATTTGATGGGTCAGGCAAAACATTTCACAAATTAGCAGCACATTTAAGTCTAATGAGATATGATGAGTAAAATTTCTCTGTGTAATGCTATCAGCTGGAATGGAATTATACCAGCATGCACTTAGCAGAGTAAGTTGGCTAAAACTATGCAGTCTTAAGTTCTTTTAGAAGCATAACAGGATGTAAAACCCAGGTGCAGAAATAAATTTTTCTGAATTAAAAATGAACCTGATCAATCTGGGAGATCTTAATGCATCTGGTTTTGAAATAGCTTGGAGCTGCAGCTGAGCTTGGTGAGTTCAATCAGTCTTTGGTTCCTTTTCATTTGTGGTACTTGGGACAGTAATGAAGGAATTTGGGTTGTGATATAAAGTGCTTTGTTAACTTGAGCAATTTTCAAGTGCAGCCATCAGGGACTTTATTTGGCTCCTGCGTGAAATCTTATTATTTAATTGTTTTTCTACGTTAACTGCAAGCAAGTTAGTCACTTTGTTCTTACTATGTCTTTTGCCAGAACAAAACAAAATATTGCTGGGGAACCACTGAACAGTTTCTGTACCGCTTAAAATATTCCTTTGTTCAGTGTGTGTATATAACAGCTTGTGGTGATACCTATCCTTTGTCCTAGCAGCCATCAAAGGAAAGAGTAAAATAGGTACCTGTTCCCTACCTACCCTGGCAAAAATGCTTTGAAACCTGCTAGCTTGGACCATGCAGCAGTTCTCCAGGGTAACGGGTGCTCTGGGTGCATGTTTTGTCTGTCAGGACTCAGTGGTGGGAAGGCAGATTGAGCAGCATCCCTGCTGCTCCCCCCGAGCAGGGTCTGGGCAGGCTCCTCCCGTCCATACGTGCCTTTGCGTGCTGGTTTATCCAGGTCACTGACATTCTTCGAACTCTTTAGTTATATAGTTTGTTTAGAAGGTATTCCCTGTTGGGAAATGCTACTTTATTGCTGAAGAAGCTTTTTTCATTTAAGTGGCCAGAAATTTCTTGAACGTTGTAGTTATCCTCTGTAAGGAGTCCAGAGTGTCTGGGTTTGTAAGTCAAAGAAATTATTAGGGTTGACGTTAGGAGAAATGTGATGTGCCAAAGGCGGGGGGTCGCTGCCTCCACATTCTCACGGAGAGGAGTCCTGAGTGCTCTGTTCCCAAGTAGTTGGAGAAAAGTCCAGGAGAGTGATATATGATGAGGGATGTGTATGTTTTTACTGGGTTTCATCAGAACTATCTTGTACTTACTGCATCAGTAGGAATATCTTTCTTCTTATTTTCTGTGTCCCAGCAGCTAAATGTAAACAGCCTGTTCTTATTTTTTTTAACAAAAGCAATTTGTGGTGCTTCCCCATAGTTAGATATCATGAATAATTAAAGAAATTTTTGTAATTTTCGGAAAGCAATAAGAGTATGAAATGGTTAGACAAAACACTTGAATCTAATTAAGGAACAATTCAATGAAGAAGAAAACCTTGACACTTATTTTTAGGATTTGATTCCCCACAACATGAATTTAAATGTAAATTGTGCTTTGGAGAAGAATGCTTCCATCAAAGGCTGAAGGCATGTACTGTATGCTTAGTGTTTTACAAAAGGATTATCTCAGACCTGGGTTTATAGTTATGGCCTGTGGGCAAAATTCCACCTTAGCACTTAGAGCAATACAGTTGTACATATATTTTTCTGGTCTACATATTGTTGATAGAATTGTGTGATTAAAGAAGAATTTTTACTGGTTTTTTCTGTAGTAGATTGCAATTAGTGTATTTAGGTTTGATTTTGGATATAAAATTTGTAGTCTGAGAATAGGTAGGCTAAGAAACAAGTTACAGGTTGAGTCGTTACTGGCAGAATTTAAGTGCTGAGATCTCCAATATTTAAAAGGCAGAGGATTAATGCTGTCTTTGGGAGTCTTGAACTGTGTTTAACCTCAGGTGATGAGCTGTGTTTTATCATTTCAGAGTGGATAGACTGGGCTGTGTTCAGCTTGGCCTTTCAAAAAACTCAAAAGTGTCCGAGTTTTCTCGAGACACCTGCTGCTACAGTTATCTCTCCCTTAGGTGCTTCAGATACTAGTAACAGCCCTAAACCTGGTCCAGCTTCTAAATTAGATCAGAGTAATACCCAAGTAATTTGTGTTTAGATGAATGTTAGTATTACTGGTAGGAGGTGCTTTGAATAATACCAGAAGCATGTGGTGTTAGCTGGAGATGGAAGAACTGTCAAATAAAATGACATTGACAGTTATTTCCAGAATCTAACAAAACTTTAAGTAGTTCAAGCTTTTGAATGAGTTTCAGATAAGCTGTTTGAGCAAGACTTGCATCTCTTCTTTAGTGGGCATGGTGGTGTTGAGTTGACGGTTGGACTTGATGATCTTAGAGGTCTTTTCCAACCTTAGTGATTCTGCGATTCTATGATTCTTCAAATGCAGATCTCTCATAAGCCTGGTAGTGCCTGGATGTTTTGGGCAGGTGTCTTCCAGCATGTTTGTGGTAGCTCCAAGCAACTATTAAAGATAATAAATGCTCCTGTATATCTATATTTTAAAATAATCTTTTGAAGGAGTGAAGATTTGAAGTTTTAGTAGTTCATATTTCATGTTTCTCATGTGACTGAGAGTGGCATATAGGCAACGTCATACCAGGAGAATGATGGTTACCCCTGCCATGAACCAGAGGAGTACCTGAGCCCTGCAGCTCAGAGCCAGGCCTTGGCAGGGTTGAGAATTTTTTAAAAAAAAGATATTATATGGTAATTTTATTCTTCTCTGCTTTATTGAACCAAACTCTTTATTGTACTTCAACAATTTGAAGTCTCTCTGCAGCTGGTAGGTTGAATTCAGTTTACCAGTTCAGTAAGATTTATGTAGGATGGCTCCAGTGCAGTGTTAAGATGTTTCATCCTCCTACCTGTCCTGGGAAGATTTAGGGCTTTCGCCTCCCAGTGCCGGGTGGATACAGCTGGGTTGGCCAAGGAGGTGACAACCTCCATAGTGGAGCTGAGTGAGGGGGTGGTGTGGCAGCTTTCTGCGGTGGGTTGTGAGCTGCAGTGACTGTTATTGCAGTTATGGCTGGGCTGGAGGAGCTCGCTCGTCCCTGGTGGTCGTCTCCTGATCGGGGTCTACCTGCAGTGAACTCGGATGAAAAATAGTGTCAGCCTGAACTCAGCTTCCTGGCTTTCTTTGGGTTAATTGTCTCCATGAAAACTAATTTTGAAAAGAGGATAATACCTATGCCTTTAAGAATCACAGGGGCTGGAAAAACTTGACCACACACAAAATAAGTTTAAAAATACTTTGCCTTCTATGCTTCCAGAGTAATTTCCCCAGTTATATTGGCACCAGGAATATCCTGACTATGGGGGTATTCTATGGATTCATAGAATTTTTTTTTGAAAACGAGCTTTAGTTCTTCATGTTTTCTTCCTTTTTTTCAGTGCTTTAAGCCTAGTTTGTACTTGCATGTTTCTCTTAATGACCCAGTGGGTGTTTAACAGAGGTGTATGTGGAGCTAAATCGGTGGCTGGTTTATAATGGTTTTACAATTTAGGAATTGTCTTACACTGTCCTGCAAATGGGCACTTGTCCCATCTTATTTTCAACATGTATTTCTTATGCCTCGTATTGATGTATAAGACTTTTTCTTTTACTTCAGAAACTCTATATCTTGGCATTTGGCAATGTCTTTCTTGAGCCTTGTTGTTATACTCTGTTAATATTTTTAAAGGATGTGCGCTACATCCAGAAAATACATTCAGAGGTGGAGGGCACTCGTGTGAAACAGCCCTGCATCTTAGGTGTCAAAGGTAGATAAAATATATATCAGTTACTGACAAGCATTAGGTTTTGTCACTGTGTTAATGCTGGTTACACATCACTCAGGAGAAACACTTGCGTCTTGATTTATGTTCACTGACAATGAAATGTCCAGGATGATTAATTACAGCCCTAAATGATAGTGCCCTTATTCATACCTCCCTGGCCTGAATGATCGAATTTAATAAATATATACGTATTGCTGTGGAATTTGCCATTAGCTGTTGAAATATTTCTGCAGTTGACATGCTGGTAAGGGATTTAGTTGAGGCGTATTCTTGTAACCAGTAAATTGCCACTTTTTAACAGCGGTTTATAGCGAGGGAAGGAAGTAGAGAATTCTGGAACTGGTTAGAAGGTTATGCACAATAAGGTGAACATATTTTCAGAGAAATTGTTATCACATGTCTTTGGCAATTTGAGTCCTTAAACCATCACTTTCTGCATGCATTTTAAGGATTTTGCCGGTATATTTTGTCATTTATTTTTGAAAATGTTGGCTTTTGAAGTCTATAAATTACCTTGAGAAATTGTATTTTCAAAAGATCAGACCCAGGCACGTACCTGGACAAAGTCATGTAACTCTGTCTTTTCAAGAGGAGATCACGGTTATCAGTGTTCAGAAATACCTCTACTTGCCTAAACACAATCAGACACCCATGTTTACCCCTCATTTGGGTGACTTTTATTTGATGCATTTGTTTAAATTTATTTTTATGTGAGTAGACACTCATCGCATCAAGAAGGAACGGAGTTGTCTTTGGTAACAGACTCGGGTAATTTATAAGAATGTTCAGTAGCTGTTTATAGCTGAAAAAAATGCAACCCCCCCTCAGTAGTCATATTTGGCTTGATTTTTCTAGGTCCTACAGGTTACTCTGAGCGGTTCTTGCCCATGTCAGGTGAAGATGCCAGCTTCTGAAAATTTGCATTTTGCACATAAAATTACTTTTGCCAATAATGTTGAGGCTGTCAGAGACCTGCCAAAAGAATCATCTGCCACTCCCTCAATTGCTCCAGGGCTGCGAAGGTTAAATTAGACTTTTTATTCTGGCAATGAAAAATACAGAAAAGCTGAACAATGGAGTGAAGTGTGGGGGTCCGTCAAAGCATCGTTTGCACTGCTCCAGAGGCACGTACAGAAACATGTATGCTAACTTGATCACTTAGTTATAGAATCATGGAATCACTAAGGTTGGAAAAGACCTCTAAGATCATCAAGTCCAACCGTCAACCCAACACCACCATGCCCACTAAACCATGTCCCTAAACGCCTCATCTACACGTCTTTTAAATCCCTCCAGGGATGGGGACTCCACCACTGCCCTGGGCAGCCTGTGCCAAGGCCTGACCACTCTTTCAGGGAAGAATTTTTTCCTAATGTCCAACCTAAACCTCCCCTGGCGCAACTTGAGGCTGTTTCCTCGTGTTCTATTGCTTGTTCCTTGGGAGAAGAGACCGACCCCCCCTCGCTCCAACCTCCCTTCAGGCAGTTGTAGAGCTCGTTGTATCTGAGCTTATAGAGAGTGAAGTTTGCTTCTTCATCAACACTGGAGTTTAGAAACCTTTAGTTTAGATCCCTTAATACTGCCTTTGGGCTGGTTTGCTTCAAATTCCTTTAATACATTTGCGTAGCTAAGCCCTAAACTGAACATCCAACATGAGTGGCTATTTTTAGCTGCAATTGAACCAGAAAAACTGACAAGTTCATAACTCTAAGTTTTCAAGCTGGTACTGTAAATTCAAACTTTCAAAGATGTTTGCTAAATGGAAATGCCATTTTCTGTTTTCAGACTGAAATCACCGGCTTTTCACTTAATTCACCCAGAACCTGTGGTTCTTGTTCAGGTCTTCATTAAATGCTTTAATTTAAAGGCAATGCTTTCTTTTGTACTTTGTATTTCAACTACAATATTTTTTGTGAAGTTTATGACTGGCTTTACTTCTGACGTTAACTTCTCTGTGCCTCAGTACCCCATGTGTAAAATGGAGATAATACTGCTCTCTTACCTTGTCAGTTTAATTAATGTTGTGAAGCATTCAGATAGTGACAAACAGCGGAGAAAAGCCCAAAGGAAATGAAAAATTCTTTATTCAGAGCAGTGTTTGGACAGTAGGCAGGAGATAAGGCCTCAGACACACACTGAAAAATGAGGCAAACCCAAAATATTAAATACATGCTCATTAAGTAAAAAAGATTCATCCCATGTGCACAGGGAGGCAGAAGCACATGGGAAAATGTTGATGTAATTAAAGAGATGTAAATAAAGATGATGCACAAAATGGTGGAGCTGAGATTGCAGAGGCAATGTTATGTCATGCATTTCTGGAATCTTTGGGTACCTTAAACTAGATATTCCTGGTTTTTTTTCTGTAAACAGTAAATGTATTAAAATGAGTTTAAAACATAAGCATTTTTATTAAAAACATTGATCACTTCATCTTCAATTGTAAAAATATTTCCCTATGAAAATCAATATATTTTCTTATTACTTCTGATGGGAAAATATGTTATGGATTACAGGGCCAGATATCCTATGAGGAAAAAATATAGTTTTTTATGGACTTAACCTTTAAAAAAAAAGAAGAAGAAATGTAGACAGGCATTAAAGTTGGTTTTTTTGGTTGTTTTTTTTTTTATTAATACAAGAAGATTCCCCTGACATGCCTGAAAAGCTACATGCCTCAGAATGTATTAGTTTTGCCATGCATACAATTTTGTGACAGTGACATCAGGGAAATGATATTCAGTGCTCTAAGGCTTCCAGAAGGATTTTGGCAGTCGGGAGGTGATGGGATGAGTGGCTACCACATATATTAATTCATTACTTTTATTGCCTGCTAGAGCATCTACAAGCAGATAACAACTTCATTTAGATTTTATTGTAAGAAATCTCATATATTGGTTTGCTGAGGTTGAGAGGAAGCTTGAATTGAAAATGTAATTAGTATGTGTTTGAGTTCCTTTGTGTTTTAGAGAAAATACAAAAAAAATCTTAAATGTTTACTACTGCCCAGCCCCGGCACGCTCTTTTGGGTCAGGTTTCAGTAATGTTCTCTGCACGGAAAGTCTGCAGCTATCTGTTTACTATTTGACCGTGTTAACCCAAACCAACTGCACGCTTCATGAGAGCAGGGAGTTCATTAATGAGTGATTTCCTAAGCAATAAACTGGAGTGAATTGGATTAGAAAGCTGCAGACTTATAGTCAAGTTAATAGTTATATTGATATATAGTCCAAAGGCAGCCAAAATGTCAGTCTAGTGGAATCTGCACCCTTTCAAGAGACTACAAAATTCAGTTCGTTCTTGTGGAAGACTTTTGAATAGTACACAGGGCTCGGAGGCCATAACCGCTTGTCCTTTGGAGAGCTGCTGTGGCGTTGGGTGGATTTCCTTAAGTAGCTCTTGAGCTCAGAGGCTGAGGCATGAAGGTGCTGTCATTGCTTGGACTTGTCTGTTCTCAACAAAATAACTTCATATACCTTTTTTCCACACCCTCTCCTACCAGAAAGGTCTTCATACATGTTTGAGTTTCCTTACTGAGACACATTGGTGCTCTGCATCATGTTATACGCTCCACTGAGCAAGATGTTGACATTTTTCCTGGAATTCGAGAAGACCATACTCATGCTTTGCTGAATTTCTGCTAGCTGGATGTCTGAGCCCCTTTGAGCCCTGCCCTGCTGATCACAGCAGGATAATCTTCCCTTCACTGTGGAGATCTTAAACACGTGGGGTGGGGTGAATTAAAATATTACCCAGGTACTTTTTTTCAGTTTTTATGTAAAATAGTAACAACTTCATCATATACAGCATGTAGGTTCCTGCTGCCTTGTCGGCGTTGTCCAACAGTCTTTTTGTTTGTCCAAAATCATTCCTGTCATTTGTGATCTACTGACTTCTCTCAGGCTCCCGCAGGAGCTGCGTGCTAAGAGCAGCTTTGCCCGAGCATTTATGTAATGCTGAGCTGGTCGAGCTGCCAGGGCTGGGAGCTGCTGCTCCAGCCGTGTGAGAACAGTTAAAAAGAAAAAAAAAGGAAAAAAAAAAAAGTGGGGGGAGAATTGCAGCAAGATTAGGTAAAGGTCATATGGGGTCCACATGAGGGTAAAATTTAACTTCTGAAGTCATGTAAGCAACCCATGACATGCAACCCATGACATGCTCCGAGTTGCAGCGAAGTCAAACTCCCCAGTGACAGAGCTCAGGTCCTCCTCCTCCCAAAGAGCAGGGCGAGCTCAATCTCTGCCTGCCAGTTAACACCGTGGGACTAACGAGACACAGAATGGTTGCTGTCCTTCATCTGTCTGGTGAAGGCCACTGACATACATAATCACGGGGCTCCCCCTTGCAACATTAAAATTATTGAGATTAATTGCAATTCAATTCATATCTCTCCCAAAATGATTTTTAATTTTCTTTGAGTGACAAGCAATTATGGATTTTTTTTTTTCAGGGTTTGCATTAGGAGATAAAATGTCTCTGAAATTCTTTCAGGTATGTAGTCAAACTGTGTTCATAATTGAGGGCTACAGTAATAAGTATAAAGTCTAATTGTGAGTAAAGAATGAAACAAAAGATTCTGTTAAATATCTAGAGCTATTGTTGAATTATGCATGTTTAAATAGTATGTGGTACTTTCTCTCAAGAACTTTGAAAAGAAATATTAGGGATAATCTGTAAACTATGAGAAATTGAATGAATTTTTGAGTGATTTACATTTCTGTCTTATGAATCTCAGAAAAGAAAAAACACTTTTGCTTGTATATGCATAAAGAAATTTGAATAAAGTATCTTACTGCAAATTTCCTGTGCTCTGAGCCAATTAAATCTTTTTCAGTTGCTTAAAAACAAATGGAAGTTTTCTTCACAGGTAAAAGCATCTCTTTGTTATCGTCTGTTAAGAATTGTGACTTTCCTGAAATGTCCTTATGCTTTGTACATGCCCATGAATCTTCCCATATTTCTTCAGAGAGGTCCTTTTGGGGAGGTTTCCCGGTACTTTTGCCTGGCGTACCGTTTTTATTCTGAGCACAGGCTGGTTTAACATTGTATGTGGTACAATGTAAAGTAATCTGACATCCCCTGTGATCTATAGGATTTGAGGGTGGAGGATCCTGCAGCAATAAAATAAGCCTTTTTTGACAGTAGCAAATGCCCGTGAACCCTCCATCATTCTTGCCACTTCCTTCTCATTTGCATCAAGGGACGTGAAAGGTGATAAATACTGAGAGCAAAAACCCATGTGTTAGCAATGTGGTATTGCTGTCACAGGAGAAGGAAAACTCTGTTTAGGGAATAGATCTGAAATGTTAAGCAGCAAGTCCATATAAATCTATACCTGTTCAAAATGCGTCATCGTAAAGTCATTGCCACAAATGGCAGGGAGAATAATTTAAATACTGTATATATGCATATGAGTATGCTCATTTACATAGTTTTCTAAAGTAATAAATTCTTACAGCACTTCTAGTTTCACTGGCTTTCTGTATTTGCAAGCAGATCAAAATAAACTAATGTACTAGCCTCTAGATTGATTTAGAAGAGAAAATTATGGCTTTTATTGAAATGATGAGAAAATCATTTAGGAAGAACTAATGAAGTAGTTAATTGTGGTTCCATCCTGTGTGGTGTGAAATGTTTTCAGCAAATGGTGAATGCTTTTCATGTGTATTGAATGAATTGTCTTCATCTCTTTAGATCTTGTGATTAGTAAGATCTGCTGTTTAAATGTGATTTGTGAATATGGACTAAGTCTAAGCCAGTGGACACACTCTCCTTTGGTAGAAGCATGACCCCTAGTAGGTGGTTACGGATCCTTCTAGAGATGGTTGTAACGGCGAGAACTGGTTTCCTGGGTTACTGTCGTGATGTCCTACAGCCTGCTCTTCCCTCGGTTGTCTAATGTTGGCATCGCTGTCCTGCCAACCCATGCACTGAGAAACGAGCCTGCGGCGCTGGCATGCAAACCCCCAAGGCAGGGAGGGACCCGCGCAGCCGGCTGCGCCGGCGCTCGCGACGTGCTGCTCGGAAATGCGCAGTCACTGAAACTTTACAGAAGTCACCAAACTTGGTGGATAGATATGAACCGAAGGCACAGTTTATCTGGTTTAAACACTCATTGCATTCAGCCTTGCTGTCTGCTTTTACCCCAGTCAGGTGAGGCCACGGTGTTTTCCAGCATCCACCAGCCTGATGCTGAGACCTTGCTGTGGCTGCATGGGGATGCTGGTGAAAACGCGTGAGGTTAACCCATGAGAGGCAAAATCCTGACTCAAGACCTGAACACATCTCTGCACCTGGGCAAATCACTTAATTGGTTCTCAATTAATTTGTCTGTGAAAAGAGAGCATATAGCAGTCTTACAGGGATGTTGAGAGCTATAGTGAACTGCTACCCGTGAGATGGCAGCACGTCAAGGTTCTTGGCTGAATAACTCTCTCTAAACACAAGAGTATTATTAAGCAAGATCTTGCAATGAGTCTGAAAGCAGCAGATCATCAACTGTACATCTCATCGCAGCCGCATGGCTCTGAATGCATTAACTCCCTTTGTCCTTCCCTGAACCGGCCTGTCAGCAAGTGGGTTTCCCAATTTGGTGGCCCTTTTGAGTGACCATCATGGGGAATTGTCTTGAAGTAAGGGTATGTCAGTACTGGCACAAGTTAACCCCTGCTTCTTTGAACTGTCTGCTTTTATTTATTGGATTGCTGTAGGTTAAAAAAAAAAAATAGAGAAGGAAATAAAGTGGTTGTGTGCTATGGAGAAGGTGCAGTTTGTGTAGCTCCCTGGAGATGAGAATAAATTTCTTTTCATGGCTGTAGTGGAAAATAATTGAAAGAGGGATGGGAGAAGATGTTTTGCTTAATTTCCACTCAATGGAGTATTGTGGATTGCAAGTTAGGAAAGGAATTTAAACTTCTCTTGTTCATAATTCTTTTAGGCTTTCCGTATCCTCCAGCAAAGCACCAGCTGGTGCTCTGTGCCTGTAGTACTGGGTTGGGAAGAGCGATGTTTTGCTCCCAGCTGTGTGTCAGTCTTTCCCTGTGAACTGGTCAGAACACTTAAGGTGAAATCCAGCAAACTGCATATTTAGATCTTAATCTTCCTGTACTTTTTTCTTTCGACTCTGTGAAATGGATGCTGCTATTTTCTTTATTTGTACATTTAGGTTGTAAACTCTTTGAAATACTTTTTTTTCCGTGTAATACAGATACACAGATACCCATTAAGTCTCCAACAATGGATCTTTGATTTCAATTGTGGTCTCCTAGTGCTACTGCAATACAGATGATAATAACACTACCTGTGGATGTACCCCCTATTACTTCTTGGAAGCTGATTACAGAGGCTGCACAGCCCCCACGCTGTGAGGCTCTGACTTGTGCAGGGTCTGTCACCCTGCAATTTTAGTGACATTGGGGAATTTGAGAAACGAATTCCTGCACAGGTTGTGGTAAGGCAGTGGATAAATCTTCTGTAACACATACAGTCAGCTTACTGGGTACGTTTCTAGTCTCTGCCACAGTGCAAAAAGCCGTGTTTGTAGCAGGCAGCAGATCTCTCGCTCGCATGTTGTACATTTGAACTGGGAACTTGGAGGAAAAACACGGGTGACAGCTGCTGCCCCTCTTCTGTGCTTGGGAATTATTGCTGGAGTAACCCAAGAATTCCGACTTTCATCTGGTTTTAAAAGAGATGAGGGATGTATTATCTTTGCAACTTCTGTTGCAAGATGAAGTGTGCTTTGAATTGCCGTGCATATACAGAATTTCTTGCTTGACGTGCCATCGCTCTCACATACTTGACAAAGAGCTCAGCACCCTAATTCTGATTTTTACAGTTCACTGCTGTTTCATATAGACTGCTTCCCCTTCTCTCCTTGTGTTTAGACTGACCCTTTCATTTATTTATTGTTATTGTTCTTTAAATTCCTTGTCAAAGAATAAATTATCACTTGGCATTTCATGTAGAAAGCTTTTAATTATAAATAAGTTACAGAAGGGAAAATCCTCCAGAAGTAAAAAAAAAATTAACTAGCTGTATCTTTTGTAAAAAAAATTAACTAGCTGTATCTTTTATAAGAGTAATTGAAAAGAAGAAAGGATGATTCTACAGGTGTCAAAGGAGCTTAATCTGACTTCTTAGTTCTCCTCTGTACCTGATGTGATGTGTCAGCGAAACTGAACTTGCCATCTTTATGGATATCCTGCATTAGATCGTTTGAGACAGATGCCTATAAAATTCTTGGTGTGTTGTATAAGTATAAAGAACATAACTCATGTTGTTCTGGAACTTTTTTATTCTCTAGTTCCTTTGCTATAAGCCAGTGTCCTCTGTGGTTTCTTTGCGTGCACGTGCCTTGTGATGGAGATGCGAATCTGGAGTCAAGCTCTTCCAAGGACGGAACTGAACCAAAGATGTAGCCGAAATAGGTGAATCCTTGATGTCCAGAAGGATGAGCAGTTAATTACTTAAAAGTAATATCAACAATAATTTTGCATTATTTAGTCTTGAACTGATATGCAGGGAGTTGGGCATATTGCTGGCAACTAAATGCAATTATGAATTCCATTTGTCAATAATTACAAAGTATGGTTCAATGTTACTCGCGTTGCTTCAAATTAGCTGTGCTGCAGGATGTATGAGGCTTTTGCCTACTGAGACAGCATTTGAGCCCTTTTAATTGGACTTCTTAGAAACAAATTTTCTCATTGTTATTCACCAATACTCATAGTTACCCTATGCAAATTCACGAATGGATATGAATTCTCACGGCTCAGTGTGAAACCCGTTGTTAGATTAGCACCTGCTCTTTCTACAGGGAAATCACAGTAATTGTCTCTCTTGTGATTTGATACGAAATACATTTTCCTGAACAATCTGCACATTAAGAGAAAAAGACAAGATCCCTGCTATAACTAGTTAACAGATGCCTCATAAAATTTTCTAGAACCTCTTTTTTTTCATCAGGAAATTATTCTCTAAGGAAGTTATCAGTAAGTTAAACTACTCTAACTACTTGCATGGCAAAAGCACACTAAACATCTCCCAGAAAGTCTGAGTGGAGGGTGGTGGAGAGGTGGGTGTGCTGGGCCATTGGTGTCTGCAGGAGCGTTTTAGAGAGTCTAAGCCAGTGCCAGAAGGAGCGCGGGTCCTCCCAGGTGGGGTGGGTTGCTATCTGCTGGCAGGGGAGGCAACAGGAGAGGTGGTGCATGGGTGAGTGGGATGTGCAGGTGGAGTTGATGGGGTATGGGAGGGGGGGTCCATCCAGGAATTTCAGATGTGTCCCTTTGCCAGGTCCTTCGTGCTGGTATTTAATCTTGCTCTGTTTGAGCGCTGCAAGCATTTTTATGATTAATATGAAACAGACTGCTGTTGAGATGCTGAATTTCTTATCCTGGACCAAGCTGACATTTAGAAACCCAATTAAAAAACATGTAAGTCAGAATGACCAGTCCCCTTGAGCTATGGGATAAGATCTTGGCTTTGGTATCCTTGAGGTGGACCACAGCAAGAGCTCTCTGTGAAGGCAGTTGTGGTTTTTTTTTTTGGAAGACAGAGGCTTCAGCTCCTCCGGTCTCCCCTAGGAATGGGGCAGTGGCCAGGTTCAGGGCTGGTTTCCTTGTACAGGAGGAGGTTTGGGGCTGTACACGTGCCTGGTGTTTCAGCATCATACAAAGCACAATTTTCTTCCTTTGTGCAAGCTTTTCCCCCAACAAAATGTAGACTAAGACAACCTTTATCACCAGTGATCTTATTTGAAGAGAAATATAACACAGAAAAGGAACCTGTTTGTATTGTGAACTTCAGTATGTGCAGATCAGGTGGTGCTGGGTTAGTCCAGTCTCCTGTTGCTCCTTTTTTTTTTGGTGAGAAAACAGCCAGAATCGCCAACTGTACTTTTTCTTCTTCCTCTGGTGAAAAGATATTATGCACATAAACACCCTCACTGAAATGGGTTTGAGTACTCCTAATTGTTTGTGTGATTTTTATTAGAATTTTTGGCTGATCTTCAGACTTTGTTACAGCTCTGTGAAGGAACAGGAGAGGCTTCACAAAGCTGTAATCATAAAACTGAGTCGGGGGGGGAAAGGGATGTGGGGAAGTAACCGCAGTTTTCTCCTAATGTACCGTGGGTGGCCAGCAGCTTGTGTCTGTGTCACAACAATTTTTTTCTTTCTACTATTTACACAAATTGGGGTCTACAAATAGCAACATTTCTGCAGAGGTAAAATAGATATTTTGTACAAGGTCTTGTTTAGGTATTTTGCCTTTCTTCTGTTTATGATTGCACACGGTCACTTTGTTAGGTGTGATATTCTCCGAACAGTTCCTGGTCTGTAGCTTGGATGGAATTTGAGATTTTTAAACTCGTGCGGTTTTGTTGCCTTTCACAGGTTTCTCTCTCATAAGCAGCAGGTTCTACTTCCAGGTCTGCAGAGACACGCACGGTTTTGGTGTGTAAATAAGATAGTAATAAATCTTACAAAGTCCACAAACTACTGTTTGTATGGACAGCTCAAATGTTGGATCATAAAGCTCTTGGATCCCTCCCGTACCTCAGTTTCCTCTAAAATGGCTTGTCTCCCCATGCGGCTGAGAGGTTAAGGTAAGCACCGTTTTCAAACGGTTTAAGATTCATTTACTGAGATAAACACGTTACTATAAAAATAACACTGGTCAAATGAATTATACCTAGGAGGTTCACAAAAAGCTTTATAGACATACAAGGTAATTCATTAGTAAAATTCCATTACTAGGTAATTATTTTAGGATTTAATTTTCAAATTAGTATTAAATAGCTTAGAGACCAATTTTTTTTTTCAGTTCCCCTATATTCTCAGCTTACCCTATAATATTTGATACCCTGTTATCATATTGTCATTGGATACAATGCAGTCAAAAGCCTTGGACTATCTTTGTGGGAACAAATAGGATTCTTCATTCTGGAATTGCTCTGTGCTTTAATCCTTCTTGCATCAGGGCTCTGTAAATATTAAAATGTAATATGAAGGGATGGGTGTGGATTCTCCAAAGTCTTTCTAGAGCTTGCAAAAGACAAAGCTTGACTCTTGAACAAAAAGGAATGCTTTTTCTGAAACCTGGCTACAATATCTGAGCAGGGATTCCATAAGATTTCAGTCTATGTTGGTCTGAAAAGAATGTAACGTGGTACATTTTTCTCAATTTTTTCTGTTTAACTCCCTTGTAGTTAAAACAATGTATAACTAAAATGATGCCCTGTTTGCATTAATTATCTCTGCTTTGGATTGTTACTAGGGAAGAAATCAAAGGGACCTGGCTGCCAATTCATTTTAAGTAACTTTTGGCAAGAGAAAATATGTCAGAGAGCACAGAACCAAATACTTTTCAATTTAATTGTGCACCAAAGCGCACAGGGAGAGGAATTTCTTCTACGAATGATTCATGCTCCGTTTCAGGTGACAGCCTCCCCCTCCTGCAGTTCAGACCCTGAAAAGACAGGACATAAAGTCCTTATCCCACAAGGACTTATTGCCGGGCAGTCAAGGTTTGGTCAAGAACAGGATCCAGCAGGATGCCAACACTCTTGAAAGAGGCTTTTGGGAGACTGTAAGCACTTCTGGTGCTTTGAGACTTGCACCATCGCTGTCTTCTCTGGCTGTTTCTGGTGAACTGGATAAATACTGCTCACTTATTTCAAGGAGGAAAATGTGCTTGTCCCACTTCAAAACCAACTTCTGTCTGTGGATGCGGAGCAGGTGGGTTCGTCTCCTCGGACCTGCCGTGTCTGCAAGTTTGAGAGTGGTGTCAGACTGCTGCTGGGTGCTCCAGCACTTTTTTGTGTGAGCTGGGGTATGTTCCTTGCTGAAAAAAGCAGTATGAAATCTGTAATATGCTTAGTAATGAAATATCTAGCTGGGTAGTACAATGCAAATACTGAAAGCTTATTTACAGCTAAATATGCTTCATTGTTATTTGCATTCGCATATTCATTCCTATTAGAATCCATGTTTTAAATTTTTGAGGAGTTGCAAATTGCTGAAGACGTTCTGCTTTCAGACATCCTCACTTTCCCATGAAAAACATTTGAGCTGACCTCTTTTAGTTTACCTTTCACTGTAAGGTCATCCTCTCCAGCTGGCCTCTGTTCCTGAAGTCATCTCAGCTGATGCTCACAGCGCTGCTGCTGTAATTTCTTAATCTTCCTCCTCCAAGAGCAAAGCCTCCCTTAGCAGAGTCCGGCATCCCCACAGCACCTTTCCTGCGGGTGCCTCCTGGGGTACACCCCACTTCTGTTTGCAGAAATTAGGTGTCACCATGTCTTACAGCCAGCGACACCAATGTCTCACCCCAGCTGGTATCCCGCCGGCAAGGAGGGAGGATCATCTTAAGTCAGGCATGGTAAATGCTTCTGCAATCACGGCTGCTGGTCTTTAAGTTCAGAGAAGCTCTGTAACAATACAAAAATTAAACAAAGCAATTAAGAAAAGCAAAAGTCCATCTGTATTTCCTTTCCTTAAGGACTTTTCTGTTAGAAAATTTAGAGTTGGACATGATTTAAAAAAAAACCCCTTGATTATTTTCCATGGTTTTTAACTGTACCATGGGTGTCTTTGTAAAAAGAGAGATAAACTTGGCTAAAATATCCCTTTTCACTTCCCATCAGATGCTGACTGATTTTGCTTGTCACCTCAGTCACTGTGGTGCCGTCGCTACAATGGTGAAGTTTATGGTTGCTTTTGTGGGCAACCACTGATCATGCAACCGAAGCACTGGGCTTTGCCACTTGTGACGTTTGTATTTACTGCTTTTTATATTTACTCCTATTTACTCCTCTGCCATGGAGAGGAAAATCTTTCATTCTCTCTGGGTCTTTTTCCCAGGTGAAAAGTAGGGATAATAATAGCTTGTTGCTCAGGAGCATAAAAATGTCCATGTTTCTGAAAAGGCTGGGTGTCAATGTGTTGTGGACATAATGACTGATAAATAGAAAAATATTTAAGTTTGGTCTAGGCTTAAAAGTTCTCCGGGTATAAAGTCCTGGCAGTTAAGAAGCAACGGTGTGTTTATGGTAGCAAATGGCAGTGTGTGGGTAACAAATGATGCTGGTACTTCTAATTTGAATTAATATAACTTATGCCAGCAAAATAATTGTTGAGCAAACTAAAGGGGATTTAACAGAATGCCCAATAATACATCTTTTGAATATAGGCAAACTATCACGCTGTAAAGCTTATGTTGCTTTTGTTTTGTGTTGTCCCAGCACATGCCTTACTGTGGTCCTGCTCCATGACTGACTCGTATCACGGTGTAAATAAAAAAACCAACCGTGAGATGCTTCAAGCTGAATAACACACATATTTGTGGGCACAAAAATAAGATGATTGTTTGAGCTAGAAACTGTGTTCTACTAATTTATTTCTGGAAGATATTTTAGTTATAGAGATACAGCAACATTAAACTTTTCTATATATTTCTTTTCTAATCTCAAGTAGCAATAAGTATGGTAATTAGCTTTCACAAAAATTAGATATTCAAAGGAAGCTTAATTGTATAAAGTCAAGTGTATATATAAGCTGATAATTTGCTTACATAAGGCCTAAGGCAGGGCAAATATTTGAATAATTGCATTTGGCCAGAAGCCTGTGATTTTGTGAAGAAGGCGCAGTTAGTGGCTCAGCAGTTCTTCCACCTGAGCGATGGTGTTTGTGTAAAGCATTCGCAGAGGGACTTAGACAGTGCTGGGGATAAACAATAAAGTAGAGTTATTCCCTGTTGGGGATTTGGAGTCGTAGCTCGTTAAATTCATTAGCATAGTACAAGTTATTCTTTTATTGTGTGAGGCACAGGTAGTGCTTTGTTTTGGGCCGATTCGTGTGGCGCACACGGTTTATCCCAAGGTTCCTGATAGAAAATACCTGGCCAAAACTGCAAGGTGTGCTGATGGTGCTTTTGAAGTTATTGCGTAACATCAGAGCTTGCTGAATTATTCTGCTTTTTTTGCTTCATACTGTGAATTACTGTCATTAAATAGATTGATGTTTTCCTGGTAAGACTGATGCATAGAGTTGGATGAGATTTAATTTTATGTTTTAAATGCAGTTCTTGTGTTCTGGCTTTTATGACAAACCACCAGATATCTGACTCCTTCCCAAACTCTACTCATCTTCCCTGGAGAGGTCTAACATGTTGATGTCTGTATTTTTACTGTGTGTATTATATCTCCTGATATAAAACTTAAAAAAAAAACCCAAATCCCCTATACAATTGCCATAATGACTCCACAGGATGTGAACTGGTTCTACTGGCTGTGCAGGTTATTTATGAGCATGGTGAGTGCCTATGATCTGCCTGATGTGCCGGGAACTCGTTGCTGTATGTTTGACACGAACAGGTCCACAACACGCCTGCATAGGCTGGCTGCAAGCCCTGGCTCTACGATTGCAAGGCTGTATAGTTTTCCTGTTACAAAAGATGATTTTTAACTCCTATAGCACCGGCAAAAGGCATCTCAGTATCCGAAGTTCTATATGTGATCCGCTACATGTATGATAATTTAATGTTTAAGTTGGAGGTGAAGAATTAATTTATTACATATGAAACCCCTAACTCTCTCGGAATCACCTGTGATATTTCCCAGGAGCATGATGATTTTAAATGTCACATGATGATATCAAAATTTTGGTCCCTTTGCACCACTATTCACACCTTGGCATGAGGGTGTATAGAGGGGAATGCAGTGGGCTGTGTTTGGGGATGAAACCGTAGCAACTGGAATTGAAGTTTTGATCTCCTTGGTCTCGAATGGGTGATGTTCACTCCATCAGATGATACACCGAACCAATGGATACTGCTGCTAAGAAAAACTCTGTGGATGGATATTAATTTGCACGCACTTAGCGAGTCTGAAGATTTTTCTTCTTTTTAGGGCCACATTCAAAGATCAGGCCCTAACCCAGAGTTCAGTGGCACAGAAGGTGGCTGACTAAATGTTACCACATTATTTGATCTCTCAAGGAATTTACTGGACAGGATTGATACAGGCAGAGAGCCTTGGGACGAGCCCATTGCCTCCAGTGAAATCTTTAAGAAGCAAGGCTGTTGATACAGAATCTTCCGAAATAGGGGATGCCTGTTCCAGCTTTGATTGCATTTGGATAAGGACACACGGCAGTCCCTGGAAAGCACGTTTCGTAAAGTATTCACTGTTCATTCCTTGTGCTAGTGAGATTGTAAGGTAATAAGAAACACTTTATTTTTACATACTATATTCCACTATTTTTTTCAGCACTAATTCAGAGGGAAGAGTCACAAGATGTTCCTAATTTTATATCAATTTTGTTTGAACTGCAAGCACTTTGATACAGAGATTGTAAACTCTTGTGTTTGTGAGTGACTTGCATGGCGGTGTCCTGCCGCACGGCTCTTCTGATGAAATACAGACGGTGAGCAGTTATGGCAATAATCACGGCTCGTGCCTGATATGAAGGACAAGCTGGGGGGATTTTATGAATCGGGACCTGAGAGAATGGAAGAGTTTAAGGGTTGGGTCAGACCAAGGGTTCAAGTCCAACGGCGATAGTGGATGGCTAGGTGTAAGGGCGGTGCAATCGCACATTGATACTTCCTTGGTATCTTCTCCCATTTTTCCAGCAAATTCATTGCTCTGAGACTTCCTGAGCTAGAAATGGCAACTTTGTGCTTAATAGCCTTCATTAAGCCCTGTTCTGCTAATTTCAGAGTACTTTTCTGAACGCTGTCCAATTTGATATCTATAGCAATGGGTTGGGTAGACTGAAAAAATGGTATATTTTTGGAAAAATCTCAATTGTTTTAATTTTCTGTTACAAACTCAAAATATATTTCCCCATATATACAGGCAAACAATAACTCCAAATTAGTGTCATAATTCTAACAATCAACTGTGTGGGGTGCATAACTGAAAAGTTATTTGCTTCAGGGAAAAATCCCTAATTAAACTACTGGGAAAAGTCTCTGTAGAGATTATGACTTTATAAAAAAAGCCTGTTCCCTTGATCTGATCTGTGGAAGTCGGTGGAAATTGTCTTCATACAACTTTACTGTCATCTTTACAATCTATAAAGCCTGCTGGCTTTTCATCTTGCTGCCTGTCTCTACAATATTTTGCAGGCATTGTTTTTAAAAAGAAAATATCAAATGGTGACAAACTTAAAAAAAAAAACAACTCCAAAACCAAAAACCACAACAAAACAAAAAAACCCAAAACAAAACCCCCAGAACCCAAACAAAAACAAAAAGGCAGGAATTTTTTTTTTAGATGACCAAAATACCCAATCCTAGAAAGTCTGAAATAGCAAATATTTAATGCTAGAGCTTGGCGTTTCCTAGACCATCACTGCTTGAACAGACTCTGGTAGGAAGTTATTGTTGAAAGAAGGAATTGTTCTCGCAGTTATTCTCTTGTCTGAAAAGAAATGGGAGAAGGTCTCATGTATATACGCTATTGAATGAGCACAAAAAGAGGAGGGTACTACTAGTTTTGTGTAATTTCTTCAAGCAGTGATAGAAATGGGTTTATGCAATAATTATTGGAGCAAATTATCACCTGAGATAGTAGTGGGCCACTTAAAATGAAAGGACCAAGGACATATATTCAAAAGAAAAGTTCGACATTGCTTCAGATATTTTATAATTTATTCAAATCCCACTGGACTTTGTGTGGAAGTGTCTATGCTGAGGATTTCTTTTGTGCCCTAGGGATGAGTTGTCCTTGGTGGGCTGAATTGTTATCTGGATGTGCTTCTCCCTCTCGACTAACTTTAGAGGTAGGTCACTAAAGAGGATTTTTACTTCTTGCTATAAGAATTTTATATCCTTATCGGAAGTCCTAAAATATTCTTTTTAACAGTTTAAGTTCAGACATTCTCAGTTTACATGATTGACACTCAGTTTACACTCTGGTTCCAGGTCACAAGTAAATAATAGGCTATCACCTTGATTTTTTGATCTTTACTAATTAATCGGCTAGAGGAAGTTGCAGCTCCAGACCAACACAGTAATCTGAAAGCTATTCTGCTCAGGGAGTGCTTGAGCAAGACCAAACTGGTTGGACCTTATGAAAACCTGACTGAAGTGTTTATACCATGGATATCAGTTTCCATTCTCAGCATGAATGATGCTTGTGCCTTCTCTTTATTGCACGGAATAACCCAGCGCTCTTGTTTCTCTCCCTGATTTCTGCTATTTTGAAGCAGCACTGTGTCTCCGTTGCTTGTATGATCACCAACAGGATGGTTCAGATTCTCACACTCCTGTGGGGATTCCAACTCTGGACTCTGTCACCTTTCTGCTTAAATCTAAGGTGTTATTTTTGTCAGTCTTATTAGCAGGTTAATATGATGCGCCTTGATTCCCCAATACCAAAAAAAAATCCAAACCTTACTAGCAGACTTTATAAAGAGAAGAGTTTATACATAACTGCTATTGGCAGATCTAGTGTTGACAGACCACTTGTTAATTCAGATGTTTTATTTAACATAAAAAAACCATCAAAAGTTATATCTAAAATAAAACAGCACTAAAGCCACAGCAGAATAACCCAGCTTTCCTAAGGAATGCTATTTCAAACTAAAGATTTAAACATTTGGAGGGAGGTTGACGTAGATATATGTATATGTATCTAGACAAATGCTTTTGTTCTGACATTGGAAACCAGTTTCTGATTATTGCAGGGTGTTACAATTTCTGTCATATTGTCAAGTGATTAGTTAACTGTCAGAAAATTCTCCTCTATCTTCATCTTTTCATAATTTTAAATGCTTGGATGAAGCTGATTCAAACCCTTTTATGGAGGCTTTTTCTTCAGAGTGATTGAGAAACACTAAACCCCACACAGTGGTTTGAACCAGCGGCTTTATTCTAAACTGCAGTTCTCGTTCTAGATGTAGATAGCAATAACGGTAACAGTCTACTGAAGATGCAAATACAAAATCCAGCTTTTTTTTCGTATCCTGGATTTATATTATTTTGTACATAATATAATTTAGAGTGTATATCATTATTTAAGCTGCAGAACACACATGTGAGCTACTTAACACTTGATTGGTTTCTTTGAGATCAATTGAAAGAGTAAAATGGAACAAATAATTGCGTTTTGGGTCAAGAGAGTGGCAGAACGAAGTTGACTGTACTGCTCAAGGATATAGCAACTTCAGCATCAATAATACATAACATGCAGCTGTATGAATAAATCTTTTTGGTATTCAATTCAGTGGCTCTTCATCCTTAGAAGATTAGTTTTGTAAACGCATTCTGCAGTGGTGTGGAAATTATTACCTTTGGAGAAGTATAGTACATTTACTGGAACACTACTTGGAAGGTTCAACAGTATGCTCCTCAGTAACGTATGAGAAGCATGATCTTGGATAAATGCACCAGGGCCAGTTATTGTGACTGACAAACAGTAGGGTAAAATGAATACAAATTGCAAAGGAGTCCATTACTGTAATAGAGCCAGCTCATGGATCCTGTCGAATTGTGCAATAACAGAACAAAGTACCTTATTTCTTGTTCTGGTTCATGTTCATCTGAACAATAAGATGATGGGAGTGAATTTGCACTTTATTGCTGTAATATTGATATAAGCTGTTAAAACATTTTCTTTGTATTCTATTAAAGGATTCAAAGCATGTTTTCTGAGATTTTTGTATGAAAGGATCTCTTAATGAACCATTTCTGAAGATATATACTGATTTTTCAGAAATGATTGATTATGTAGTGGTCACATAATACTGTGTGGGGATGGAAGTGTAATCTCCCCCAGGCACAAATAAATCATGATCTACTCTTAATAAAACTGGATTGTACTTGGCAATGTCTCTTAAGACAGGGGCCTCAATTACTCTTGCTGCTTAATATTGGTCTGACAGTAAATGAGGCGAGGCTGTAGTGAGAGGTAATAAATGAAGAATGGTTTGTGTCACTTGTTAAAATGGTGGAGGTGCCTGTACTGGGTCAGACCAAGGGTCGTTCTACGCCATGGCTTGGTTGTGGCAGCAGCCAGCAGTGAAAGCTTAGGGAGCAGGTGAAGAAGAAGAAATTTCCTCCTTGTACGCTCTCTGCCTCTAACAATTTCCAGCTCCAGGACTTCCTAAGCTGGATGTGGATTCAATAATTCGGAGATGCTGTTAGACAGCAAGGGAATTGCCCCCCCACAAACTTTACCTCTCTGGACTACTTGGCTGCAGTAGGTGCCGATCCATGTTAACCATTGAAGTTCAAGTCACTTAAAATTAGGGATGATTGAAAATGTTTGGCAAACATTTGTTCCGGTAGGATTTGCCATCATCAAAATAAGGACATTGATGTATATTGCCATTGATTAAATTCTTATCTGGGTGATCGGCAGCTCCTGCGGGATGCTGGTGTGGAACCTAACTCCAGCCTTGTCCCAACGCTTGGGATTTCCAGAACTGCCTGGATCTGATTCTCAGAAACCCTCCTGTTTCCAGGCTCCCTGGCCTTGGGACAGCCCATCAGCTGGGATATCCAAGACTCCAGCTTTGTTTTCAGAAGGGGTTTGGAAATGTGGAAATGTACCGTTTTCTAAACTGGTTTAGAAACTGGGATTTTTTTTTTTCTTTTCTTTGAAATGCTGTAGTTCTCTCCTTGTCTCAGTTCTTACTTGCAAGCTACAGCAATACTGCATGAGAAATATTTTATTGGCCATGCTGTAGCGACGAGCAGACTTCCACGGGGGTGTAAAAGTAGTTGTAGGGACTTAGGCTTCAAGGCAACAGGTATATCAGAGTAATGCAGCTTTGTAGTACAGTGGCTGCTTGCATTACGCCTTTCCTCAGCCCCTCAGAGACTCAGTCTTTTGTCTGCCGTGACCAGCGCTTTGTCTCTGCTTTTTCTGAGCGCTTAATGCCAAAAGTCCAGCCCTGCCCTTCAGTCCCCAAATCCCCTTTTCTCATGCTGCTTATCTAGGGGATTGTAATTCCTGTGTATTATTTAATAACCTTTCTACTGATAAGATACATTTTTTTGGAAGATCATGCAGCGTTCACAGTATACTGGTGCAATATATAGGTGCAATATACTGGTGGAAAATATAGGTTGAAATGCCAAGCATCCTTCAAAAATATATACCTTTGAACACAATGTGGTATAGAATTCCCACCACGCTGTTTAATGCAACCTGATGATGCCGGGAGCACTGAAAGATTCTTCTGGAAGGGTTAGTCAGGGTAGGTCCAAAGTACGTGAAAATATTTTGGAAGTAGTATTGCAAAACACAACAATCTGATTTATGAATAAGAAGAAATTAAAGTGATATACCATACCAAATTATTTTTGGTTTGGACTTAGAAATATCATAACTGTCATAAGGGAAAATTGTCTTTTGATTGTAGCAATATGCATTGAAATAACTTGTAGGAAAGTTAATCTTCTGAAGCTTATGAAATATTTTTTTGTACTGAGGATATACTACTTCTATAAAGTTTTTTTTTCCATCTAAAATATTTAATTTTAAGAGTGAAATGAAACTGCGGATCGCACAGATGTTCTGGTGAGGTGTTCCTCCATAGGAGGAAGAGGAGGGCCGGCTGGCTGATAGCCTGTCTACACGTTCACTGCAAATATTTGTATGTGGGGACTCCTTGATGTTCCGTTATCCTTGTGTCAGGGCGTGAGCAGTGGAAAAGATGAGACTGCCTCGCGTTGAAGAGACTGGTCCTTGCACTGGTTTCACCGTAGGTTTCTTCCGTGACCATGAGCAAGTCCTTCAGCCTGTTGCCTTCGGGATGTGCCTATGGGGAAAGTCTTGTAGCACCTTTTCATAAGCATTTTTGTTCTTTTGAGGACAAGACAGAACATCCCAGGAAAAGCAGAGCAGTAGATGTAACAGCTTATATTAGAAGTTGTCAAAACACAAAGCTCATCCCCTCGGCAGCCCTCACTGCTGGCTGACACCTGGCCTGATGACAGCGGTAAAGTTTTAAATATTCCATTTTGTGCATCATTGGCCAAATCAGAATTGACTGATTTATATTCAACATGAAAATTGGATTTCAAAGTACCTTTAGGAGTGTTGCAAGAAGGCAGCTGGCCTAACGAGAAGATTATTCTGTGGTATCAATGCATAATATAGCTAATGAATTAAATCTAACCACCTAAGGTTAAATCTGTTCATAATGTAAAAAAAATGCACATGAAAATGAGTTTTTTATTAAAAATATCATAACGCTAATTTTTTTTCTTCAGCCAGAACATATGTTACATAAATACATCATATATGCAGTTGTAAGGTGAATGCTATTACACCTCACACATTTAATCTAAATATCAGAATAAATGTTTAATTATGTCACATTTCTGCCGTAAACAGGGCAGCTTTTCACAATGCATCTATGTCAGGAATCACATGAACAATGATACCCAATACAGGTACATTATTCACCTTTTCAGGCAGGTGGGGAATTATGTCTTATCGATTTGAATTATTTTTAATTCCAGTATTTTCTCAGGTTTGTTACTTGAAAGGAAAAATAATTTTCTTAGCTTGACATGTTATGCACAATGAGTTTAATTTTAGAAGAATTTGTAATTTTGTTTTAATGAGTCATTAAAATGCTATTTTGTTTATGGCTTGTTGTCTTAATAAAAATTCTCAAATATTGCTTTATTTATAACAATGAAGTATAATAACTTAAACCAATCTATTTCAATCTATGAATTCTCTAAGGAGAAAGTAAGGTGATTGGTTAGTCACTGAGCTGTTAATAATATTTAAACATGCACTGGTGTTTTTCAACAAATGTTTCCTGAAGTGTACTTTTGTTGATTTATTTTTTTAAATAAAAAAGTTGAAGATTCAAGTGGGGCAGTGGGATTGAAATGATAGACAGTGGAATGAATCATTCTGGGCTATCACATAAATGATCTTTGTATTAAAAATGGATTTATGCATTGAACCATAACGGCTTCTTCCAAAAGCCTTTCCAATTTATCAAATTATAAAAATTGTGCCTTTTTAAAAAGTGGCAATATATTAATGTTAAAAGAAATTGCATATATCAAAGGGTCAGGAAGAATGGCAGGCTTTTTAGATGTATATAATTTTAAGCTTGTGGCTCGTGTGTGATGACCCTCACGCTACATCTAGTTCAGAGGATCCTACGGAGCCCGTCACAGTTGCACCTCGGCTGTTCCTCAGCTAACAGCATGCCCATACTGCTGCCTTTGTGCCCTTCACAGACGCCACCGTTGTCTTTATATCATCGTATGTTTGTGACTTGGGCTGGAGTAATTAATTTATTTTTTTCAATTAGCAGAGAGGCAAGCATCATCCTTGCAAGAGGAACTAGTGGGAAGCTCTGAATGTGTGTGTTCCTCCTGGATGTGGGTTCCTCACTGCAGGAGGTAACGAGATGGAGTGTGGGCTTGCTGCAGAGTCCGCTTTCCCCAGAAAATATAATCAAATATTTACATGTGAATGTTGATCATAAAGGGCACATCAGGTAAACTCAGCAACTGGTTTCTGGTTGTTCTCATTTACCCGTGAGTATTTTGAGCATTGACTAACAAAATTAAGGACCGGATTGATTTGGTGGCAAGGTCATTTGGGTTTTTCAAAGCTGTACTGAGGTTTGAGGACTTACTCTCATCTCATGACTTAAGTTAAAACCTTGGCTCATATTCCAGAGTATTAGAATATCTCTAATTTCACAGGAGTTTGAGAACCTCCCTCTACAGTGCAGCACTTCTTTTGCCTTGCTATTAGAGTTGTAAATTTGAATGAGCTAAAATGTTAAAGTTGTAGGTTTAGGTGTCCTGAAGTTCTCTTTGGCTTCAGTGCCACACTCGCCAGTTTGGGTGTTGATACCTCTATTTCAGGTCAGATATTTATATGTTTGTGCGTTTGTGTGTCTACAGTACAACTGTGTATTACATTTCCATTGACATTCTTACATAGAATTAGGGAAATATTGGTTTAGTCTATCAGCTTTTGTAACCTTTACCTGACATATGTCTGGTGGGTCCAGCAGTAAAGGCTTCTGGAAATGATGGGGAGCAGTGCATCAAAGAGGGAAAAGTTTGCAGGCAAGCTGAATGGTGACGGCCAGCACCAGCTTTTGGCTCTGGGTTTGGAAAGCGTAACCCGTATCTGCAGGCTTGGCTCAGAGTCAACCTTCATTTCAGGTACCGTCTCTCATTTCTGGACAGTGGGGGACCATCACGTACCTCCTCCTCTTCCATCCTTATTCTTTGAGTGCCAGAAATGCAATGGGATAATGGCAGCATGTCATTAAAATTCTCACTTTCCAGCTGTGTTTCAGAAGTGGTAAATTAAATGTATTAAAAGTAATTCAGGCCATTGTGTCTTCCCGGCGAGCCATGATAACTGTCAGAGGCAGGAATTAGGCTTGTCTGGATACAGATAGAGCAGAAATGTTTATGTATTTCAATGAGAGGTGAAATAGAATACATACATACAGGTTGAAGCTCAAGCATGCTAAGAGGGTTGGCTGTAATGAGATGATATGTCTTATAACCACTAACAATTATATTCCCATTACTAAAATATATGTAGGGAATGAAGACAATTACACTGCAATCGCTGTGGGGCTATGAACACGTTACAGAGTATACCCAGGAATCAGACACGTATTTTATATTTTGACATCTGTACTTGAGCTCTCACACTGGCATATATCAGGAATATTTATTCTGAAATCAGCAGAGTTAGAGGAATTGAAATTTGAGGGAGAAAAGCAGGCCAGCTGAATTAATATGTCTTTTTGTAAGAGAATGCAGGATGAAAGCATACATCTAACAATCAGCATCTTCGTAAAATTTAATTTGCTTAAAATGTATTTTGCTGAAATAAGCACTGTCACGTGGGTTCCTGGTTTTCAGCAGGTATATAATCTTGTTTCCCATGTGATGTACATGAATCAGTGTTCAAGCACGTATACCCACTCAGCCTGAGACCAGTTTGGGTGGGGGTACGCTGGCCCCCTCCCAGAGGTGCTGTGCAATATGACCTAATATTTTCTGATACTTTCCCTTCTCTTGGCCGTCATCTGTGGTTTCTTTTTTTTATGCTTTTTAGGACAGGAAGTATATTTTCATTTTGTGGTTGTGAAGTTTACAGCAGAATGAAGTCATGGTGTGTGACTTGAGATGTGAATATCTTAATAATTGATGACTGCTCGACAGCTAGATCTGTCCAGTTAAGCAATTAAATGAGAGAGCTTGTGCACACAGAGGAAATTGCTGTCCTGGAGTGCAGTGTCCTTGGCAGAACATTGGGCTACCAGGTTGGAGCACATGGCAATTTTTTTTATATATAGACTATTTGCAGCGGAGAGTGTCATTCCCCCACTTTGAATCTTTCTGCAGGAACCCATTGCAGGAAATAGAAATGTTTCTTTGTTGCAATCTTCAGTCAGTCAAGATGTTTTAAAAATTGTTCCAGATAAATTTAAAAATAATAATCTCAAGTGAAATTAAAAAAAATTCATGATATTCAAACAATTTCCTCAGCCTCAGTGACAGAAGAGTGACCCATAATATTTGGATGTGAAGAACTGTTTTCCTAGACAGTGCTCCTGCAAGCTCTTAAGCTTGATCAAAGCTATTTGTGTTGTATCTTACATATAAACCGTTGTGTGGTACACTTTTTTCCATGTTTCATTCCACTGTGAGGAGAAGAATAATTATTGTTGCTGTCAAGGAGGTATTTCCTGGAAAGTTTTTACGCTAACGCAATAATAAAAACAACCATCCACTGTCAGCTCCCCAAGGGGCTCTTTCTAGTGCCTTTGGCAATGGTTTTCAAGGGGGATATCAGAGAAGATTTGGGTACTTGTCTCATAACATGCTGGGGAGCTTATTTTTTTCATTAGAAATAGTTTATTTATATGCTTTATTATTTATCCTTATGTATTTTAGAAGACTGTTATCCTTGAGTTGCCTCTTAACCAGCTGAGCTCTGAGAAATTCTTGTTCACCTGGACTCCAGCCCCATGGTATCTACTGTAGTCACAGGTGCTCACTTCTCTACTCTTGCAGAGAAAAAACATTCATTGTATGCTTGTGATAATTCTCCCATCTCGAAGTTGTCCTCCTGAAACATCTCCAGACAGTTCTTCCAGGTCTTCATCTTTGCGTAGTTGCATGGAGGTGACAAATGAGCTTCACCTGGAAGATGAAGGCAAGAGTTGGGCTCAACTCTTGCGTTTAAACGTCAGCGCTGCCAGCCTGGCCTTCAGCAGGACACCTCCCTCTGAGAAATTACCTACTCGCCTCACAGAGGCATTTTGATCACTACTTAAGAAAGTGTACATGAAAAGAGCTTTCAAAAGGTACTTTATTCCACTTAAGCTGCACAATAAAGTGAATTTAATTTCGTGTGATGGTTGTTTACTGTTAAATAACATCAGCAAAGTTTCATTTCTAATTAACATGTGTACCAAGAGATTTCTCTTTATCTCTCGGAAGATATGTATTCAGACCATCAATTCATCTGCTCTCGTGAAAGGTATGCAAGGGTGTATGCAAAATAGTCAGAGAAGCCTCTGACTCTTATTAAATTTCCAGTACAGGCTTTGGCGTTACAAGCTTTTGATCAGATACAATCCTTTCTCAAGCTCAATCTAATATCCCTAGGTGGCAGCTTTTTCTTTACTTTTTCTTTTTTAACTCTTCTTATTTTATCAGGCAGTTTTCTCATCAATTTTCTCCTTTCTCTTTCTCCCTACAGGAGCTCAGACACGGAGCAGTTTTGATGCAGTTATGTTCTTAAATACGGAGCTGGAAAAGCGGCGGTGCCCGACGAGGCAATTTGGTCCGTGCTGGAGCTCAGCCTGCAGCAGCTCCGTCCCTGCTGCCGCGCAGCGAGGCCGAAAACACGCGGGCACTGACCAGGTGTTGTGGGGATGCAAAACCTCCCTCCTCCCCTCCCAGACATCCCTCCAAAACCTCGCTTTGTACCGACACTGCCATGTCGTGTTCAGTTTAAGTGCACAGCCTCGCAAGGAGGATGTGATTCAGCACAACATCTTATTTTTATTCAATAGTAATTCTGCACGTAGCCTGCCGTGGTGTTTGATCAAACCGGTGCTTCCGAACCAGGTGGCCGAAGGTCCTCACGCAGCCCGAGGGACAGGCAGATGGGTGGTGGACAAGCTGAGTGCCTGGCTGCCATGGAAACGGATTGGAATCAGAAAATAAATTAAAGCTGAAAAAAGTGTTATCGCTTTAGGTAACGAAATGCTTCTGTGCAACTTTTCACTCTCTATAGCTTCTTCCATCTTAGACATGCAGATAGTTTAAGTTTTAATTTGTTGCCATGTATCAGCTTAATGAAAGAAGTTCTAAATTAACCTGAATTACCTTGCATTAGCTGCAGACCAAGTGTATGCATAAATGTAGAAATCCAGCTGCTTTCTGAGAAGTTGTTCTTGCACAATAACCTACTTGTATGGCTGAACTGGAAAATTTATTCTTGAGGGCTGACTTTTCAAATGAACCTGGAAAAAGCTCATTGTCATGGCAGGGAAATTGGGCATCTGTGTCCTGTTAATGGCATAGCCGGTCAGACTGGAGAACAACTTTGGATAAAAAAAGGCATTTTCTATTTTGGCTGATTTAAAATAACAAAGAATATAGTCAGTGGTGACAGCAATTGGCTGTAAGGAATTGTTTTATTAACTGGATGCAGTGTATGGAACACATGGAGCCCAGGCTGGGCTTCGTCCCCCTCACAGCTCCTGCCTGACCCCCCTGGTCCAGGGCTGGGGAGATGCTGCTGCTGCGGGATGCAGCCTCCTGCCGCGGGATCTGTTTTTATTCCAGCCTTCGCTCCCTTGGGTGTTCGCTCTGCCCCCGGGCTCATGCTGCTCAGACCTGGAGAGTGGGAATCTGCAGCAGCAGCGGCATGGTCTAAAGCATCTGTTTAGCCTCTTGCAGGTAGATTAATAAATCTACTGGCATATATTTTTATTTCAAAAGAGCATTTTTAAATCAGTTCGGGAGGTGGAATGTTTGAAAGGCCCTGAAGGTGCTAAAGGGCCATATTCAGGTGTAATTCAGTGGCAATCAAATCCCAGTCAAAAGTTCTATCTTTTTTGGCTTCTTCAATTCCCACTTAGAAGGGGATTTTCAGCTGTCCTGGGAGATAAAGTTCCACTGAAAATCAATGGGACTCTTACACTTCTAATGACTGAAACACCTTCAGAAATCCCATCTTTAGGGCTCTAAATTACTATCTCATTTTCAGAAGTTCTCAGCAGCTTTGACTGGGTTTTACTGCTGCCAACTACCACTTGGGCCTTTCTAAATCTCCTCCCTTAATGATCGTCGGAGCTGTGGGAGCTGTGCTTAGAACACCTGGAATTAGGGCACAATTTGTGGATTTTTTAAAAATTCTTAAATTTAAATTTTTAAAACACTTGTTGAAAAACTATAACATAGAGATGAAGCCTTGTATTATTCCTGCATCTCTTTTTGTCAAATTTTCAATTCCCTATTTGATCTGCAGGATCTAAATAAATCAGCACGTTTGCCTGTCTTATCTAATGTCTAATTAAATATAAAGATTACAGATGTACTCAAACTTAAAAATGAATACTTGATATATTTTCACTGAGATCTGGATTTATAATGAAATGATTTGTTACTTCCAAATTAGAAGCATTAGAAAAAGTTAGTGTTTGTACTTGTGATTGCTGCAAACTGCTTATGTTTGCATCTCATGTTTTTTATACAAACACCTTCCCTCTTTTGTAGAAAACTGCTCTGAGATGATGTTGCCCTTCTGAGATGTTTTTTTCTCCTTTGACTATACCTTTTTAACTGAGTGCAATGCCTAAGGGAGAAGCTGAGCTTTAATCTATCACATTTCTAGTTCCAGTAACTGAACTCAATCTGAAGTTCTGTTAAGAACTGAAAAGAACATTTGGGGTTGCTACAGCTGTTTTCTTGCCTATAGTTTTAATTTCAGATGAATACCATAAACATGATTTAACATAAGTATCTAGTTTAATATCTTCCCTTTCAGAAATATTTTTCAATTCCTCCTTAGGTTTAGAATGTGTGTGGAAGCCATAAATGAGGTTCTTCCCTCCAAAAAGTTGCTGAGATGAATATGGTGAAATAATAAACTTGTGCATAAATCACTATTTATTTTCATGGCAATGAGATCACTTAGTGATCCAATGAGCAAGTCTCCTGTATTTTAAGAAAGAAGGCGGCTGAGAAGGGAAACAAGATATTACGATAGTTGAGAATTACAAGGGTGTGTTATTAAGAAGGGACAAGGGTGTGTTATTAAGAAGGGACAAGGGTGTGTTATTAAGAAGGGGGTACAGGTGATAATGACTTTTAGCTGTTGGAGCGATGCGTGCGCGGGAGGCTCACGCTGTGCATCCAGCGCAGGCAGGCAGGGAGGCACTGCTCGGCCAGGTTTCAGGGTACTTAAAACAAGAAGATATTGAAGAAGAAGAAAAAATACATACAAACATTGATGGAAAAAACCCTCTTTTCCTACTCACCTGGAACGCAGACCCCAGAAGAGCTGAGTGTGAGTAAAGAGTGTGGCTGGGACATGGAACTTTATTTCTTGGAGATGAATCAGAATTGCAGAAGAGGAAGACAAAGCTGTGCTGTGTTAGCAGAGCCCCTGGGTTATAATGCTTGTTGTTAATCTGAGGGTTTTTTCCCTCAGATGAGACCTTGGGTGAACTACAAACTAGAATTACTAGCATTAGAAAAGACTTTGCAGTCAGTTTTGTCCTGATTTATATTTGTTATCTGCAATATTGAATAGATATTTGACAAACAAATGAAATAAAGAAAAAGACCTTACTCATTTAATTCAGAACCATATAAATAGTGGCATATATTAGTGAAAAAAAAAAATCTGTCATCTTTGCTTTGGGTTTCCCATAACCTGACATAAAAATAATGTGTAATATAAATGTGTTTATACCTTAGTGTATCTTGTTAAACTATTTAAAGTTAACTAATGTTTGGCTGTTTCAAAACTTTAATTAGCATTTAACAAGAAAGCAATGGTATAGCCAATTAGAGATCTAAGCAATAACACACTCACTTCCATTTTGTAGCAATTAATTGATAACTAGTTTACCGTGGGCTAATAATTAAATGAGAAAACATTCTGAGCAAATTGAAAGCACTGATGCAAATGAGTTCTGCACTTATTCTTTTCAAATTCACTGACCACGTTATCTAATCTGTCAGGAACAGAGAAATCCTGAATTATACTAAATATATACTCAGGCTGACTAACCAACCCTTAAAGCAACATCAGTCACTTGCTGGAAGCTTTAATTGCTTTGGTGAAGGAAAGTCTGAAGGCAGCGCTGAAGCTGCCGAGTGCGACGCAGCCGGGTCGCCGGCACGCGGGGCGGCTGCTGTCTGCTTGGCAGATTGGTTTTGCTCTTTCTTGAGCTTGAGATAGCAACACCCAACAGACAGAGCGGGGCTGCGTGGCGAGGCTGTGCACTCAGCTATCGCATCTATGTCTTTCCCCAGAAGAAAAAGCTCAACCGCGTCTGAAAGCGAAGGGGTCACCGTTTCAGCTGCACTGGTGGTGGCAGCAGACGCGACTCTTGTGCCTTCTGCCAACTGCGAGGTAAATGAAATATTTGACAAAGAAGAACATGAGTTGGCAAAATCGCTTGGTACATTCTGTACGTGAAAATTGAAGACATTTTTCTACTGAATGTAGCAGTGATCGTTGGGAATAGCTCCTCACAAACGGGAAATATCCCCATCACTGCACTTGAAGTATAGCAATCTCCAGTGCATGTAGCAGAAAGTCTCATTTTGTTTTGAAGTTCATCTATTTATGATATCTTCCTCATCTGGATGGACAGTAAGGTGAAATTGCCCGAGTTCTATTAAGCTTTAAACACAAGCCATCCATTCCAACAAAACACTGTCCAAAAGACAGTGTTTCTCAACACTGACTATTGCAAAATGTCCGTGTCGATGTGCAGGGAATAAGCCCTGAGCATTTCAATTGCTTTTCCAACATAATGGAACTGTAAAACAATAAGATGATACCAGATGTTTTAAAAGACTTCCCCCCGCCTCCACCCCCACCCCCAAGATTCTCATTTGTTTATCTTACCTAAATTGAGAGATTCTGTTTTACTAGTGTGAAATTGGTAGATGGGACCTCATGGCAGTACTTGAACAAGTATTGCCTAAAATAATAATTTGTGTTCAAATTTTATGTATTGTGTTTTCACTCGCTTGTGCAGCTTGGGAGAATACAGAGAATTAAGAATGTAAACTATGTTTAGTTCCTTGTTTAAGACTAGTATCCTTTTACTTTCCATATAAACGCAGCCTTTGTAAAGGAGCAGGTGAGAGATGCTGAGGACAAGCCCATCAGAGTGACGCTGAGCTGCGATGTCTCCTGTGAGTGAAGATCGCCCTGTTTCCCCTCCAGGTACCTTCACCTTGGGGTAAGCACCCTTTTTCTTGGCTGTTTTATTCCTAAGACCCCATCGACTGTTTGTTTCATGGGTTTTCTTGATTACTATAAATATAATTTCTCTACAGTTTTTTTTGTTCAACTCTATACAACATGAGTGATGACCTGTCACTTGCTTGTTTATTTAATAAGTAACATTTACTGGTGTTCCACTAAAAGTTTCTGATTTGAAGCAGACTCTCTGAAATTCTTTCTGAGCTGAAAAACAGATAATACTGGAAGTAACTTAGACATTTTGGGATATTTCATGTCAAAGAAATGTGGTAGAATTACAGAATAAGAATTGATTCACATTTATCACTGTTTCATAATATTTCTTTTATTAAACTTTATTCAATCCTTGCTTTCCAACTCATTACTTTGTCTCTGGCTGTGACAGACTTTTGTGATTTATTATGTCCTCTTAATAGATATACATTTTGAGTTACAGAGTGGTAGCACCATATTAGTTCTTTCAATCCTTTCTAGTGCCAATAGAGGGTTGCTTTGGGAAATACTTGCTTAAAAAGGCTTCCCAAAGCTTATTTCTGGTTTGAAATAACTCCAGTGATGGGTTTTATAGCAACTCGACCCATTGTTTGAAGAAAAGGTTAATGTATAAGAGTCTGCGTACTTAGAGATTTTTATAGTATTTGGATTTTCTCTTCTTCTGGACTGTCACATGCCTTAGTATTGGGGGTTACAGTTATGCTTAGAAATAAGGGCAAATCAGACCTCTTCCTTACAAATTTTCACTCATTCCCACCAGCTGTTCCAAACACAAATATTATTATACTGTATATGCACAGCTATAATTTGAAATCATAAATAGTGCCTAATTTTACTGGTATTTACTACAGAGACATAAATAGAGCTAAAACTAACTGGAAAATAAAATGAAAGAACATTTATATCTCATATAGATGTCAGTGCTAACTTGAATTTATTTTGGTCTGATTAAGTGTTGCGTATAATTTTTCATTAAACTATATATTTAACAAAAGTAGTTTATGATGTAGTAATTAGAAGAAAAACAATGACAAATAAAAATGCTATTTATTAAATAGCAAATAAGCATGTCCAGTCACTAAAAGAGTTGCTGTTTATAGTAAGTGAAAACAGTACAAATCCGATACAACTATCATGGACATCTCAGGAAAAAAAATATTTTTTTACGGGCAGACTGGAAGTTCTGAAATTTGGCAAAATGATTATTTGCCATAAAGATCACAAAGCAACTTATTCAAGAAACATAGCTCTTTATTATTTGTGGAGTTTCTAGACATTTCTTGCATTTCCTCATATGTTACAATATGTTACATTTATTTGTGATTTATTCAGTTGTCCCTTCAAAACTGTTCATTCTGTGGAATGAATGGGTGTTATGACATTGCGATGTGCAGTGGTGAGTCCCTCAAGAAGTGACCTGTATTGAATTAATTTATTCATGAGATAACATTTGAATGTTTTTTCTCTTTTGTTTTAAACTTGCTAATTTCTCCTGGAGATATAACTAAGATTTGTGAGTCATATGCAGTACAGCGCTTTCAAAATCAAAGTTTGTCCTCCAAATTACTCCAGGGAGCAACTGGGACAATTTGTTAACGAGATGATGTCTGGAGTGGCCTCTAATACTGGGTAGCACCTCAGACCATGGAAATTTTCTTTATTCCTTGTTGTTAATAGCTTATTATTCCCCTATTATCATCGCTGTTACTTATTAAGGGCTCTTCCATTGCTTCAGTCATGCTCATCATTCAGTTTTACATTAGCAATATAAGGATGTTCACCGTGTCCCACACTGCCACGTTGTCAGCGTGATTATCTGGAGCGCAGCCTTCCAAGGCAAAGGCATCCAGAGGTCACTTTGCTGCAAGTGAGCACAAAATACCTACTTCGATACTAACAACTGCTGGCTAGTGTGATTTCATGGGAGGCCTGATTTGATCTACTGCTGCAAAGTTGTAGTTGCTCTTAAAAATCCAGCAAGCTGTCGGATCCTCAGAATCCCACAGAACCACATTTTGATCCTCCGGAGCTTTATCCGGTCCTGTTCGAAACCGATGACACTAAGGCTTTTTAAAGGCTCCTGTTAAGAAGAAGATATCGCAAGTGTCCCGGAGTGTCAGCACTTGGCAACCTGAAGCCACCGATGGAGAGCTCGTTGTGATTAACAGTCACCGATCTATCCGGAGTCCCAACGTGCTTGTGAGCGCAAGCAGTAAGTGGCTCCCGTCTTTCCGGAGTCTCCGCTTGAAGGAAACGATGATGTTTTGCTGGCAGACATGGAAATTCAGAAAAAAACCTCTAGCTGGACAAGATGAACACTATGGTCTAAGTTCAACAAGCAGACTTTTATTTGGAATTTTTGAACCTGCAGAAAACCCCAGTAACATAAGGAAAAATAAGAAGAAGAACCACACATGTGGCAGGTAGATTTGCAGGCTGCCAACTTAATCAGCCAGTCAATCAGTGGGAGGATGGTATGAATATAATCTGAATATTCTCTGGGTGCTGGACACGTCATGGTAAACTCTTTTGTGAACCACCTGTTTTACGTGCAATGTTTGATCATCAGAACATTTGGCTTTGAGCTCTCAGTTCACAGTGAATTACAGCACTTCACTGTCAATGACAAAGACCTAGAAAAAGTTCATATTTATTTTATGTTCTTATAGAGATATTGTGTCTTAAAAACGCACCGATTAAAGCAGTTATCAGATGATCAGCATGGTTTAAGACCCCTTTATGCCACGAGAATATCAATAGTGCAGTTCTAGTCAACAGAGAAACTCACTTTTTCTGGTGGGGACAAGGAATATGTTCTGAACACCAAGTGTTATAATTAGCACATGTTCTAATTAAATGGCCCTTTTACACTCCTTAATTCAACCAAATTTAACCAAAAGCCCTTTTAGTGTGTTTAACAGTTTCCTATATCCATTCTCCTATTCCATTGCCGAAGCTTCTAGGCCATGCAATGTTCTCTCAGAGAAATGTCTAAGAAACCTTTCCCTTGCTGCATCCTGCGGCATCGGGCTCTTGCTGCGTGTGCTCCGTCTCGATTGCCTCCCACCTCTCCTGGCTCTGCTCCTGCTCCTTCCCTGCCCTCTCCATCTCCTGAGAGCTGCTGGTTTAGAGCATTAATGCCAGACTGCCTTTCAGATGCAACTTCAAGTGTCCCTCACTGTTGGGGATTGCTCTATGGGTTTGAAGGTTTGGTTTTTTTCCTTGCTGGTCACTCCCTTGTTCTATTTGACTGTTATAATTTTATTTCTCTCTTTTTTGCTGCATTCAAACCCCGTGAAGACCAATATGTGGTTGTAAACTGAGAACAGCAACATGCTACCTGATGTTTACAATCAATATGTGTGCGTGGTTTTCTTTTTGATGGATCAGTGGGTAACTCAGACTTTTCCTTTATACTAAGCTTAGATTTTTTGACATTCTCTGAAAATATTTATTAACTTTCTTGTTTGTGAGGCTATGAGAATAAAATGATTTATTATTTTTTAATTTCTCTGCATTTTCCTGGATCCTGGCAAGGCTGGAAGCCAACACAGTGAGATAAACCTTGCTATATCAATGTTGACATCGAGATCTACATACTAGGTATGAAGCTACTTTGTACATTTACATCTCTTTTCTGTTTTTCGTCACTAATTCTAATCAAATGTTTGATCAGATCCTGCATTTCACTGTGTATTGTTTAAGGTATGCATGTTCTTATAGGAATTTTTATATGAACACTTTACGAATTCATCTCTTCAAGTTGGAAGAATGAAACGGGCTCGCTCCAGGCACAGGAGGGCTCATCAGATGTCCTGTGCCGCTCAGATTGCAGAGTTGCTCCTGTTGTACACTGGGATCATCTTTGCGGTCGCTCCAGCATTTCTCACCACTTGCCAGGTTTTCTTCTTCTTTTCTTCCAGCAGGGTGCATTGCAGTAGTGCTGTTCGGTTTGTCTTGAGCTAACCCTGCTTTGCTTGTTTTGGTCTGTGCATAGTTGATGTTTGTTTTGTTTTGTCTTTTTTTTTTTTAATGGATTGCTTGCAGGGAAATCATTACCAAACATATAAAGAACAGGCCGACTGTCCTTTCCATAAGATATGCAAAGCAAGATCTCCAGCTGAGATGCGACTAGCAGAAGTTTCTGCTGCCTCCGACAAAAAGAGCCTCTTTCATTTCACCTGTGGGATACATCTCTCACAGTGCATTACCCGGCTGTGCAAAGCTGGGTTTGGGGAGGTGGAGAGGGGATGGGCTGCCCCGTGCAGCGCTGCTGGGGGGGAAAGGGGGCAGCAGGGACTGTGGGGGGCTGCTTCAGAAGTGCTAATTGCCAGTTTGCAAATTGAATGGTATTCCATATGTGGCTAGCTTCTATTTAGATTTTGAAAAATTTCCTGCTATTCTGGCTTCCACAAGAAATTTGCTTGGTAACTAAAAGTATTCGGTGAAACTTTCCAGTTTCCCTGTAAACAGATACCCAGGGGTGGACATCCCTCTCCTCCCCCAACCTCAGATGCCATCACTCTTTTTCTTTCCAACCAGATATATTTGTTTAAATAGTTTGATTTGTCTATAGTGACTCACAGCTTAATGGGATTTTTAATCTGTTTATCTCAATGTCTCATTCTAGTCTGTGTCTGCTCCCTTGGACGAACTGTATCATGAACGACATGCAACCCCAAAGGCAGGTCAAGGTCCACCGGCCTTGCAAGAACCCAGCCTACAGAGGCGAAGAAGAGCATAGGTGGTTCATGCTCTGCATGAAGCTTCTGCAAGCCAACACATCTCTCATTTTTTTTAGTTTGACTGTATTACAGTTTTTTATGGAAGGAAAAAAAGAACTTTTTGGAGCCTTTGACATTATTTTTTTTTTTATTAGCTCTACTCATAACACTCTCTGTATCTTTGTAGTGTTCAAAACCTCATGAATTTAAAAAGAAAAACAACCCAAAACCCAAACAAAACATGTTTCTACCCAGAAGGATCTTTTATGTCTGTACTGTGAGATCCTTCTGGTCATAGCTTCTGCTGCAGAGCTGGAATACTTACCTTGGACACACTTAAAAATGTCTCGTACTTATCCTTGGGCTTGGTTGTTTGTAGCTGTCACAGAAGTGCGAGACCTCTGACTTTGACCTTGTTGATATGAAGACTTAAATGTGAAGCACTCAATACTTGACAGTAAAGCCGGGATTTGCTGGGGGGCCACCGGGGTGTCCCTCTGAGAGCGTCCCCAGACTGTCATCCATAAGCATCCATCTGAACCAGCCTGACAGCACGCTGCCTACCAGCAGTGCCTTACAAAATGGGAGCAAGAAACATTTCTTCCCATTAGCAAATCTTTGTTCAAATACCTATTTTGGAGGTTTCCTACAAAGAAACACGATTTCAAAAGGTCTTCATGTTATTTAAAAAAAACAACCAACCAAAAAAAACCCCTTAAACCCCATGTTTGTGGCATCTGGAGATTCTCACAGGGCTCCTTTATCCTACCTGTATGGATGAGCGTGTCCAAGCAAAGAGGGCAGCCTCTGCCATTGGGTGCATCTTCCTTGGGAGGGAGCAACTGCTCTCCCTGTCCACGGTGCCAGGACAGGGTCCTCTGAGGAGCTGAGCCAGGAGCCTTTGCCTCTGCAAGCGCTGGTTGCTGGAAGATACAACAAAAGTGGTTCTACAAGGTTGTACATCTGCCAAGCAACTCCAAAGGCATTGCCTTTTCATAACCTCACCTGTTTTTGTTTCCTGGATCGGTTCTCAATATTTCTGCCTTAGATGAAGATCCTTCTGTGGAGAGCATTTTCTCCTTTCAGCAGGCTTTCTGATATTGTTTTCATTCCCTTCTGGTCCATTTTGTGGGAAAATTGAAATACCCTCCAGGACACGTTGTTTTGACAGAAGGGAAATAACCCTTTTTTCCTTCCTGGTGGGAGCAGCACTGTCCAAATGGTGAGATTGCTCCACTCCCAGACCTTTCTGCCCTCCTGGAAGAGAAGCCGGGCAGTCATTCTCTTGCCATGTGGAAAATGAGAGTTTTGGTACTGGATTTTACAACTATAACAGGATGCATTCATGAGAAAACAGTATTGCAAAATCAGCTACAAAAGGCACATTCAGAAAAAATGCCCATGACAATGGGCTAGCACTTTTAATCTTGTTTTTACGATTTGTAGAAGATCAGTTGTCTGCCTTAACTGGCTTCTTGGAATACATCATCTCATGCAACAGTCATGGAGGGTGAAAGAGGGAGGAGGGGACCGAGACCTTCGTGAGAGGCATTTTGAAAAGAAGCAGTTCAGCTTCTGTTTGGGTCTCTGTCACTGGGCTCTTAATAGATTATTATCTTCTGAGAGAGGTTTCCTGAGGTGGAATTCTTTTCCAGTTCTCCCTCCATCAGTAATTTTCTAGAAGAGAGAGTAAAATTGTGCCCTGATTTTAGGTGGTGTGACTTTTTTCTAAATATCTGCAAATCTTGAACCAGACGCGGTGCAAACGTACTTAGTAAAGCAGCAAGTCTTGCCTTTGTCTTGTGTGTGTGAACGTATCTCACTCATACCTTTGCTTTGTCAATGAATCCATGACTGTGGAACAACGCTCGTTCTGAATTGTTTGAATTAAGCGAGCGCTGTACGCTTTGTTTCTCTCCAGTGACTGCACAGAATCTGAAGTCATATGCCAACATCGTAAACGAATAAAAAATGCAATTAAGATTGGAGAGTTCTCAGTTCTTAAGCAATTTAATCCTACAGGCTAGAAAACCCTTAGTATAGCAAAATCCAGGATAAAATATAGCTTTTATGGCCTTTAAATCAAAGATTCCTGACAATCTAATAATGGGCTACTGTGCTCTTGGTGACAACCATTTTGCAGTGGCAGCGGTTAGGTATTGCCTCTGTCGTTGCTCCTGGCTGGACGTGGGCAGGCTTTATATACAGATCCTTCACGGGTGGTGGTGCAGAGCAGGAGGAGTGGGAATACTGGTTAAAGAAATCGAACTTCCATGCTTAGACTAAAGTTTGAAGATGTGGAGCCTTGAATGGGGTAATTGCAAACAGTAACATTGCAAAAGTGTTGAGTAACAGCTGATAACCACAAGGACTTTTTTCTTTGTAATATGCTGTGACTTAAGTTTTTGTTCTTGCTGTGACTAATTGTTGAATATTTTGATAAACATATTTACTCTTCAGAATGAAAAGGGTCAAGGTCAGCTGTTCAGGGAGGTGTTATATTAATAAACTGCCTTTATAGACTTTCTTGTACTCTTAAGGCTTCATGAGAAAAGGTGTAGGTATTTTAGCCTTGATCTTATAAGCTGCTTTAATACTGTTTACAGTGAAATTATTTGTGTGCTGAAAATTATATGTGTGCTTTAGTGCTCTGCTAGACTGAGGCCAGCATGACCTTGAAAGGGATAAGTCTCCATTTTTATAGCACCTTTTATGTTGGTTTTTATCAGCTTCCAAAGTGAATCTCAATGAAAAACTCTTGAATCTTCCCTGGCTAGCACAAACATATATTTATCCAGACTTTCTGAGGATGTTTCTGGGTTGTTCATTGAAGAGCCTTATTTGAGGTGCTTTTCTTCATTCCAAAGGTGTAATGAATTCCCAAGGAGTGGATTTCTAATGTAACTTTCAGTTTTGTGTTCTACATGCCCATTTCTGCGTGCGTTGCTTACCCCTGTATTTTCACACGTGTAATTACATGCATGGTACCCGTGCGGTTCCTGGAACGAGCTCACCCTCATCGCGCTTTGCTGTCCTGCATTTGCTCGGTTTGTGCACAATAAATGAATCTGCATAAGAGCAACTTTGGCAATGCAAACACACACGAGGCTGTGAAAATCCAACCTGAGTCCTCAGTGACACTATTAAAGAGGGTGAAAGACCATGCTCTTCCAGAGCTGGTTGCTGAATTCCCCAGCAGTCTTTGAAATGTAACCCATGCTTATACCCGGGTCTTTCCTGGTCCATGTCCCCTATGGTCCCACACCATATATGTTGTGTGGTTTCAGGTGCAACCACCGGTGTTGAGCAGCAGCTCACAAGTGGCAGGAGGTACCGTGCAGTTTCTTAACCTGTGCTCACGTGGGTATTTGATTTATTAGTGCAGCACAAGTGTCTACATGCGAAGTAAAGGCGATGTATCTCACCTAAAGATGTGATTTTGAGAAAGCAAAGCCTCTGTCTACGTGAAAGGGCACTTGTGGTTGGTGAAACAGGTGATGACTGGGAATGGCAGTGCATGCAGGTGGGGAGCATGCAAGTTCTGCAGCTGGTGTATTTTAGAGGCCAACTTTGGAAAGTCTTCTAAACAAAATCATTTATCTCATCTACATTGTATTTCTATTTCAAACAGTTCATTTGAAGTGATGTCAGATATACATCAACTAAGTAGCTTAGTAGAACAAAACTGTCAGGCAACTATAAATTAAAGAGAGTTATGTTAGAGTTTATGGTTTCTGCAACTCTTAATACAGCTTGCAGCTTTAGCATAGCGGTTGGGCTCACAGTAAGACAACAGTTGACAGGATTATCTTTTATTTTAAGAAGTATATATTTTAAGGAGCCCATTTGCTGCTTTCTTCCTCTCCTACTTCAGTTCTTTTCTTGGAAACAAATGATTATAGAACTTGGGCTTCCTTGTATCTATCTGAACTGCCCCCTCAGTTCACGCTTTTTTTCCCCCCCCTCTTTTCCTGACCAGTTGATGTCCCACAGCAGAGCACTGGTCCTCCTTTGCTACCCTCGCTTCATAGCGGAATTCTTGAGGTCAGGTGTGAGAGGTCTGATGGTACCACTGGGAATAGTGGGCCAGTTCCCTTTTGGTGTAGGAACGAATCAGTGCCAGTCATTTCATGGACAAAATAAAAATTGATGGTGAGTTATACCTTGGATTTATTGGCGGTTATTTGATACTTCTTAATACCAAATGGGCAGTGGTTTACACCAAACCCACGGAGCTGCTGTGGCATTTCTTGATGGGGTTGTTGGACCACACAGGTGGGGTTGGGAGATCGAGTGCACACTGCAAGTGCCACGTGCTGGTTGCTGTAAGAGGAAGAAAGAATTAATTGAGTACTCTGGCAGGTCAGACTCTCGCAAAGATGACTGCAGTTCTGCCTTTGTTAGAAGCTTTAGGCAGGAGTAAAGGTACAAATCCTACCTCGTCCTGAGTTGCAGCAGGCAAAACTCATTCTGCAGGTGTCAATAGAACGTGAGCCTTCGGCAGACCTGGTAGCAGCGTTTGGGAGCATCTGGTCTGGAGTGAAGCGTAGGTTTTGTGGGTGCGATGGAGGCATGAGGGGCTGGAGCTTGCCTCCCCCGTGTAACTGCAGCGATCGCAGGGGCAGGGCGGAAGGAAGGAATGGAACGACTCAGCCCTGATATTAAATGTGTATCCTGTGGTGTCTTCATAATATAAAAACGTCTCCCCACATAGTCCTTGAGTCATATGAGAAAACGCACTTCAAAATATTCTGAATGCTTCCACTCATACTTCCGGATATAGATTTTTCTCCTGTTTTTATTTATTACTTTTTTCGTGTTCTTGAATCATGTTTGTGCTGGTCCTTCAATTACAAACTGCGGAGGTCACCAGAACGTGATTAAAAATGATAAATAAAACATACTGTGGAAAAAAAAAGGTCAATAAAACACTGACTGAAAACACAGCAAAGGAGAAATATTGTGCCCATGTGCTTTGCAAGCTGTTATTGGCCGGCACTCTGGTAAAATATCTTTCCTGCTGTAATTGTCTCCTTGGGTGGTGCCCACAATGGATTATCACTGGGTTCTCTGGATAATGTTTTAAGTGACTCTCATTGAACTTCCCAAGGTTCAGAAATAAAAGGGCCTGAATTTCTGACGGTTTTTTGCATCTTTCATGGTTAGGTTCTGAACTGAGATGAATAATGTAGAGTTTGCAATGTAGAAATCAGTCACCCTCAAGAACTTATGTAAACTTCTAATAGTGATTCCTACACAAAATGTTTAGAAGGTAAAAAATTTGTAACAAAACATTCCTGGGCACGAAAATGTCACTTTGCTAAAATCAAAATGGCTCCAATCACTTTTATGAATCTTTTTGTCTTTTTTTTTTTTTTTTAAGTTTTACTGGGGTTAGGTGAGTTGGGAGTTTTGTTTTGAAAGAACATTTTGTTTTGTAAATTCAGATTAATAATAAAAAATTATGAAAATAGATAAAACAACATTAGATATAGATAAAGAAATAGATAAACATATAGGCAAAGCAATATATTCCAGAATTACTGAAATGAAATGTTTTGAGCCCATCAGAAATGGGCTTTAATGACAGAAAAGTAGGTTCGGGGCAGGGAGTTGAAGTGCTCCAGAGGCTGATGCATCCTCTTGCCACGCTCCCCGGGCTGCAGGGCAGCGGCTGCTCCTCCTCCCACGTACCCCCGGCTGCAGGAGGCTGAGGCAGGGGTGGCTTCCAGCCCACCGCTGTCTCCTGACAGGCAGAGATTTGGCAATCTGCTCTCCGTGGCAGGCTCCAGCTTAATTTTCCTGTGCTTTCAGCCAGTTCTGAGTCACTGCAACATCCTAAACAGCAGCAAAACTGATTTAAAAAAAAAAAAAAAAAAAAGGGGGAGGACTCTGGGTAGGTATTTCCTCCCTGATGGCAGCAGTCTGTTCCTGGGGCACTGAAGAACTTTAACTTGTCTTGCTTTCCTTCAGCCCGAGCCAGGTCTTTCCCCTGGCACGTGTGCTGGGCTGGGAGAGCAGGCAGAACGGGCAAAGGTGGCGTGAAACCTGCAGCGCGGGACGTGCCTGCCCTGGGCTCGGTGGCAGGACTCGCTTGGCTGCACAATTAGCAGATGATGTTAGCAGTTCTGTAAATGGTTGCTGATAGATCTGCCAGAGCAAGCCAAATCCTCTTTACCACTGCCTTGCTATTACATGTAACTCTGTTCCTTACTGCCAAGAAATGCAGACAATTTTTAGATAAATAGCATTTAGACATAAAAATATCCTGTATGTAGAACGGCAGACATTTGGGGGTAGAGAGAAAACAGCATTAAAAAAAAAAAAATTGTATTCAAATAGAACAGTTTGTAGTTTTCACATTCTTTTTTTAACAGACAAAAAAAAGGGCATTCACATTTCTGAGTATTTCAGCAAATCAGCATGCATTGTGCCTTGTTTATTTGCAATGCTCTCCACATTTTTGCAGGGTAAATCAGCTTGGATGAAACAAGAACTAGTCTCATTCTCACCAGCACCTAGAGGACCTGACAGCAATTAAACGGAATGAGATCCTATAATATGTGAAGAATTCAGAGGCATAACTTTGTTATTTACTTGGTCCTGCCATATAGCCCAGACCAAGGTAAGTCAAATTTTCAAGCTCGTGTGACTCAGGTCCAGTTTTGGAACAGACCTTCCTGTTCTCACGCAAAGAGTGCTTGCCCTCTTTCCCTGCCCCCTTCCCCGAGGCGAGCACTGCTGCGAGCTGCTGATAATGCGCTGCTGCAGCAGCTATCGCAGGAATTTGGGAGTGGAAGAGCTGCTGGTGTAGGCGAAGCTGCTGTGGCAGGGGTGGAGGTGGGTTGCTCTCCATCGAGAGACCTCCAACCCAGACCCAGCCTCCGGGGCTGCTGAGCTTGAGCCATCCTGTGTTAGCTCCAAGGGCAGAGTAATGGTGCCTTCCAGCCCGGCCCCTTCCAGCCCTGGCTGCTGGTTTCCCACCCGGGCAGAGTGCGGGTCTGGCAGAAGGCTGACGCCATCACGACGTGCAGTCCCCTTATGCTTGTACTATGCACTTGTCCTGGTTTCAGCTGGGATAGGGTTAAATTTCTCCCTAGTGCTGTGGTTTGGATTTAGTATGAGGAGAATGTTGATAACACACTGATNTAAATTATATGCAACTAAGGTCTATTACCCAGAAAAACAGTTGTTTTCAGTTTAAAAATGGAAGTGTAAGTAGGTCCCTGATCTCAGGTTTTTAAGCAGTGCTATAATAAAAATAAGCAGCAGTGCAAAGGCAGGTAGTTCTTCTTCTTTATTATCAGATTGGCTGGTAACATTTGCCTATCAAGCCGGTGAGTGAGGAATGTTGACAGTTCCCAAATACGGTGGTCCACAAGTGAATTTGTAGTCGATAAAACAGGAATTAACAGTATTAACAGCGTGTATGCTAGAGGCATGTCAATGCAACTGTATTGTTTCTACAGTCATCATATTCAACACGTTTTAGAGAAAGTCCTGAATAATGTTTGTTATCGCATTTTTATCTCTGTGTACATAATGTCATTCAGAAAAATAAAATCCTGTAAAGGGAAAAAAGCCCAAGGAACAGTGCGTTAACCATAGGAATTTTATGTATGATACAGCACATCAGAGGTGAACATTCTTATTTTGTAGCTCATCATAATGATTATTACATGGGTTGAAAGAATCGGGCAGAACCTGCTCCTTTACCCCTGCATGTTTCCTTCCAGCTCTGTTATTTGGAAGGAGTAGCTGAGCTCTTCTGAAGCATTACCTTGCTGTTTGGTACAAATAAAAACGCTGCTGATGAATTAACACTAGAGCCTTTCCCGACGGCTCCTATTGGTGAGGATATGTCTTTTGAAACTCAACAGTAAATCATTATGTGTGCTTTGGGAAATGGGAGAGACTAGTTCATATACATTTCTTACGTATGGAGGGATCTATCCAGGTGCTTGTACGCTCTCCCCATTACTGTAATACATGGTTTATTTCAGCAGCTTGTGTATCTCGCAGAGAAATGGACCTATCAATTTATGTAGGCATTTGTAGTCCTCCTTCCATTTCTGTAATAGCTACTGTATTTCAACCGTTTATGTACTGCACTAAAACCTTTTTTGTTCAGAAAATATTTTTGGTATAGCCTTAAAACGTAAATTGCAGCTGATATAGTTATAGAAGCATAACCTTCTCTGTAAACTTTCTCAGTCTGGTGTAATAATGCCTTCTCAGTTTAGCTGAGATTTTTTGAAAAGCATCTTAAGATAATTAAAAAAAGCAAACCCTATGGTTATATCAAGTTCTGAATGCCCACAAGTGAGGGTTATATTGCTTTTTAGCTATACCTAGTGTACTTCTGAGCTATAGGTACTGTTGGCTGAATCTCCTGTCTGGGCAGGGTCTGATACCGATGGCCTGTGGCGGAGTGAAGCACCCAAGGCTGTCGGGGAGGTTCGGCCCTGGTGCCCATTAGATTGGCCATGTTTCTTTTCTTGAAGTTTTGCATCCCAAATTTTTCCAGTACCATCCCAGCATAACTCTGAGACTTGTCTTGCTCCTGAGGCTGGAACAGTTACAGAAAATCTTCCGGAAGTAGAGCTAAAGATGTACAAAACTAAGGTCAAAGGGATTTTGGTGAAGTAGGAGTTGAAAATGTTTGGATCCTTCAACACAGCCATGAGAGAAGAATGGTCTGCCCAAAGTTTGTTTGTTATCTGTCTAGACTTTGCAGCCCTTAAGATGTTGTCTTTCCTGAAGCTCTGAATTATGAATGACCTTCACTTTTTCTACCTTACAATTCAACAAAAGAACAAGAAGAAAAAAGCATAAGAAAGAGTAATCCCAACGGAAATGGGTAGAATTGTGGCAAGTAAAAAAAAAAAGACAATACAGCAAGGACATTTCTATTCTGTTCATTAAGTTATTTCTGACAAGACCAACCGCTGGTGCAGTGAGTAAATATTGGCTGGAAGAGCGTTTAAGGGATAGACTCTCCGAGTGCCTCCGTATAGCAAACCGTCCACGCGCGGGCATGCACACGCGGGTGCACGCACAAGCCCGCTGAAGCACCGTGTTTATTATGCTCTTTGGAGAGCTGTGCTGGAGAGGATTCACCGCAGGAAAGGCAGCATAAGCTGCTTACCCTTAAAAAAGGAATCCTTCATGATAGGAATGAAATCACTGTTAGCCTTCTGTCTTTTTCTTTAAGCTCTCCTGCCTACTGCTGAATACCTTCAGGATAAAAGATGTGCTTAAGATGAAACAGAGAGCAGCAGTACAGAAAAGCATTAAAACTCGTGCTCACAAAGCTCAGCAAGAGACATGGGATCTTTTATCCTATTCGGAGTGTTTCACTAAGTGAAAAAGTGACAAACCTCTGGGTCATGCCAGCGTCGTCCCTGATGAGCTTGCCAAATGGGCTGGGGCCATCACGAGCCAATCGCTTGGACCAATTTTGTGTTTGGCTGCTTCATAAAATGCAGTGACAATAAACTTGCTGTTACAGAAAGCTGAAACAATTCCCAGGGAAGGTATTTAAAGATTGCAGGCTCGATTCAGAGTGCACGGTTTGGTACTAAAGGAAGCCCTTCGACTTCCACGGGGAGCTTGTACTTTACCCTCCTGTACCTCTGAAAGGGTATAGGATTTTCTCTGGCTGCAGAATTGTCGCTGTTTCTTCACATTTAGGCAAACCCACAGTTTCTTATATGCTCCACTAACCACAGTGGAGGATTTTGTTTCGGTTTTTCTTCTTTTTTCTTTTTTCTTTTTTTTTAACACAGTATATCATAATAGTACCAGTCATTATCTTCGGTTCATTAGCTGCTGTGGACTCGCTGTTTACCCCAACTGTTCAAAAAGGATCAAAATGCATATCTAGGCATGTACTGTTAAATCAGTTTATATTTTAATGTCGGCTGAGAGTGATCTTGCAAGGAAAGAGTACTTGCAGAAAATGAAATATTTCAACATTGCTTTATAAGAGTATTTTAAATATGATGTGTATATTTAAACAAATATCCAAGAAAAGGTGAGTGGAGAGCACTGTGTCCTGCTTATAACTGTTAACTTGAGAGCAGAGTTTGTCTACTAAAACCTGCAGTGTAATTTTCGGTGGTACTCAGGGTATTTTTAAACAAATTAACTTTGGGTACCTGAGCCAAATAGACATGAAGAGAAATAAATTGGCTCATGTGGATGTTTGTCCTTCCTGTAAGAAACCCAGGTCAGGCCACTTCTGACTTGCTTGATTTTGGCAGAGATGAACCGATATCTTGTCTACAATGCTTTGTCACCTCTGTCTGTCACGGTTTCTGTAGTATTAACATGGTTGTTGAGGTTAAAACTAGAAATCCAGACAAATGCAATCATTAGTTTTTCCTATAATTTCTTTTCAAGTGGATCTTTTTTTGACCTTGTATAGGTTGGTCTTAAACCTGCGGTGTATGAAGAAGTGTGCTCATTAAAAACTTGTGAATGTGGTAGCAGCAGGTAGAATACGCAGGTGTGCCGATGTAACAAGTTTTTTTAACGAGCATATATAAACCTGTTTCTTAGGGATTCTCCAGGAAGGCAAATTAAGGCTGCTTTATCTTCTTTCTATCCCTGATCAGATCTGCAAGAAAGCAATTATAACTGATATAATGAAGGGATGGTAGAGAGAAGTAAGCTCTTGGCAGTAAATAGGTAAAATTAGGGATAAAGAAATACCATATCCAATTATTCCATTTTTGTATGCAGTGAAGTTTAAAGCATTTTGCAACTTTCTAGACTGACGTCAGCTACTGCATTCTGAAAAGACAAAATGAAACGTAGATTTCTAATACTTCTTCAGTTTGTGTGAAAGGAAAAAGTTGTTAATGTTAGTACTGGGCCCGGAAATTAAGCCCAGTATGCTTGCCATTAGCTAGGAGCTGTATCCAGGTGTGAAGAGTGTTATACAACAAAACCCTAGAACTGCAGGAAATGGAGAAAGGTTTGAAATGCTCACCATAGAAATAGAATGTACTCAGGCTTTAATTGAAATAAAACAGGTATTAAACTCAGGGAAATTGTTCAGTCTCTCATACTAATATTTAACTAGAGAAATGGATTCCTTCAGAAATATGTGTAACTCAGATCTATCTGACAACCTTCTGTTTCCCTTTTAAAGCTAAAGGATCCAAAAGCTTCAAAAAACTGTATGTAAGATAGTGGTTTTTTTCCTGTAAATCTGACTCTGATTTTTGCTTTGAAATTAGAGGACATTCACAAGGCTATGCAATTTTAAGCAAAACAAGTCTTAAACAAGTCTTAATTGTCTGCTTGTGAATATTTCATATGAAAATACACGGTGTTAATTTTTAAAAGTGATAGCATGGCAAGTGGTGCCCTAAAAGCTGCTGGGAAGAGTTTCTGCTCACTGACCATTATGAGGATTTTAGCTACCGTGCTTAAGAGTAAGTAGAGCTGCTTTATCAGTTCATTCAAATTTTTAATATGACCATGAAAAAATATTTTGAATTATATAATGTTCTGTTATGGTGTCTTAACTCCATTTGTATTCTTAACAAAAATTAAAACTCCACATTTTTATGCCAGCAAAGATTTCACAGGTAAAAACTTGATGTACAACATATGGAATATTTGGTTTTTTAATAATTCATTACAATTCTGATTGAAAATAAATCATTGGTGAAATTTCTACTTTCTTTACAGGGGATGGTATTTCAGTCCTTACAAATGTCACAGTGTTTTTAACCGGTCCTGATCTTCTTGGAGTCTAACAGGAGCTTGACCTAGGAAGAGGTGCTCTGCATCTTGCTGATTATAATCTTAACATAAAATATTAATGATGCATCATCAGTAAGTAGTTCTTACATACTACAACTTTGATATTGTTTTAATATTTACTGTATTATTCTGGAAGTGGACATATATGGCATCTTGCAACAAGTTTTATGGCCCTTCCTGAAACATTGGTATGTCTTCTCCACGTACCACTTCATCACCTCTTCATACATTTTTAAAATCAAAAGGAGCTATTGAGATTATGTAGTCAGATCTTGTGCATAATACAGGGTGCCACTAGATTTGGTTTTGTTCCTGGGGCTGTAGTATATGACTCAACTTGGTGAGTATGTCTCATTTTTCTGAATTTTTGCTCATGATATGTTATCAAGGCTACTTCTGTCCCACCGTCAGCTGGGAGGGCTGCTCAGGTGTTTCATATCTGCTGGTGTTTTGACACAAAGGGTGCTGATCTTCCAAAGCATTGACCTGATTGTTTAACTCAGTTCCAAAAACAGTCCCATTGACATCTATGTTTGAATTTAACTTTATACTTAAGTGCATGGCGTCAAAGATAGACAAGAAAATAGGTCATAAATAGTGAACAATTACTCAAGAAATAATCATGGTTAAATAATAAAATCAGAGTGAAAAAAATTCTGCACATAACTGGTAATTATAATCTTAGACTAAGATGGAAAACAGTTCTTCTTTGTTCTGTAGCCCATAAAACAAATGTCCATTTTATTTTTCCACTTCGTATAAAAATAAGTGTTATTCTTCACTGGCTTGACAAGAATGAAATTATAATTCAATTTCTCTTAGACCTTAATATATGCTGTACTATAGGTGTAAAACTAGGAGTTATTTGGTTTACGTTTATACCTCTCACATTGTCTGTTGGCTTCTGGGACTATTTTACTGGAGTGTGTTATTACTCAGAACTGTTCCAATCAGTTCCTGATTTTACTATCTTTGAATGGAGTATATTTGAACTTAAAAAAGAAAAAAACAACAAAGGAGAGGGAGGGGAGAAAAGAGAAAATGGATTCAAAAATAGATTCCCACAGAGTGTATAATCAGAAGTAATTTTCTTTTTCCAGAAATACAGCAAAACAGAAACTCTGCATGATCCAATATTTCCCTTGTCTTAGATCACTCTCTAGTAGTACTTGTCAAATAAAATTTTTAAAGTATAGTGAGCCCACAGCAATTCTACGTCTAATTTTGTTTTTTCTTCATCACAATTTACTGCTCATTTCCCCCGCATTTTTACTTTTGCTCGCAAGACTTGGGTGGAGTAATTTTCTCTTAAACAATAGTTGAGTTGTCTATGATGTGGTGTATGTCAAAGGAAAATGAAATCTATAGGGAAAATTTTGATCTCAAGAGTTAGTTCCACTCACTGGGATTACCTCCTGGCATGTACCTCTTGTGTAGAGGAGACATGGCTCATAACATGCCTGAGAGGCTTTCAGGTAGAGTTTTCTGAAGATGAGCAGAATCGGGGAGCATCAAGAAGAGATGCTCTGAGCCCTTGCTTTGAACCCATTGCTCTCAGATTCCTTTATTAATTCATTACGTTAATTATCAGTGTGATCTTCCATCAGAAGATGGATGGAAGATGCTTACTATGTGGTTGTGGATCATGAGTCTCCCTGCAGAACTGGCTCTTTGGGTAACCTGTTGTGTTGCTGCAGAATCTCGGGAGTCAGCACTTTGTCCTCTCAAAAGCAACGCCGGTGCAAAAGTGAGATTTCAGTGAGGAGTATCCAGAACACCTTTATGCTTAGCTAAGGTGAATGTTTCTGTGGAGGCAGATTAGTCTTATTTTCATTGTCTGGTCTTGCTAAACCCTCTGAAATCTTGCCAAGCCACAACATTTCTTTTGTATAATCAGCGGAGAGCGGTCTGTAAGGTTTTAGTAGCTGGAGAGAGCAAGCTGTACGAGTGCCATGGCCCAGCAGTGGGACTCTGATGCTCAGTAATCAGTGGGCTTAATTGCGTGGGCTCTCAGCACGGTGGTGGCTGTCGAACCAAGCACAGCTGAACTGGTGCTCAGGAGTGTGAACAAGGCTTGAGCTGCTACGTCCCGTTCCCCTGGCTCTCTATCAGAAAAAGAAACACTGGAGCTAGTCTTTGAATTCTGTGCACTTTATTGTTTACCTTAAGAGTCGTGAAAGGAAAAGGGAGGGAAGATGGACCTTTCTAGGAGTTCTGCAGGTATCTGAACAGCTGTGAGACTGCTGCCACCGTGCAGCTGATACCATCTGCCAAAGTTTCTTGGCTACTCAGAGAATACTGTATATCACATAAACAAAGATCTAGTTGTAAATATTCCGTTCCACCACTTACATACGTGTATAAACAGACGCATCTACCCACAGTGGTAAAGGTAGTTGTAAAATATACCATAAAGAAAAAACATATTAGAAGGGGTCTAACCAAAATTAGGGGTCTATTAGAAGGGGTCTAACCAAATTTTAAATTTAGAAACAAAAGCAGTTTACTAGTTTATTCTGGTAATAGTTTTTGTTCTATTTCAATTAATATCTATTAATAGAAGACTTCAACCAGTGTCTGTACAAAGATTGTCTTAATGTGTCTCTGGTTGTTTTACAGTCACTGCTTTACCATCTCTCAGAGTTCTTAACGGCCTTCAATAAACAATTTTCAGAACTGGAACTGTCATGTCTGTATAAAATGACAGCTGCAATAAACTGCTGAGAACCTGGGGACTTCTTTGCTTTCCTTTGGGGACAGAGAACATAAGAAAACGATGGGGTTGTGACCAGATGCACGGGCATACCATACCTGTGTAGCTATAACCTATAGACTTACTTTCCATAATAGAAGACAGAGGAGCTGCTAGATTTACCGAGAGTGAGGAATTCCTACCGCTGTCTGGTGGCAGTGTAACTTCTGTCCCGTCCCTCCCCGGGAAAACGCATAAAGCGGCAATTCACTGCTGAAACCATTCTTTCCTTCCTCTGCCCCAATTCCAGTACTGCGCCCAGCAATATAGAATCACAGAATCACTAAGGTTGGAAAAGACCTCTAAGGTCATTGAGTCCAACCATCAACCCAACACCCCCATGCCCACTAAACCATGTACCAACGTCTGCTTCTAATCTAACATGGCCTGTCTCTCTCTGTGAAGACACCGGGCTTTCTTCTGCTTTTGGACTCTTCTATTTTTTTCTTTCTTTCTTTTTTGTTTTCTCTCCACACTCAGTCTTGTCAATCTGGAGTGGGAAAAGAAAACAAAGGTAAGTTGGGTGGAAAGTCTGCAAACTCCCCGTGTTCCCTGATTTGGTTTTGTGTGTGGGTTTTTTTTTTTCCCTTTTTTATTTTTATGTGAGAGATGAGAAAGGTGAGCGGTGCAGAGGAGAAAGGTTGTCTCTATGGTAAGTAGATGTAGACCATGGGTGTCCCGGGACCCAGCAGTGGTGAGGGGTCAGCAGTCCAAAGACCCACCTTATTTTTCCTTGCTTTTCCCTGATTCCTGCCCACATGCCATCACTTAGTTAATGTAAAAAAAAGGTGGGTTCTCCATGCGTGTAGCTTGCTCTGTTGTCTGACAAAATTCATATCAGTTTCTGTGATTTTGCTCTTCTGTCTGCACGTGGATCTGCTTCCCAAAGACTATGTCCTGTTGTTTTATTCATGGGTGGCCTAAGAGGAGGTATTTGAGAAAGGAAAGCCAGATTTTGGCAAATGTTGTTCACTGCTCAATAACTTAAATAACAAGCAAGTTTCACCACATTCTCCTTTGCTTGCTCATTAGTAGACTTGCAATTCCCATTCGTGCATGTGGGCAGTGATACCCCTAAATAAGCCGTTTACTGAATTTAGGTCTGAATATGATGCACGTTACTTTCTCCACCCTGAGTATGGTAGGAAAATTTGGATTGTCACAGTATAATACCAATGGAATATTGCTTTTTCTGCCATTAAGTTGTGATATACAGTGATTAATAAACCATGCTCTCTTTATATGCATTCCTGTGAAACATATTATCTTCACTATATGTTGACTTTTATTTTCCATTCATTTCGAATGCACCACACTAAACTTTCTTATAATAATCTTCTTGTAAGAATAATTCTTTGTCTTTACACTGCTGAATTGTAATTGTTAAAGACCAAGTTTAAAGACCATGTTTACAGGAAAGCAAGTGGAAAAGGTGCATGGCTTTCCATGTTTTGTTGTGACTGTAAGTGAATCACTACATGCTTGGGTGCTGGTTTTGGTTACACTAAATCTGGAGTAATGCTACTGATCACCAGGGAGTTACTGCAGAGTTGCACCTCTCTAACACAGAACAGGAATTGTTCTGAAGTTCCAGTGAAAGTGAAAAGGTAACAAAGTTCTTTCCCACAGAGGAAAATAAAAAATACCTGCAATACAAAATATCTTGCAGAAACGATTCAAGGTAAAAAGTAGATATTTTTATCTCTCTCTTTGTACCAATACTGATTTAAACCCAGTCAAAACTCCAATGATCTTCAGCCAAATATACATGAGGGAAAGTAAGTGTAATATAATTATTAAACATATTTGCTTTGCCAGTCTGCCTCCTTTCTGAGGTTTTAATCAGAAAAAGCCTATGAATTGACCTATGATTTCTACTTGGTAGGATGATGGAAACCAGTACTGGTCAGCGTGAGTGAGACTGGGAAAATATCTTTTCTTGACATGACTCAAAGATGCATACATAAAGCTGCTAACTGAAATTTAAAAGAAATCATCAAGAATTCCCAGCACTGCTAGAGACCTGGAGGAAACTCTGACCACAATTGAGCTAGGAGGCCAAAAGAGGTGAAGCTACAAGAGAGAAACTTTTTCTTAAGTGTGGAAGGGTTTTTTCCAGTATAAATTCTGGACTGAATTTGAACTGTAACATTTAAACCAGGGTAGCCCTGGTGAGGAGAAATGGTGAGGAGAAATTTATTCTGGGAGGAGATTCAGATTGAACTAGAAGTTACTGCATTGATCAAGTTCTCCACATAGCTCCAGCAAACCTATTTTTAAAGGCATGTAGGCACCCAGTATCATTTCCAGAAGTGTTTGTTTAATTACACCAACAGGAGGTAAGTGCCTAGGCACTTTTCAAAATACCAGTGGGAGCTTTATAAAACATTTAAAGTGGTGGGAGCATGGGTAGCTGTGGTTTATGATCGTTAATGTTGGATCTTTGAATTACAGGAGCTTTTGGCACTACTAATTTGACTGTAATCACATACAAACACAGTCATATTCTTCTTGTTATACCCAGAGTATTTAAGGCAGATTTATGCCAGTGCTATTATGGGCATTTCGGTTTGCAACCTTATTTCATATTCCCTTTGTCCACTGCTAGTCAGTGAACATATGCTGCTCATATTAAATGATTTAGTCACTTAATCACCCTTGAGCATTGATCTGTCTATAACCTTTTTTTATAATAAAGATTTAATGTCATTCTTGGAGGTTGTAACAGATACCTGCGTTTTGGCTTTGCTTCAGCTTAGTAAAACTGCTAACACATTTTTATCTTTTGATAGTACTTTTTAAAAAAGAAAAGCAAGCAAAAAAAAAAAGGTCTTATCTGAGTTGTCTTGACAAGTGTTTTACTTGCTGTTAAATATTTCAATTTTTATAAAAATGGTTTTTTGTACTGGGGTCAAAGACTATTTTGAAGACTCTCTACTTTTAAGACATAAAACTAAGTAAAGTAAGACTTCATGATCAGTAAAAAAGTGAAGTAACTTCAGTCCTACTTCTCCAGATTTGCCCTGGAGTCATGAGCTACTGCAGATTTGCAGATCTCCTACGAGCATCAGAATCTTGCCAGCACTGGAATAAAAGGGTATTGTACAAGTGAAAGGCTCCCAGGTAATCACTCAGATCTAGGGCACGCTTCTCCGGGGTGTATGGCCTCTGAGAATTGCCCTAATTCATCTCTGTCTGTGAATAAGATTTGGATTGCAGAATTGCTCTGCTAACCTGAAATTGAGTTAACTTGACAGCCAGAGAGTCACATTGTTATTGGCTGAATACCATTAATTTTGATGTGACATATTTCTTGCTAATGGGAACATTTATATAATCTGTATTTTCAAAGAGCAGGAGGAAGGAAAAAAGATCTACCACAACAGTATCAATATTTCAAGGAGAGGCAACGCAGCAAGGAACACTCTGGCTTCTGTAGCATTGCTTTTATTGATTGCTATAGGTCTGAAAAAACATTTTCACCTCTCTTCTCCACCCCTTTTCCCTTCAGAGTCTGCGAATGCATGTGAAGAGGAAAACTAACGTAAAGAGGAAAAAAAAAAGAAAAAGCAACCGTAGTGCCATGAGGAATTCTGAAATATTAGATGTGTTTGGCCAAAGCAAGCATGATATGATATGAAGACCTCAACAGGAAAGTAGAGCTCAAAGCAGACTTAGGGACAGTAATAACTGATAAACACTTACATGGGAATTATTTGCATTTGTAATAGGTTGGATTTGAAGTCCTGCTTTGCTCTGGTTCTTGTGTGCTGGGAAAAACTGGACTGGTTTCTGTGGGGTGACACTGGATGCTATAAGGATGAATATAACTGAGAATTTCAGGCCTACAGCTACAGAGAAAATGAGGCTTCATTAAAGACAGAGGAAGATCTTTCCTGCTGGTGCCCCTGCAGGGGCTGGGGTGGGTGATGCTGGAGAAGAGTGCTGATGTATAGCTCCATCGGAGCAGAGAGTCTCCTTCCTACGTGCCCCGGCAGCACCGTTTGTGATCCTGCTCGTCTGTGTTGCCTTTCCCCAGAAAACCTGAGGGCTTTCTGCACTGAAGGACTCTTCTATTAACTTGGGCAATAGATTTGTTCTCTGCTCTTTCCTCTTGTAAATGAGAGTGGGAGATGACCTGTGAAACACATGAAGATGCTTGTGAGTCACAGCAAGGAAAATGAGAAGAGAATTAGTGTTTTGGGCTGGAAAGTTAAAAGGAGCAGCTGAGTGAGAAGTTATAAGTCACGCTCTCCATCTGTGAGACCATCCTTAAATAGAAGGGAAAGGAAACTTTACTGAAAGAAAGCAAATCTACTGAAAAAAAAACCTCCATTGTGCTAGGAAATATTACTCCAAGTAACATATCTGTGGTGTTCACCGCTGGAAGTGGTGAGTCGGGTCTGGAGGCTGGATAGAGGTTAGCTACAGGACTAGATAATGTGTTGACTGTTATGTGTCTGTTTTTAAAAAAAACTGGTGCACCTACCCCCAGATCAACTGGACCTGATTTCACAGCTCTGGATTATCTCTTCTTTAAATCAGGCAATAATAAAGTAGGAAACTTTAAGTAAGGAGAGTAATAAAGCAGACAACAGGCAAAAAGAAGGAGCAAGGTTCCACGCTTCGTAGGGGTGTGAGAAGGTACAACAGCTCTTTTCTCTGCTTCCTTCAAAGAAGAGTTGTGTTTTGTTGAATGAAGGTTATGGACAAGAAGATAGGTTTAAAAGACACCTATAAATCCTAAAAGGCAAGGAGACTGATTTTTTAAATCTATTTATAAAATTCCTCGTAACTGATTTCTGGTCTGATAACAGATTTCATAATGGTATTAGAAAACAGATGAACAAACTTTCTCTCCCCAGTACATTTTAATTTTGCAAGTAATGCTAAACTTCCAAATTTAGGCTGACTTTAGAGGCACCACTTCCTTGAAATAAGCCAGGGGAAAAAAGTTAACATGATACAGCCAATCTCATATGAAATATATTTTTTTGGTGCGATTTTGCAAAACTGAAGAAGGGAATAATTCAGTCCTAAAGGTGAGTTTGCTCAGAGATTTCAGTGATACCTCAGCATGTTATTTCCACCTCAGGTTTTGAGACTTGCAATTACTTTTTGACAGTATGAGAAAGACACAGTTACTGCAACTTAACACCCCCTTGCCTCCATACACCGTTTGCGTCACTTTGGCACAACAAGGAACGCCAAACTTCGGCTTGCCATCTCCCAGGAACAGCATGGAAGCTTTCTGTGCTAAAGGAATGAAAAACGTTTTCAGGGCTATGTGAAATCAAAACACTTCATGTCATGCTGGTTCAGAGGATTGTTATTTTATGAAGGGAAAACCCATTTCTCCGCAGAATTAAAATTAATCTATGATGCCAGAAAAGACACAGTGAAGTTCTCCATTTTAGTTTGCTAAACTGATTTTCTGGTAAAAATCAGTAGATGAAAAAGCTGTAGAGCAAAAGCCCTTTAGATGAGAGTCTCCACAGATGTCAGAAGAATCAGCATCTTCAGGCAGATCTAGAAAATCTTGGCGAAGCCCCCAGGCTTCTGCAGTAGATCAGCTCCCAAATACTGTGGAGCTTTGCCCTGCTGCCTCTGCTCAGGTCTTGCCTTGAGCTCAGGATTTTTAAATGCTCTATCAGATCTCATTGTATGTATAAGACATCGTATGCCTTTAAGCCCATTTATAAGAAAGAAAAAGGCTGAAGCGTACATTAATGACCTTAAGTGGTTCAGCCATAATTCTATTTTAAATGTCCAGACATCAATAGAGAAGCGCCATCACTTTCCTGACATGAACGCCTGATTAATTTCTAACCTTCGGCATAGCCTGCATTCCTGCGGTATGTCAACATTTTTGAAACAAATATTTAGAAAGCTTTTCATAACGTGCTGCATCCGTTTACCAAGAGAAAACATTGGGTAGGCTCTCGCGGAGGACAAACTACAGGATACGTGCAAAGCAACCCAGCCTGCCCGTGGTGGGACTGCCCTTGGGGAGCTTTCCCTGCCCTTACAGCTCTCTGGTTCCTGGGAGCGTGGGACTGCTCTTGTCCTTGCTGACCCTCGCCGCTTCTAGAAGTTAATCTGTCTTTGGTTTGAAGCCTGGCTTTACGCACCCAGTTTTGCTTCCAGATGTCCAGATCCGGTGTTTTAAGTTTTGTGCCAAAAGCAGAGTCTGCTGGACTTGCCTCGAAAAGTTGGAGGCATGGCAATGACAGAGTGAATTTTAGCAAGACTGGAATGTTTCCTTTTGGAATCCCTTGTTTCTCTGATCTGCTAATCTAATCCTCAACGTTAGTCACGTCTGTTACTACTGGACGTGTGTGTCTAAAACTCTACTCGGGCAGAGGGAAGGTTGGTAAGGCTGAGCCTGGGAGCTGGTACTCGACTGACAGATGCTTTGGGCTTTTCAGGTGCTCATGATGGATCACGCACACTAAATGACAGCACTCGTGGTACCTGTCTTGTCAAAGATTATTTTCTGTTGTGAAAGCCTTCTAAGGATTATAATTTGGGCTTTGTTGTTTTTTTTTTTTTTTTTCCCAGTGACAACTTATCTAACTTTGTTTTCATTAAATAATGTGATTCTGTAAAGTGCCTGGGAATGTGATTTTTAAGAGACTGTAGGTTAATTATTGAAAATTTAAAAAAGGAAATATTAAGCCAATTATTGAATTAGAGTTGATTATTAATCCTAGAGAGATAATTACCAAGGTTTGAGGCAATTTATCTTCTGTTTGAAATAGATTTTCACTTGATTAAGTTGTATTTGTCACTTAGATCCGTGGTTGTTCCTGCAAAGAACTTTATTATCCTGCAAAGTACAAAATGATTCTCTGCAGTTGACCATAAATATATAGGCAACAGGTTAGCTGAATTCTGCATAAAGGCAGGCCGTCATTTGGGAATAACCTGTCCTTGCTCCCATCAAAGGCAAAGTTCCTTTGAATGAGTAGTATTTCTACCACAGTAACAATAAAGAACACTTTGTATATGCAACAACTAAACTAAAATGTAGTTTTATTTCAGAAAATCATAGGTTATATTGAAAATTATATGCATATATAGTAGTGTAATCAAATGCTTATAGTGATACTTAAAAACTACAACAGCAAAAGAAAATATAAGTGATGTCTGCTCTTAGGCAGCATTAATATTCTGTGTACAAGTGATGTAATGGTGGCAGACATTTTAACCCTTCAATCTATAAACTGAGAATCTCAGTAGTGGCTACATTAAACATATATTAATGTATTACTCTGGATTTTGTTATACTGTGACATGCTAAATACAAAGGATCTGTGAATGTTATGAATGTTTGTGCTTAAACGTGGCTGCAAATCATCTGTGAAATAGCTTTTTTTGATATTTGAGTCAAATTCCAATTTAACTACTCTGGAAATGAAAGCAATAGAGATGCACTTCACTGTTAAGTGGTTACAGGAGGGCAGGAGTCTATGGATACCCGGTGGTGGGCAGCACCTGTGGGAATTTCTTTCCTCTGTCAGCTCATGTTTTTTTGATGAGGACTATAGAGGACACCGAGGGTATTTTCCCCTTAATATTTTTCTAGCAAGGTGAAAATATATCCATGTTTTCCTTAAAGATGAGGTGTTCAGTGCACCCAGTGCAGAGAGGATGGATGCTCCTTGCTTCCTTTCCTGAAAGAATCAGCTTGACAGAAGAATCCTGCTTCTTGTGCTCAGTCACGTTTCATCTTGGAATTCAAAGAGCATTATTTATAACCCCTCTTTTGGAAATTCACAAAAAAATGTTTAATTTTCTTCCCAGCTTTATTTTTTTCAGTGTACCTACAGAAACAGTTAGGATGTTCAATGTCCATCGTGTCCTGTCCCCTCCACCCCTCCTCAAAACCTGAGAGTAGAAACATTTCCTCCGGGAGCTGTATCAAATGCTGTTTGTTAACTCGAGCAAATCCACAACAGACTTCTCTTCACTGATAGCTTTTAGGAGAAAGTGCTGCAGATCTTCTCTGTGTTCAGGTAGTGATCTGGTGTACCAAGAAGATTTAGATAGATTAAAGAAAAAATGGAAAAGAAGAATTTAACAAAAAGGTAGAATGTTATTTATCAGAATCAAAGTAAAGTAACATTTCTGCCACCAGGATCAAGAGGGAATTGCTTGTGGGGCTGGACATGGGCACACTGTCAAATGCGCTGGGCCCTCATGGACCCAAAAAGTGCCCTGGCAGCCATGCCCTGAATTGCAGGGAGATGGGCTACAGGGAAGCACATGGTGTTTAACTTCTTAATGTATTCCTAAATTTAAAAAAAAAAAAAAATCTCTCCTAAAAATAGAGCTTACCAAGGACATATGATACTCAAAGCAACGTATACATGACTATGTGTATATTGCAGTAAACTCTCTTTGTTTTCTTTGAGTGATCGGGATACTGAACCCTTTTTGCATGATTAACACGCATGGATTAAACAACCTTTCAAAGGTCACTTCAAGAGAACAGTTTAACTGACCTGAATATCAGGGCTTTGCTGTGCTGCTTCTAGAGTCAGATGTAATACCGGTACTTAGCAGTCCCACGAACAGGGAGCGGGCATTAGCTAATTAAGCCTTCCCTCATCTGTAGGAGGGAGGTAAATATTTATTGTCTCAGTTCATAGTTAAGGCAACACGAGATAAGACAACGTAATGATAAATGCTGAACAAAACCTGCTGTGGTGCCTGGCCAAAAGTAAGGCCAAACAGAGACGCTGGCAAAGCTCCCACCCATCTCTGTAAAGAGCTTATTCTCCTAATTAGATATTGTTTAGATGTTTTAAGTCCTTTTTGCATGCGTCACAAACAAGACTTGTATAACAAAATAACCGTTATTTTTGTAAATTACAGGCTTTGGAAACCCAGTTTTTTACTTTGCTCTTTTTTCTTCTTTCTGGTTTAGAAAGAATTTTAAATCTTGGATCTTCACCAGATGCGAGTACACATGATATAGTTTGAAGCAGTCCTTAGAGGAGTAATTTTTATCCCCCGTGAGAGCGGTGTGGGTCTGGGCACAACAGGAGGCTGTTTGTGTTTTATGTGCGAACAGACACGACGCACCCTCCGGGGGAGCAGCCGTGAAACTGCTTGGAGGGAGCTCTCAGGTTGCAGGTTTTTCCTCTCCGAGATTTCAATTGTATTATTGTTAATAAACCCTCCTTGCAAATCTACTCCGAAAGAAGGCCAGAATTTCATTCATCACTGTTTACCGCTTAAGGCAGCGCTGCTTTCTCTTAGTCTCCCCACAGACACTTTGTGCTTTCCTGGGGATAGCATATTGAGCAGAAATTGCTTCCAATCTTCTGTAGGACCGAGACGTGGGAATGGGTTTGTGCTTTGACTGCTTTCACGCTGCCAGCTTATGAAAAATAACAAAGCAAGCAGCCAAGCTGGGGAAACAAATAGGATATTATATAGTTTATTCATATGTGCTGCCTTCCATCCCATTTGTCACCATTTCATCCCACCTGCTGCTGAAAAAGACTCTGTTGTTGAAAGATGCCTTCAAGGCGTTGTTGGCGCACTCATACTACAAGTGAATATCAATATCTGCTTTCAATAGCCTAAATGTATTTTAAACAAGACATTTCCAAATTATTGCAGTGTAGCTGTGTATGGCGCTCTGTGGAACACCAATTAAGAGTCTGTCGGCATTTTCAATACGATCCATTGTAAAAATTCATTCTGAGTAGAAATTTGGCATGTAATGACCAAGACCAGGAATTCTCTTTTCCCCTTTTCCCCCTTTTTCACTTTTTCTCTTCCTCTTTTGTCTTGGAAAACAATATCTCATGCTATAACTGCTAAATAGTTCAAATAAATATTGCTCTACAGGAGAGGGCAGAGCAAGGCAAAGGAATGGCTGTTTCAAGGCTGCACAAAGGCTCTTTCATGGCTCTTCGTCACAGTCCAGTAAGAATGGAAAGGAGGTATTTGGGTATAAAATGTTTCTTATGAAGTAGACACATAACACTTTGAGGAATGGAAGCATCTGCAGCTAAATTAGAGCACCAGAGGTGATGTATAGTTTCTCCTATAATTATCATGCTTTTCATGGGGTAGACTGTGATGGAAGGTGTAACTTGGTGAAACGCGGTTTGAGTTTGATCCTCCGTCCCGCCGAGTGCGGTGCTAACCTGCACAGCAGCCATTTCACGGCGTGCTTCCCCTAATGGAACTTATTGCTGTGTTTTCATCTGAGGTCTGCACTAAGCTTAGCTTTTCATCTATTGTCAAAGGTTAAAGAAAAACTTTTGCTGATCTCACTTTAAATGGAGAATTTTTGCTTAAAGGTGCCCATCAAATGCTCTCCTGGGGTTGTCTGGCTGGAGGGCAGGTGCTGATACCAACTTTTTTTTGACAGTTAAAGGGACTGTGATTTGGCCCCCAACCTGCTCTTTTCATTCCTTCTAATATGAGCACTTCATGATATGAAGACTTTGTGCCTTCTAACCCGTGCTTTGCCAACTTCATTAGCCACCTCCGGTGGCGATTTGCAAATTGCAGTCCACCGGTTGTCGGAAGACGTTGCTTCTGGATTTGTCCAGGTTCTCATCACTAGCGAGTACCTATAAACCAGCTGCGAACAACGAGAGGAGCTGGCATGGCGCGCTGCAACGGCAGATGACATCTGTAATGCTGGCAGATGAAGACTGGCACAGAAGAGCTGAGCTACTGGACAGCACCCAGAGGAGGCGATTTTTGAGATGATATCTCTCAAATTCAGTCAGGGTACCACAAGGAAAAAGGAAATCCTGAAGAGCCTTGGCCTGCAGCAAGGTAGGATAAACGTGTTTAAAATAAATGAAGTACTTTAACACCTTTCCATTTTGCTGCTGTTGGAGTAAAGTCAAATAGAAGGAGTGCAGGTGCAAATGGAGCTTGTACAGTGGATATTTTAATGGCCTACAATACGTCTGCAGTAAATGTTTTTATCTGCGTTATTATAGTAATGCTGCTAAGCTTATTATGCACCTCAGAACCAAGTTTGGCTCTGAAATCTGCAGTGCAGTGTCTCTGATTTCATCCACATTCAAAATTAATTCAATTGCATACTGACATTTGTGCTTTTAGAAGTGGTACATCTTTGTGGTTGTGAGAATAAGTCTAAAAAAGAACAGGATTTGCATGAAAGGAGAAACTTATGTTGAAAAACACAGTCCCCCTTCCTTTACACACCAAATTCTTGTTTTGTTTGCTTGGAATCATGTGTGCATTGCAGTCAATAAATACCGTGATCAGTAGAGGACGAGGGCTTGTGATGTCTGGTTTCAGCACTTCTCCAATGATTTAAATGATAGTTGCCATTCCTTATGAAAATTATAATGGCTGTGGAGGGGGTGTCACATTTGGGTTTTTGCAGGTATTTTTTAACATATCTGAAATATCTGCTGCTTTTTGTTATAGCTCCTGACATACAGCCTTTATGTGTGTACTCCTTTGGCGACTTGAGATATGCAAAGAATGTAGCAGCAGTTTCTGTGTCTGGATGATTTGGATTTTTGCTTCTGTGATTTATGCTTGTTGACTTCAAATGCTTGCCCCACCAAAAAGCTGCATCATAAAGCTATTAATGTCAGACAGCTCTTCTTTTATATGGCTCTCCAATCGCATCAAGGAATGCAGAGCGCTGCAAAAGCAAAATGCCAAAAAGAAATCGCTCTGTGCTTACTGGTGTGACCAAAGACTGCGTCATCCCGTGAAACGGACTTTGCAGAAGTGGTTGCCGCTGGCCACGCACGTGCTGTCTGGGTGGTCATCAGCCTAGTCTCAAATTGGCTTTGTAACGTTGTAAAATCAATTCCTTTGTGTTTTTTCTTTCTGACGTTCCTTGTATGTGTTTTATCATGTAAGGTTAATGGATCCTGCCTGCGACGGCTGAAGATCCAGTTTAAATTTTACTCCCTTGAAGCAATTTCATAGGGTTTTAAAAATTCATTTTAATAAAAGGGAGCTATTAATCTCTTGGCCATTTTTCTCTGAGATTTGTCATGCTGAAAGCTGGCATGGCAACATATGTGTGTTGTCCACTTGGGGACAATTTCCATTCCGTGTTTCTGGGAGGACGAAGGCAGATGTCCCATTTGAACAGGGCAGATACTATGAGGATACAACTTGTAGCTGAGTTACTTCAGGGATTGTACTGGTCTCAGGGACACAATTCTTTCTATAGCTCTTTAGCTCTGCATTTATACTATTACGAAGCCAAAAATTCTTATAACTTTTAGTAATTTCTCTGTGGGGAAAATGTACAACAGCAGGTAGTCACAGAAAAATAAGTTAAATGCCATGGATTTTGCAGAGAAGATAATGAGATTTTAATGCTGTTCACGGTTATTATTTTCATGATTTAGATTTCAGATTGAATAAATGAAAATTGTGGAGGAAGGTATTTCTTTCATTTAATGTAAGGATACATAAGCTTTCTCCCTCTAAGGATGTGGTAAACATCTAGAAAAATTTATTGTATCTAATGATTTGAAAATTATTTTATGCATCCAAAAGGGCAAAGGAAAAATAAATTAGAGACAAAGGCAATAAAGCATTTACTTATAGAAATCTTTGCATCATGTACCTAAATTGCACAAGTTTCAATGACCTCTAGGTAAAAAAAGGATTTATAGGTGCCTTTAATCCAATGTAACCTTCTGCCTCTGAGTTTGGCAATATTACAAAGTCAAAAATTTTGCATCATTAGAAAGCTCATCCAGTGTATTTGTCACGAATGTGTTTAGTCATGCTTCTTTTGCTTCCCTTTTCTTTCTTTCTTTTTTTTTTTTTTTTTCCTCAGGTTATTGAAGGAAAGTTTTGGTCCTTTCAGTATTTATTCAGGGTGATGTTAAATGTGCAATATGTAAGTGCAGAGAGTGTAATTAGAAGTAATGGAATGGAAGAACAAATCAACTTCAGACTCCTCTCTGTGAGGGCTATTAGAAAAGGAGCGAGTCTCAGCCTTGTGCTCTTCTCTCTTGACTGAACACGGCGCGGGAGCCAGAGGTGCTAAATCGTGTCCTTGTGCCTTGGACGGCAGGGCTGAGGGGACGGCGTGGCAGAAAGATGGACCAAATAGTCTCATAGATCTCTAATTTCTGTCTCTTGGAGGAGTCAGCTATTAGCCTCCTGCTGTAAAAATCTTGTCATCATCACTTCTTTGCTGACGGTCCTGATGTCGGTGCAGAGGTCCTACGCGGTGGTGTTAGTCTTGCTGAATCCCGCGAGGGGTGGGCAACCCATAAATCTCTGTGGAGACGTACTAAATTTAAAAGTCACTTACCTCCAGCTGGGAAAAAGCACAGTGTAATTATGTGGGATCAAATGCAAGACGTCACTAGAAACGACAGCAGGAAAGCAGAGCGTCTGACCTCTTGCAACTTGATATTCATCATGGGCTGGCGGCGGGTCCACTTTAATTTCTCATCGTTAGTAGGTTTGGCCTTTGTAGGGAAATACTGCTTAGGATCAAATGGTGTTTGCTGTGTCTAAAAGTGGTGTAGGCTTAACACAGCGCAGAGGTTGTACTGCAGGAACCTTCAGTTTGAAACTTGTCACCCCTTCAGCTCCTGTGCTTGCTCCGGGAGCGTTGCACCGGCTTACCAGCTGATTTAATGAATGAAAACTGAGGATGAAATACTCTAATCCATTTACACGTCACCCAGAATGCCCCTAATGACATCCCCTGGGGAAAAAACACATCTCACTTCTGCTTTTGAGTCTCGTCTGTCAATTAATAGAAAAGGGAAGTCAGTGGTTTTACCTGCCATAAATGTGAGCGCATCAGTCTCTGCCGCAGCGCTGTGCCCGAGCGGACCTTGGAGCCTGGCTGTGGAGATGGATCCCGATCCGCGCGTTCGTCTGATCCTCTGCCTCTTCAGACCGATCGCCAAAGGCGTGACCTGTGCTGGTCACCGAGCGATGCGTGTACATCACTGTACACACTGTACACCTCTGCCAGCAGCCCCCCCCCGCCGTCCATTTTAAATAAATCACAGGAAATCAGCGGGGTGGCTGCGATGCGCAGCAGCCACAGGGACAGGTTCCGACCCGCCATCCTGAGAGCGAACAGCGGCTTGGCTTTCCCCAGGTCGGGTGCCAGCATCCCCATCGCTTTCTTTTCCATCAACCTCTGTTAAATACCCTCTGGTGCAGATAGATTTTGGGGACAAGCTGTTTGTACAGCAGTAATCTGGAAGCAGAAGTTTCCAGTTCTTATGCCTGGAAGATGATGCCAGGAATGCCCCAAACCAAGTACATCAAATTTCGGTGTTACTGATGGGCCCTCAGCGGCTTGTTTTTCATAAGCAGCTGATGGTGCCCAAAATCAGTTGGAAGACTTGGCTAAGTTGGGAGGCTTGGCTTCATGGATGTTTAGATCAGGCTGCTGCACTTTTGTTGCAATCCAGTACTTTTGCTTTCTCTTGGATTCTTCTTTCGTTCCTTTTATTAATTTAAGTTTAAAAATTTGTAGCTAACATCCTTCTGTGCCTCTAGTTTAATACAAGCTGCGTATATCACCCCGATGCCATTTTCTAGGCACAGTTCACCACAAATAAAACACTGCTTTTTTTTTCTCTGATACCATGTTTCAAAATATAATCTAAAGCAGAAAAAGTAATAATGTGTTCCTTTTGCATTTTGAATATCTGTGAAAGTGCTTATTTCCTCGAAATGCAATGTCACACTAGAGACAGCGTGTCTCAGAGATGAACAGAGAACCTCAGCACTGTGTCCTATGAAGAGGAAGGATTTGCAAGAACAGCTGTTCAGTTTTGCAGCGCTGTGCTGTGCACACAGTTGAAGTGCAGTTAGTCCAAGGAGAAGAGGAAACGGTTACTTCAACATAATTCCATTATTCATTGTGCTGAATGCTTCATTATGAGATGATGCCCAGCATCCCTGGGAAAGTAACGGTATTATCAGCTTAAAGGAACCATAACAATAATAGCTTACCTTACATTTGTGTAAGGCTTTTCATTTGGAAATGCCTCGCAGACATCGATTACTCTTCATGTGATATCTGGAATGTAGATAATTGTTATTGGATCCATAAAGCAGCAGAGGACAAAGAAGGGAAATGTTGAGCTTTACTTAATACTAAATATTATATGCACATTCTCAAATCTGCTATCTGATGTGGATTTGGGTGAGGCACAGCCTGAGCTAGTGAACTTCTCGGGCAGTACATTGGGGCCGAATTTCTAATACCGGTAAGGTGGGAGGAAGAAGCTACAGAGCAGTTGCCAGCTGTGAAGAAGCCATCAAGGAGATGGTGGAGGCAGGGCAGGGAGCTGCCCTGCTGACCGGAGGGGTGTGGGAAGTTTTGAAACAAAAAGCAACAGGAGGGAAAAGGAAAGAGGGATAGGGCAAAGATTTCCTGAATGATGGTAGCAATCCAAATGGGCAGGGATGCGCCCAGACCATGGAAGGGGGATGCCATCAAAGCCACGGCAGAGGCAAATGCTGGTGGGAGGAGATGGGTACCCGTGCGTCCAGCACCCCCGAGGTGCTGCCTGGGTCAGCCACAATTCAGCCAGCCCGAAGCTGTGGAAAACCATAATTCATAACTTCAGGGTTTTAGTACTGGTCAGTGTCAGTAAAAAGAAAAAAACCTTTGGATTTGTGCAGTCCTGATGTCAGTTGTCTGCTTCAGAAGTGATCCCATTAAAGACACGAAGTCTCTACCATTTTTGTACCGTTTCCAGGCCCAGTGCCTCTCAGGACAGTGCCGGATAATTAGCTCCTGTAATTCTACCAAACTTAAAAATGGGGAAGATTAAGCCGATGCTTAGGTTAAACTACTCACTTGGATGCCAAAATTAAGTATATGCTACAAGTGACTTCCTTGTTCTGCTGAAGTCCAGTGTTGCAAGGCAGATCCTACAGTATGCACTAAAAGCAATGCCCGAGTGCAGGGATTATGGTTGGATGCAGGCAGCAAAAGATACAGTGGAGACTGAGCAACCCTGAATATAGATGTGCAAGAAATTTCCATTCTTATCAACCATAAGTTCTTGTAATGGCTAATGCTCTGGCAGAAAAGGCTGAAGGAAAAGGGAAGCAGATGTACTGTATGTAAATGTAGATGTACCGTAAACTGCTATAAAGTATAGCCTACGGTCAAATGAAGAGGCATTTCTATATTTGTAACTTGTTTACTATTAATCAATTGTAATTTCCTTGCAAGGAAATAACTCTTTAAAAAAAAAGTGCATGTTGTTTCTTGCACAGAGGAAGCCGTGCAGGAGGAGGTATACATCTATACTGTGCGCTTCTGTGACATGAAGTTTTTTGGAAACCAGAAGGTTATCCTGTTCCTGAGTATCCTGCAGGCAGGTCAGCCAGTGTTTCCAGAAATGTGTCTTGCTTGTTAACTGATTTTTCTGAGTCAAACCCTGTACAGAAGATACAGAGCACATGAGAATCACTGTGCAGGGCAGGGAGAATGAGTCAGCTCCAACCTAAGCTGCCAAAACAAGATGCTGCTTGGAGGAGACGGCAGAGATAAGGCTGGACGGGGTTTCTAGGTCTCCACTTGTTCTCCCTCTGCAGCCCCTCCGGGGCTTTGCTGGGTTTGTGGAGACTGACCCCGCTTTGGTTTCGGGAGTGGAGAGGGTCGAATGCAACCCACGCTGTGAGCTCGCTCACAGGAAACTACATAACTGCAGTTTTCTCTTCCAATACTTACATGACTGTTAATGATGAGGCCACAGTAGTGATCATTTATAAGTTATCATTGCTTGGCATGTCAATTAACTACCCTCGGGTGGAGAAATTCAGACTGCTAAAAGCTTTCTTCCTGCATTCTTTATTTCATTTTACATTATTTTCTTTGGAACCATATTAGAAGTAGTCTGAAAAAAAGTACTTTCGGTTGGAACCCATCATGGCAAAGAAATGTGTTAGTTTATAAGCCCTGGTTGTATAATAACAGCTCCTTTTAAATAATATTTCATATGTTTGTTCAAGGAAGTGTTTTGTGTGTTACCCCACTAGTTATAAAACTTGATGCCTTTCCCTTGAGGAACTCCTAACTGAAAACAGGTGATTTGTAATACCTGCACTTTAGGTAACGTCAGTACCTGGCAGGGATGTCTGTCTTACCAGCAGATCTGTGCTGAGCAGCTCTGCATCACCTCGTGGGGACCCACGAGCTCCAGCCCAGAAGAGTTTCCTGAGCCGTGAGTGCGGGGGCAGTGCCTTCAGCCTCGGGAAAGCTGCTCTTCTGCCTCTAATCCTCAGCTTGGCCATGTGGGTGCAGCTCTTGCCTCTCTCCCAGAGTGTCCTCCATGGTCCCGTTCCACCGTTACTGTGCGGAGCATCACTGGCGTTCACGTTACCCGCTTTGCCAGGTGCTGGTGCTGGGCATCAGCCGCTTGAGCTTCCTGGCTTGGAGTGCAAACTCCAAATCAAAAGGGCAGGAAACAACACGATGCTCTATTCTTTTTTTCTTCCCCGCCCCCCTCGGAAAGTTAAATTGGGTGTAGTGGGATATGCAGAGCAAATCAGAGCTCTGAAATGCTCCTGCATAGTTTGATAGCGTTTGTTTGAACGGAGCATCTTTTAGAGGTAATGTGCAAAACTGAGGTCCTGCCTACTTTTCCTGAGATCCCTAACTATAGTGACACATATGGCTCAGAGCATGTGGACAGGTTTTTTGCTTAGGTTAGTGACAGATACATGAATTTTAGGCCAGATTGTGTTGCCTTTAAAAGCCGCAGAGCACAGTGCAACGTACTCTTGTTTTTCTCCAAGAAGGAACTGCATCTCATTTACCTTTTCATCTTGCTGTTGAAATCCTAGTGTGATTTTATTTCCATCTGCAGAGGGCTTTGATGTAGCCTGACTCTGTGCATGGAAAGGAAAGAGCTTGCGTGGTGTGATGCCTTTACATCATCGGATACAAAGATAGTTCATGTCGCTAAGACATTGATTGCGATGAGCTGTGTTCAAAAACTATTAGGAGGTTTTTAAGGTTAATCCCTGGGTATTACTCACGCAGCTTCCGTTAGCCATTCCCTGAGTGGGGAGCGCAGCCCTGTTGCCCCCGCACCTGGGTAGAAGGTGTTAGGTTTGCTCCTGCGGGCTGGACCAGCCTATTGCTGTGAGAAGGGATTGACTTGGGCTGTGCTCCCTATGCACCAATCTAAGTAAGAATAGAAAAGAAGTAACTTTTTTTTTTTCCAAAGAATCAAACAAAAAATATTTGGCTTTTGTTTGTTTGTTTTTGCTTGCTTGGCTTATGTGTTTTAGAAAATTATTTCTCAGAGCTATTGATGTCCAAGATCAGGTTTTGTGATATAGTGGAAGGCTGAAGAATAGTAACGATACAACAGCATCATTTCAAAAGCGCCCAAATGTCTGCGAAATCGGATGGAACTTTCTCTCACTGATGCCCAAATCATTTTGAAAAGAGGGATGTAACTATTGCAGCAGTTGTTAAAATTTTATGTATAGTCTTCCCATTAGGCACATTTCATTTAGAATTCAAAAGGCAAACTCCGTTTTCACTTACCAGTGTAGTACTTGCAAGTGTAGCAATAAATTCCGTTTGACCCACTGTATGAGCTTCAAAACTGTTGGACCTCTCCATTTAAAATATGCTGACTGATTTTCACAGATCTCTGGGAAGCTTCTGCTCTCATGCTGTGTCACAGCATATTTTTGAGGAACAAATCAAAAAATCCTCAGCAGTGCATTGCATGAAATAGTAATTTGAAGGGCTAAAGCTTTATACCATGATGTTCTATAACATCTATTCCTGTCTCAATGCATTTCCCTGAGTAAATACTCCTCCAGAAGGCTTGTCGCTGTTCTGGTTTATAGTGATCTATAATTACAAAAGTGTAATCAATAAAATGTCTTAAGTGGTTCGCAGCTCCTGAGTAGAGAAAAGGATTCACATGTGAGGTGTCTAATACACAGATACATTTTAAGCAATTTCCATAGTGAAGAGGAGGAACATTTTCGTGAAGTTAAATTCTAAGATGTTACTGATGAATAACTTTTTACTATTTTACTAGCTGGCTTCCCGTTAGTCACTTGGGAATTTCCACATTATGAGAAAGACCCTTTTGTGATACAGTTATATTTATCTAAATCTACACATATATTACGTCACTGCCTGACTGTCCCTCTGCCCTGAGCAGTGGTACGGGAAGGGACTGTCTATACTCGATATATATGTGCCAAGTAGTGAAGAATATTCCTACCCCTGCTAGAGCATGTGCTCTCAGTGTTGTGTTTTGGGACTAGAAAACAAGAACGACTTCATGAGGAGCTTGTTCAGATGACGCTCTACATTGCTATTGTTATTTCTGCCTCACTGAGATCCAGCTTGAGGATTCTTGTGGTTTCCATCCTGCGCGACTGCTGCTGACACTGGACAGGGTCTCTGGTGGCTGCAGACGGCACAGAGTACGTACATCAAATGATAGATGTTGCTTTTAATTGGTAAACACTCCACACACTTATTGGTGGGTATCAAATGATGGGTGTTGCTTTAGGAATCCTAATGTAATTTTTTGGTAAAGTTAAAATAATATACTTCTAAAATAAGGGTTTTCTTTCACTGGTAGTATGCCTTACTTCATGCTACTTTCCTCATAACTCTTGCAAAATGCTTATTGATTTTAGTGGGAGTTTTGCTGAAATACGGGCTAAGCAGGGAATGCTGCGTGAAGCCCTTTGTTGTCTTTGCGATGGAGTTTAGTTGCAACACAAAGCAGCTGAAGCTGTTGTGACTCGTGCCATGCCGAGAAAAGAATGATCGGGGCGGTGTTTGTCCATCCAAGGGAAAACACTGGAAATATTTCAATAAATAGTCTATGACTCCGGAAAGGATGTTAAAGAAGAGTTGATGACTTGTCCTTGTATGAAAGAGGAGTGGACTGTTTGTTGCCTTTCTTTAGTTTTGCATGCTCTAAATTGAGTATTAGCTCCAGTAAAAACCAGGAATATTTCTGAGCTAGCAGCATGTGTGTCTTCTAGGGAAGTCATTATGTTTTGGAAGTCTCATTATCCCTGACAATAATACTGCAATTAACAACCATTAAGAAATATTGCATATTATTTATATAATACGCTCCTCCTATATTGGCAGAAATAAGTTTTCAAAAAAGCTATTTGTATTGGGTTTGCGTGGCCAGGTTTTGGTAGCGGGGGGGCTACAGGGGTGGCTTCTGTGAGAAGCTGCTAGAAGCTTCCCCCATGTCCGACAGAGCCCATGTCCCCGGCTCCCAGACGGACCCACCTGAAAGCCATTCAGCTCATTCAGATCTTGGCTGGTTATGGGGAAAAAAGGGGTTCCTGGAGCTCGTGCAAGTTTTCTGTATAACAACCCAGGACAGTCAGACCTCGGCTTTTTTTATTGCTTCGTATCTCACACCATGTCTACACCGCTTTGCAAGTGCATACTCTACATTTTAACCATTTTGAATGTCTGACCATGTTTCCTTCCATCGATAGCCGGCGTTTCCAGGAATACTGCCCTTTGCCAGTGCCCTGATAATCTGAATGTGAGTGAGGGTTTGTGTTCAAAGCCAGTATTTAGATACAGAGCTTCTCATTTGTATAATTTTTTTCCCCGTGAGGCCTCTAATGACTTTTTTTACACCAGGACGCAGCCCAAACCCTTTGTCCTTGTCCTTCGCTATTGCTGGCTGCTGCTGATCCTCCCCTCTGAAACCCCTGCCGCGTGCTGCAAGGTGTAGGTGTTTTGAGTAAACAAGCTCAGAAAGTGGAAGCAATGTGTTTGCAAGGTGTTTCCTTGTTTATTTAACTTCTGCAGGACATTAAATAAAGCTGCAGTTCTTCACTGTCAGAAGTCTGTCACATATCTGTATGATTTAAAAGCGCGAGTCTAGCTTTCCGCCGTGAGTTACATGTGCTGAAATTGCGAAGTGACTCCTTCAAACAAGATGCTGTCATAGGCAACAGAGCAGGAGCTGTCATTTTTTCTAAAAAAAAAAAACAAACAAAAAAAACCAAACGTTATGAATTCTGTTCATTTTTCATTAGCATCCTTACTTCTTGTAACAGCATCTGCAGTTGTGTAGCTGATTCTCCGGCAAGGCAGAGCAGGGCTCACGGCTGGCTGTGCCTGCGGACGCCCGCGGCTCCAAGGAAACAGTAAAGTGCAATTAATTATGAGTGGCAAGGCCTTGTTTGTGCCAACAGAGCTACGCCTGAGCCTGCTGATTTTTGCATGAGATCCCTTGTTTCTCGTCAGGACGAGTATTTCCCTGGGAAAGGCCCAAGGAAAGCACGTGTGGCTGGAGGAACGTGAGCAGTGCGGAGGAGCCGGAGGGCTGAGGCGTGAGACCGTGAGTGACCTCTGCCTCGAGGCTTTCTCGTCCTCAAGGTAAAGGACCCCCATGAAAAAGAAATTTGGGCATTGGGCTTTGAGGCTATGAGAGCAGTTTGATGTGATGCTACCTTAAAATGGCTTTTAAAATGGCCTATAAAAATAAATAAATAAAACCTGCGATCTGAGCCTCTAACAGCGTGGCAAAATAAATCATTTTCTGGCTCCGATTTCTCTGTAACTGACTTCTGTGCTCATAGCATTTCACCTCCCCTGCTTCTCCTCTCCTCAGCTGCCCAGTTCAAGGCACTGTGCGCTAGAACTCCCTTTATGAGATCGCACATGCTAAAACGGGTGCGTTTCCAGCACGTGAGCGCTGGTTCGGGCAGGGGGAGAGTTAATTTTCTTCACAGTAGCTATGGTTTGGATTTGTGCTGGAAACAGTGCTGATAACACAGGGACGTTTCATCACTGCTGAGCAGGGCTTACACAGAGCCAAGGCCTTTTCTGCTCCCCACCCCACCCCACCAGTGAGCAGGCTGGGGGGCACAAGGGGTTGGGGAGGGGACATGGCCGGGACAGCTGACCCCAGTGACCAAAGGGATGTTCCATACCATATGACGTCATGCTCAGTGTATAGAGTTGGGAAAGAAGGAGGAAGGGGGGATGTTCAGATGCCATTTGTCTTCGCAAGTCACCGTTACGCGTGATGGAGCCCTGCTGTCCTGGAGGTGGCTGAACACCCGCCTGCCGATGGGAAGTGGTGAATGAATTCCTTGGTTTGCTTTGCTTGCGTGCGCGGCCTTTGCACTCCCTTTTAAACTGTCTTTATCTCAACCCATGAGTTTTCTCACTTTTCTGATTCTCTCCCGGAGAGCGAGTGAGCGGCTGGGTGGGGCTTGGTTGCTGGCTGGGGTTAAGCCACGACAACATGGCACTGTGTATTTCTGAATGGGATTTAGGAAAGGTAGTGTCAGGCAGATATCATCACTTATCCAGAAAAGCAGTTAGTTCCAAAATAGCTTCTTGTCAGTCTTTATTTCTTATGACTTAAGATTGAAATCATTTCTTGTCAAGATTAATTAGTTAACACAGTTCTTATGAACACTAATAAAGATTCCATTTTCCTGACTTTTTCTCTCAATGAGTGATAGTTATACATTAATTTTGACAACTGTAATGAGACTAAGCTGCAGAAAAAGAGTTGTTCTGTGATCGTGCAGTGTGAACTGGAGATGTGATGAGCGTTCAAGGTGCTCTTGAACTTTGTTCTTTTTAGGTGATGTTTTCCACATGTTATGTCTGATATTATGGCTGAACTCCTGTTTAACTTACATTTTATGTTACAAGTGTTTAATGCGTGTTACCTAAAGTTTTAAATCTTAATTCAATTTATTTTTTGAACCTCATTAAGTACATAAGCTTTTCATGGTGTATTAATTATGTATTGCTTTTCTAAGTGTCTAAATACCTAATTTCAGCACTTTAAAAAAATCCTATTCAAAAATACATTTAGTTTCTCCTGCTTCATAAATAATATCATGTATCTAAGATTTCCTTTTTCTCAGCACTGTGATTAGTTTCTTTATAAAGTAAACTTAAATATTTTCTTTAGTTTTCTATTTTTTGAGTTGCCTGGTAGGAGGATGCAAATGTGGCACATATAAAAGATCTTGCATTTGAATTCAATTGCTAAACATTTTCACTACAGTATAGTTATTAGCTCTTTGGCTTTTATTACCTTCCCTAACAAGGAACTTCTACCAATGAGTCAGAGAGTATATAATAACAGTAGAAATTACATCAGTGATTGTCTCCTGGGTGTGCTTCCAGATCCATGCAAGACACTTTCATTGGGCTGCTGGAGAGATTTTTAAGGACCATAAAAAGAGATGTTAGAAAAAGCATTTCTGAACATTAAAAAAAAAAAAAAGGACACAAAACGTCTTCCATGTCTTCTGAAAGTGTGAGCTGCAGAGTTTGCTGTCTCTTTACAGAATAATGCTGCCAGCTTCACTTGACAATCCCCGGCTGGTGGAAGCAGGTCGTACGTGCCTTCTGCACCCAGCTGGACAATACAGGGGCTATAAGTACTTGCTGCTTAGGTCCACGGACATCAAACGTTATGTTGCCATCATTATTATGATTATGTCTCCATCAAATATTTGTTGGAAAATAAATAGATGATGTGCTTAAAAGTAATTAAAAGGTATTTCCTTCTTTGAAGCAACATTTGGGTTTTGTCCTGATGCTTTTTTCCCCATCAAAGCCTGCGCTTAATTTCAGCCACTGTCTAACAGCAAGAGACTATTGTGCTTAAACATTGTAGTCAGCTGAGACTGTTTTTCACAACCCAGTACACAGATCCCTGTCTCCCTGTGGTCCTCCCTGTATTTGCTGTACTAATAAATTAAGACACATATTTATTCTTTTAAAGTTACAGAATAGTACAATTTGAATGGAGAAATCTGCTCTCCATTGGCTTTGAGTTGACTGTGTTAGTCTTTGTTTTTCCAGAAGAAGAAGAAAAAAAAAAAGCATGGATTTCATGCCTTCCTAAAGCATTTATTTATACGATGATTTCACAGCTGAGTTTATACCTTAGTGGACCATCCTTCTCCAAAGATGTGGTAGCAGGAAGGAAAAATTGCTGATCTACAGTAAATTCAAGTAAGTACCCAGTGATAAATAGCCCTTTACTGGGCCGTAGTGAGTCTTTTCACAGCCTCCTTGGCAAAACAGTGTTGCAGTTTGGGGGAGTAAGTGATGCTTTGGGGTTAGCTGGGGTTGCTTTTCTGTTGTATAGCTTTCCTGTTTGCTGTTCCCACCTTGCCTTATTAAGGTGGATCAATATGTAATAAATGATCATTGGAATTAACTATATGGTATTCATGAGGTGTCATTAGTAATAAATGAATGCACAGTGACTCCATGGTTATAGCATTGTGGGGTTTTTTGGTGAGTTGTCCAAGATAAAATACTTATTCTTTGATCCCATAAAAAAGCCTCTGAAGAATAAGATGTTCTTTTGGTTTTGTTCCACATAGTGTTGGAATTCATAAAGTTTGATTTCGAAGAGTTTAGAAGGGGTTATTCCAAAGGTTGCTGAGTTCATCCAGAGTTTTTCATTGGTTTCAACAGGTTATGGCTCCTCTTAAATCAAACCACAATGACATACACAACCTTAAAAGGTTTCTGTAAATTATAGCATCACAGGGAGGAAACACTCTTACTGTGGGGTTTCATATTTGATTTATTTACCCTCTCAAGAGAGTCAGATAAGTAGAATGACTTTCATATGCTGAGTCAAACAAGAAATATCCCAAACTTTGAATTGTTCTACTCTTTGGCTACTTCTGATAATCACAGCACGTATTTTTGAACCTGTTTAGGTCTCATACCTCTTACCTGATAAACATGATCTGTTGTGAAATAATGATTTTGGACAGGTTTCATTTTATTGGAAATTTTGGGCAGAGTCCGCTTGTGAGCCGTTGCTCTACGTAGCACAGCTACGATCATACTTTTGATTTGCCGAAGTTGGTCACGTTGTGACGTCCTCTCCTGGCTCCAGCAGCAGTGATGGAGTTTCCCTGGCAGTTTCCCCTGACCTTCTGCAGGGCCCTGCACCCGGCCGCCTCCGGACGTCGCAGCCCAGCAGCTATCGGCCTTTTGAAGTCAGGGCTGACTCTCTGTGGGTCGCGGAATTGGCTTTTATCATGCTGCTCCAGTTCTTTTAAACAGCATTGGCTAACGTCTTTAATGGCCCGTCAGGGGCCTTTTTGTGTAGACACGTAGGCTGGAATAATTAGTCTATCACGAGCGGGGAAACACTTCTGAAAGGAGCATCGTAATTTCAGGTTTCTGGGAAGAAGCTTTCAGAAACTGTGAAAGCTGCTAAAGACGCTGCCTCCAGCTCTTTCCAAGTTGGTTTGGCTTTGACACTTGACCTCTGGCTTGGCTTTCCTGTAAAAGGAAAGGAGTAATAACTGGCTTACTTGGCTTTTGTGTGATGATCTGTTCTTTATTATTTTGTAGTCTAATAGAAAACACTGTCAGTCTGATAAATTTTGCAACACATTGCAAGAAATAAGCCTCCTCTGCTGAAGTTTTTTATCCTTTTTATTGAAATCTGATAAGAAATAACACCTGTACCTCTTGTTATACTATTTTATATGTAGATAAAATTCTTAATTTTCACATGAAACCCACCAGCTTGCAAATGATAATATAGAATAGTCTAGGTCTCTGTTCCTGCTCTTGGTAAAATGAGGTGAGCTTTGACTTGGAAGGAGGAAACACTTTTCTCCATCTAGTTAACCCCCCCACATGCTGCAAAATCAGCAAGATGGGACTTACCCTCTCCAAAGAAGGTCGCGTGGCCCTTACCCAGTCCTTGGCGATCTTTCCTATGCTGCATGCAACCACAGCTCTTTTGCCTTCTATATTTGAAGCTTCATCTAAAACATCTTGGTTTTCATTTCAATGGTTCTGTGTCCCTTTTGCATTATGTGAGTCTTTAGGAGAAAAGTATCAAAAACATGGTGAATAATTTAGTTCCAAACATTTTATGGGATATAAAATATGTTTCTATAATGTAGAGCTGTTTTAGAAGGCTTACTAACATTTTATATAGTGAACAATGTATGAAAGTAATGGTCCGATTATTTATGTGGCAAGACGTCCCTGAAAATATTCATATCCATGCTGACTATTTTAATAAGGTACTAAAAAATACTATAATCCTCTGACGCTAAAGCTTTTCTTGGTAACAGTCCTCAATTATATCCATACTACAGTTTACTTTAATATCTTTTAAGCAAGTAGTCTTAAAGCAATTAAATGGCAACATTAAAACATATATGATTTTTTTTTAACACCCACTCTCTCACAAAGAGAACTGTAATAACATAACAGCAAATGACAGGGACATGCTGTAGACATTACGCCCTATGCTAATATCTCTGAGAAGCGTATTTATCCAACGAAATGAGTAAATTCCGGATTGGGCCCATTTTGAGCATGTATTGTATTCAGGGCATTTTCACTAGCAGCAGTACCAGCTAATACCAAAGGAAGCCTTTTTCACCAGCCTGGCCTGCTGGTCACATTACACTACGAAAAGACAACGTGATGTTTTACAAAGTCTTTCGTCAAGCACTTTCAACGATTTGGAAGTTGCGTTATGATGAACCCGTTTCTCCAGGCAGCAATGGGCATTTTTATTTTATTCATAGCTGAATAAGCACTTTCTGTCTCTCCAGAGGACAGTAATACAGATGTTTTGTTTGAAGGTCTAAACATATTAGCCATGAGAAAAGCCACGTGTTAAACTGAGGAAATACTTTTAACGTTGACCTTATAAATGCAGAAAGCTAGTTTTTGTGGAGATGCGTTTGTTTCACAGTAAGCAAATGAATAAACAAATGAAATAAAACCAATATAACCCTTCCTGAAATGTAGTAGGTACTGATAGATGACAATGAAATGATTTTGAAATGTTCTGAAAATGATTCCTTTAAGTTCCAGCTTTAAACAGTAAAGTGGGAAAAACAAGTTTTTTATTGTGGGGAAAAAAAGAAGTAGCTATGAAATAGTGCTGTTGAGTAAATAGACGTGAGATTAGTTTTCAGTAATTGGCCTGTAAATCTAAGACAAAAGATGAGCTATGGTGTTACTCTCATTAATGAATACCAGTGAAAATTGAAGCAGTTTTGTATTACTGATAAAGGCAAAGTAAATTAAACACCTACAGCTAAATTAGCTATGAAAGCTAATTCTACACTGTCAGAATGAGTTGTCTATGAATAAAGCAATTGCAAAGTTATTGATTGGCCTTTTCCCTTTTGTCTGTGGTGTTGACCTACTGGTAAGCACGACTTGGTGGGATTTATGTTAAGTTTAGGAAGGACACAGACTTAAAGTGAGGAAAAAAGGAAAGAAGTGAGTGAGAACTGTTACTGTCCGCCTGACGGCAGCGGAGCGTCTGGAGGAGAAGTGTCATTTCTCTAACCTGCCGGAGCAGGAGTAAAGCCCCTGCCGGAGGCTGGTGTCACCAGTGACTGCCTGGGAGGGAATGGCAGGGGTTGATGAGCAACGGGACTAAGGGGCAAGAGAATCCCAAACCGCATTGCAGATGTCGTGCCAGGTACTGTCTCTCGCTTGAGTTGTCCACCCCTGGTCATCCATACAGAGCAGCGAGCTAGCGCGGGGAACAAGGGAGCCGTAATTCCAGCGGAAAACGACCTTTGATGATGAGCACAGTCAGTGCCGTCGGTGTTATCTGTCGCTATCAGGAAATCTGGTGATGGGACTGACAAATGAATACGGGAGGTGGAAACAGGTTTCTTTGCTTCTCTCATGACCCCCCTGTGGTTTTAAAAATGTCTCTCAGAAATAGGATGACAGCACAAATTATCCACGTGTCTGAAAGGGGCTCACCACCAATCTTAATGGCATTTTAATCTCTGAGGCAGGAAGCCTTGCCCTGGTCCGAGCTAGCATGCTGCGCGGTACGAGGGGATGCTCGTCCCTGCCTGGAGCCCCGGACGAGGAGCAGAAGACTCCGCTTTTGTACCACTCAACTGTAGCTTTTTGCGTGCTTTCTTTTGCCTGGATGTGTTACATGAAATGCTGATGGGTGCCATGCACCATTTAGAAAGCAAAGAGCACAAGTCTAGTTCCTACAAAAACTAATTTTGCGCATGGATAATTACCATCATACTGGATTTACTCTCCTTAGTGCAATTAGTCAGCCTGCACAGCAAAAACAAAAATCAAAGACCATCTCACACTCTCTATGCCTCTATATAAGCAAGTTGAATTAACTGCAGACAGGAGTGTTAGTGTCTGATTCAAATAAATTTTAAGATTTAATGAGCTTGCATCTGTGCCACCCATGTGCTTAAGCACTTGTCCCTTATACAAATTATTTTTGTCTTCAAAGTCCAATCAGATAACGCATCGTCGTGCAGGAGTGGTATTTCAGCATGAGCTTTGACTGATGATCTTAGGAAAACTTACCCACACTTCTGAAGATGACGCTGTTTAATACTGAACTAGTTAATTTAGGATTGCATAGGGAATCTTTTTTTTCCTCTTTAGGTGTTATGTTGTATGTCATTATATCATAGTTTACACTGTTTTTTTGGATGAAAGTCCCATCCTGAAATAACGTAAGAGTGTGCCTATTATAAACAAATGCGTAACTTCACTTATGGTGGTAAGTGTGTAACTGAGGTAAGTTCATAATACTGGCCATTATGAAAAAGAAATGCCATTTCAAGAAGTATTTAAATGAGAAAAGTAGAAGGAGAAATATTAAATTTCATCTGGTTTAAGAAAAGCTAAAGGCAGGAAAGGGAGATAGCATGAAATATTGGTTGGTCTAAATACAATAGATCTTATTCTTAGGATAAACTGTCGATTCTCTGAATGTGGGGCATGAAACTAGTCACGGCTGTCTGAGTATGAACTACAGCAGCTGTACAAGAACTAAAGAGGAACCCACTTGCATGCTTATAAATTTAGTAAATTTTGCAAGGTTTTGCTTCATGTGGAAATATATGAATATCTCTGTGTGACTTACACATGCACGCAGTAAATTAACAATAGTGTCCATGGCAGCAAATAGAGGGTTTCTGTAGGACACACTGTTTTCAATGTTCTTTAAGATGGATCTTTCTGTAGTGATTCAAGATACTACTGGTGTTAGAATAATAAAACTACAGTCCTGTGAGTTGTCAATTACTTTAAATCTACCTATGGGGAAAAATTAGAAGTTATAACATTATGGGAAGTGATTTTCTCTTGCTTTTCCTGTGGAGTCATGTTCAAATGGAATCTGAAATTTCACAGATTACGTAAAACATCTTAGCAAATGCCCATGTAATTTTTGGCAGCTGTAAGTGTAGAAACCGTGGGTAACTTGTAATGATCTAAGGGCAAGTTTAATACAGTTTTAGAGAAGTGTCATGTTGGCTATGATTTTGTGAACTTCAGCTAAGGATTTTCCCTCCATTTCAAATAAAATGTTCTGGTTTCTGTAGCTTTACAAAGAGTTAGCACAAATGCAGTCAGATTAACATGGCAGCCATTTAGAGGTCCTGATAATTTTGTCAGTGGTTCTAATATAATATTTTTACACTGGAATCTGGCTGTGTAAAGTTCTCTTGTCAACTAGCATCCAACTGGCTGCTTTACTTACCAGTAAATTTAGTTATTACTAGATTATTGATGGTATTTTTTCCCTTTATTTCAACCATGACGTTGACCATAAAGAAAAGCACAAATCAGTGATTTGAAACTACCCTGAAATGCTCAGTGTGTATTTGGTGCTTTTGTTCAGGATGTTTCTGAGACTTTGCGGGCTTTAATTAGATGTCCTAAACTCTAGGAAGTGTTTTGCCAGAAGGATTCACGTAAAAACCACCAGCAGAGAGCTAGCTGGGTGTGGCAATAGATGAACTCCTCTGGTGGAACACCGGAATGCTTTAAATGCTTATAAGTGTACGTCATTTTAAAAACAGTTTTTACAAGTTAATTAGATAACATTACCTTTGCCTCACTTAAGTTCCAGAATAAGTACTAAATGGCAAAACTGTAGATTTCAAACAAATGTGGGCACACATCTCCAACGGGTGACGTCCAACCCTGGTACGTATTCTCTGGCTTCATAGAAATTTCATATTATTCATCTGTATTTTGTTTTTATTGGAACTCTTAGAGTTTCAGCTTGCTAGCTCCATCAGGGGGCTTGATTGATTTTTATGCTAATCCTAAATGAAAGACAGCTGTTGTACCCACCGGCTTCAATAAAACTAATCCAACTCATAAAAGTCTTGTAAACAGCCAGATAATTACGTTATGATTTAGAAGGGATTTCATCTTGTAAGGTGCTTATAACACATGGTTTGTGGGTTTGTTTGTTTTTTTTTAGGTTAATGAACACCTTCAAACCAGTGTTAGTGGGGATTTGCACCACTGTCAACACCACTGCAGGGGTGGGACGGGGGTCCTGCCCAACTTGCTGATGAGGGAAGGAGGGAGGCACCGTGCGAGTGATGCAATGGGAGGGCTTTTCTACCCCAGTCCTTCCCAGAGGAGGAGTTTCCCGCTGGAGTCGGAGGCAAGTATCCCCTCACGTTGGGTTCACAGCTGCCGGCTGACATTGCCAACGAGTTAACGCGTTTCTGTACAAATTGCGGCGTTACCCCCCGCCCAGCTTTCCCCTCCTGCGTTACGGCTGTGGTGAGTTTCGGCGGGGGCTGCCGCTGCCAGCCCGGCCAAAGCCGAGCGAGAGAGCCTGTAACGGAGGGAGATATTTATAGCGGCGCTCTCAATTTGATTTCTTCACGTGAACATTGTATAACACGGTGGTTGTTCTTTTATTAAATACTCATGGCCTTAGGGAACAGTTTATACAATGTTATTACACCTTATAGTAATAAGTCAATCCTAATCGCTTTCGAATGATGAATGGCAGTTTTTTTGGCATATCCCGAAAAAAGCATTATGCTGTTCATCCACCAACTAATTACCACTATTTGTATCTTCACAAGACATGCGTGCGTATCTCCGCACACAGTCCTTTTCACTCCATCTAGATAAGCATGCATTCATGTGGGCACATATTAGCTGCCAAACACAATACTGAACACAGAATTAGTTTCTCCATTTAATATATGCAACAGAATTAAATTAAACCTTAACATAAGCAGGGCAGATTTTAGTTATTAATCCTCCCATGAGCGACTATAATTATTTTTGCCAGCACCAATTTCATTTGCATATGTATTGTTAAATTGCAAATCACAGTGAACCAAGAAGAGGTTTTGTATGTTTAGCTGAATTAAGCAGTGCTGCTTAAGCACACTGACTACGGTAGTTAAAGTGCTAATTTAAAGGGGGAAAAAAGCAGCAATGCACTTACATAAAAAGGCAAATTAATAACTTTGAGTGTGTTCTGATCTCTCTGTTGTTTGCAAGAAGTTTGCTGGGAGAGACTGTTATTCTACACATCTTGACCTACTGATTTTGATAGTGAAGATCAGAGGTGGCCTGGCTGAATGAACACAGCTCAGTATATGTGTTCAAAACCAGGAAAAATAATTATAAAGCATTTGTGATTTTTTTTCCTGGTTTTGAACACAGCTCAGTATATGTGTTCAAAACCAGGAAAAATAATTATAAAGCATTTGTGATTTTTTTTTTTTTACCCCCTCTCTCCCCCCTCTCCCTCTGCCCCACGAAGTTCAGCAATACCAATGAAAAATTCATACAATGTTCTGGAGAGGACCGAGCAGTTAAGTTAACATTAGTCTGCATGAACACAGATTTGGGGATTCTTATTGCAGAAATAGCTGATTAATAACCCCACTTATTTTACAAATGTGAGTAGCTGCAATCAATACAAGAGATACTGAATTTGAAAATCTACAAAGTAAACGAAACGGTTCAGTTTTGTCCATTTGCTGTGCGCTTGTTCGGTGAAAGCCTGTGGCTCAGCATGCTAATGGAGGTTCATTTGCTGCCATCAGGACGCAGGATTTAAACACCGCTCTAAAGCCATCCTGGCAAAAATACCTCCTAGAAGTGGCTCGTTAGCGTTGCTTGTCAGGGTGTTATTGTACATGCTTTTTACATGGGCTTCAAAAGGCTGTGATGAACTGATTTCTTGCTGAATCTGTTTTGTATTATTAGAACTAAAAATAATAGTAAAAATTGCTAATGGCTTCCCTGAAGCATGATCTGTTCTTTTGCAACTTCAGATACAATATCTGTAAGAGGTATAAATGAACAGCAAGTACATTTGTTTAGCTGAGGCACTTTTACCTGTTGTCCAATTTATTTGCTAGCTTCTGATCAAGTACCTCCTAGTGAAGAAAAGGTGGAAGAAGCTTCAGTGCAGCATGTCAGGAAAATATTCCTGGTTAGTCTTCAGCAATGCAATAATTACTTTTGTGGCATTTCAGAGGTGGCATTTCTTTTATTAGGTGAAGGCCAGGCATTGATTGAGACTGTGAAACTGGGTTCATTTCTGCACCAAATGAATAATGTTTTCAGTTTCCTTCGAAGTCAGGTAATGTATTTATTTCTAGATTTAACTTGTAGGTAGCAGCGTTGGAAACTCATTGCAACTCATTCTGGATACTTAAGTGGCCCTTGTGATTTCACTGAAAAAAGACAGGGAGTAAAGTTACAAATTTGTGGGCTAGTTTGTGGGTTAGCTTAACACCAGAACTCCAAACAGGTTAATTTAAGTTAATTAAGGGTTTTCTTCTCACTTTCTCCCTCACTCCCGCTGCATCCTTTTCCCTTCATACACGCCTATGTATGAGCACGCTGTCCCGGCAGTGCGGTATTTGTCGGAGAGCTGGCTGGGATCATGAGAGGAGTGTTTGCTGTACGCGAGAAAAGGTAACAGCCTCTCAAGAAGTGTGAGAATTAGAAGGGTTTTTTCCTCCCTTGCAATGGACCCATGAGACTCATATGGATGCTCCTCAGTTTTTCCTGATGATCTTTATTTTTGACAATGAATTTCAGCACTTAGCTCAGTTTGCTTAGCACAATGACTGCCTAGAGCAGTTCTGAGGATAAAAAATTGTCGTGTGCTGAAAGGAAGATATGACTGGGGTTTATTATTGCAACACCGCTCACGAAACTTCTGCAAAATGCCCATTTAGCACTGCATCCATTTAGAACTGTGACACTGAGACACTTTGACCTTAAGAAATTATGAAAATATGCATGTTAATAAGGGAGAAGTTGCCAAGAAATAGGGAGGAGAACGAGGAAGCAGCAGTATCTCAAAGCCACAGCTGGGAGTTTCACAAAGCTTTTTTCTTGCTCAACAGGCAGAGTGAAAGAAATTGGTTTTATTAATGGAAATCTGTTTTTTCAATAAGAGAGCTCAGAAGGCAGAGGACAAGAAAAGGGAATGGTCAACATAATTTCTTAATGCATAGCATTTTAAACTCATTCCTTGTTACTTCATTTTGTTATTTGTAAAATTTAGTGCTGCTGAAACTGAGTCAGAAATAAGTTTCATCCTCAAAGAGCTTGGTTCATGTAGTCATAAATGATCTCCCTGTTTTGCTGGTCAATCTGAGCTCTTCTTCAGCGCTGCACAACTTTCTACATTTAATATTGAACTCTTGATTTTCCAGGTTGTTTCTGAGCAAGATCCACCTGCTTTTTTCAGTTTCTTTAGTTAGCTTTCCTTAAGTTACTGAAAACATTTAAGTTATATGTGGTGTTTCTTTCTCTCTCCCTCAAAAAAAAAAAAAAAAGTTGCAAGTGAGAAAAGAACACAATTTCATTTGTGCAACGGGTATAAAGGAAAAAAATCCCAGTGCGCCCTTGTCATATTTGCACTTTCTGTAAAGTACTGTATATCAGACTGATCTTGGGCTAGAATAGGAAATGCAGAGCAATTATTAACAATGTCGGCATCAATGTAATTTTTCATCAAGAAATAAAAAAGAAGGAAAATAAAGAAATAAAAAAGAAGGAAAATAAAAAACCCTTAGTAGATATTTCAGAGTGATGCTCTGTAGTGCTACAAATAAAAGCAAGTTAGAAAGGACATTTCATGAATGATTTTACTCTAAAGCATGGAAAACGGAGTGTGAAAGTACATATGTCGAGTGTAACCCGTATGTATGTGTATACGTGTACAGGTACCCTCCATCTTAGGATGCGAGATCTGGAATTTGCCCTTCTGATAGCATTTTGTTCTGAAAATATCTGAAAGGCCTCAATGGCTTTTTCACCTCTATATATAGGGACTACAAATATATGAAAAAGGAAGTCACAAACAAAGCAGAGTTCATTTACACTCAAATACGCAATTGACTTCGAGTTTGTTTTGTTGTGTGATGAGCAGAGAAATGTAAAAACGGGTGTAGGGGTGATGCGAGAAAATTTCCAAAATTTCGTATCCTTTTTTAGAAGTATCGAAGTGGAGACAATTTGCACAGGGATGGGAAAGGCCCCCTCATCCTGGGAAGAAACCTTTTGAGCAAGGACAGAAAGCAGTTGCTGGAGGTGCTGGTGTTAGGAACAGATTTAAGACAGATTTAAGGGGTCGGGCTATGCAGCTCCTTGGCCCCGTGGCCAGCTTGGGGAGTGGGGAAGCCTCCGGCAGCGTGTTCAGCCGTCTTCCCCCAGCCTCCAGCCATTTCTGTGGGCTAACGACTTCAGCCTTCTTTCTAGTTTCTAATAGTGATTTCCTCCAGCTCCGTCAGCAGCTCAGCTGCAGCCTGCTCAGGAGGAGAAGGTAAAGAATTGCCATTAAAAATATATTGGATTGCGAGAAGGCATGAGAGCTGTCATGGGGACACAGAGGTTTATGAGAAACCGCAGCTATGAGCAGAATCTCCTCAGACTCCATCGCTCCCGAGGCGCTGGGCTGATGATGATATCTATCAGGCCTTTAAGGGATTAAGGAACAGGAACGGGCAATAGCTGTCCTTGCTCTGCTCCCTCACACCTCAAATTAGCTGTGCTGTGCACATCACACCTTTTCTGTTATTTTTTTTGTAGATAAGTACAATAGTCTGCTCGCCTCCTCTAGCATTAGCTCTGTGAGAAAGGAAACAAATGGGCCAGGAACTGGGTCAGGTGCAACAGGGCAACTTTGATTTTTCTGATTCTTTGTTTTTTTTCTTTTCCTTTTCTGTGCCAGGAAGAAAGACTATAAATGAAAACTAAGACTTGCGGGTGCCTGGAAGATGGGTTTGACCTAGATATTCCAGAGTAACCATAGCTGGGATAGTTTACGTGTAAGTTAACAAAACTATGGCAATGCAGAAATCTATCCTAATTGGCAACCTAGTTGGTGATATAGGAAGCTTGTAGACAGAACCAGGTTTAGATGGCACAAAGTGAAACCCCACTACAAGTAAGTAGTGTAAGTACGAGCCCAGCAAGGATGGCAAACCATGGCTAAATAAGCTAATCTACTGCTTCACAGTAGGATTTGCGGTAGTGTACGAAATAATCATCATCGGTATTTGTTTTGGTGTCAGTATGATGGCAGGTAACTTCCTGAGCGCTTTGTTTTAGCTCTGGCAAGGCAAATATGAATCTAATTTTTCACTGGACGTTTTCTGCACAAATTGTGTTACGTGAATTCCCTTGCATGCTCCGGGATGACAATACTGCTGTCGATATCTCCAGAATGTGTTTTCAAATAATACTCTTAGAATCTCAAACAAGAAATGAAGTAATACAGTAATGCAGATTTTAAACAACTGTTTCTTCTCACTACCCACTGCTACTGTAATTAAGGTAATGGAGCAAGAATCCATTAGTAGAAATGTTTGTGTTTATCAATCAGTCCAGTTCTGCCATACTGGGTCGAAGTCCACCATGGGGTGACTCTGGATTTGCTTTCAGCAGAAACTGATGTGCTAAAGCAATGGGAAGGGTGCAAAGACAAGCCTTAATGGTTGGCATCGGGCTGCCCGCCTTTGTCAGGCACGGCGTACTGGGAGCGCGGAGCAGATGCCCCAGACGATGCACGTGGCCGAGGGTTCGGCTAATCACCAGCGCACGTTCCCTCTGGAAAAGACAGCTGGTATCAAAGCCAACGCTTTGCCGGATACTTTCTTTGGGAAGAGCCCTGGAGGCAAAACGTGCATCTGCTGGAGAGGTCTGTCGCTAACAGCAGCACCTCTTCTCCTTCCCAAGGCCAGCTCCCTTCTCCGGGGATTCTGCTGCTGCAACCTGCCCCGCATCCTCCGGTGCCACTGCTGACTCCGCAGGCGGTTCTGACCTTCTGCCTTCTCTAGGACTTCCCCAAATGTTCCCAAAGTTTCAGAAAAGAAATCAGAAGAGCGTTAATTAAAAATTTTAACAGCTAAAGTGATAGCGAGTGCCTCCCCCACTCCAGAATGAGTTGCTTTTGAAGTTGAACTAGACTTTAGCTGCTCTTCTAAGGGGCCTTGTATATACGTGCGAATCACAATATTTTGTAGGAATGAGTTGTTATTTTGTGGTGTTTACTACTCCAGTACTCCACAGCATTAAATGTAGAGCTTTTCTGTCACTTTTATCAATCATTTTTAGAACTGAACTTTCTTATGCATGTCACCTGATGTGCAAATGAAAAGGGCACAGGACAAGAGTCTGCTTTGAGCTGAATACAGAAATATTTCATTTGTCATTCAGGAGCTGCAGCACCAACTGCTTTGTCCAAACAGCTCAGCTGCCTTTATCAAGGCTGGTTGTACTATATGTCAGGTAGCTCTTCCACATTATTTCTAGGTGCAAGAATAATACTCACTTGTTAATTTTTTGCTGTTATAAAATCAGATACCAGATAAGACTGTGTGTCCACTTTTGAACACGCTCCTTTATTGCTCTCATTAGCACATCTCTGAGTGGTCTCTGTGTGGCCTGGCTGCATGAAACGAGCCTGTCGGTGAGCTCGCTGCCATTCTTTGGGAATGTCAGAGATGGACGTTATTACCCTTTTCACTTTTGCATGGAATAGTAATTTTTCACCTTTGCTTTATGCAGCAGGAAAATTTATAAGACTGAAGATGTCTTCAGCCTCATTGCAGAAAATACTGGTTGGCAACAAGGTGTGCCAGTCCGCCGTACACCACTTGAACAAACTGCGTACTTCATGTGCTGTCATTTCTGTGACTATAATCCTTTCCTTCTGGATTTCTAATCAGGAAGATGTGTTTTAGACGCATGTATTTTTTGCCAGATATGATACTGAAATATAAGATAAATGCATTGAATATGTATAGTCTTTGAATATACAGTATTTGAATATGAGTTGGATGATCTGTGCATGAATCTATTTTGAAGTTTTGGTAAATAATGCAAATTTCGTTGGCAACAACTGGCTGTACATGCAGTTGCATTTCTAGTATGTGGGTGGTGTGTACCTATTTCTCCCGAGCTGAGAACGACCACCTCCTAAGGGTGCCGCTTCAGCAGAGGCCCAAACCCACCGTCTTCTCTGGAACTAATACACAAATTTTTAGTTAAGAATATATTTAAGCACATCTTTAAGTATATCCTTTGAATCAGAGCCTTGAAGATTAGCACTTTTAAAGGGGAAAAGATACTGATACTTGTTCTAGGAGAGAAGCATTAAAAATAGTAGTACAGGTTGGATGTCAAAGAGTTGTGCTGTTTGAAACCACAAAGTTACATACTTGCAACTGCTCTGTGGACAGTAGAAAGCCCAAATGATGTGTTTGAAGAGGTTTCAATAATAGCTTTATCCAGTTAAATTGCTCAAAATAAAAGGTTTAAAGTCTAGAGAAGCCCTGTTATTTAATTAAATACCTCCCTTCTATATTTCTGCTTATAAAGTGAATTTAAAATTAAAATAAAAAGAACATTATTCTTGTCCCAGAGCTCTAAATGGTTTCTACATCTTCTGTCTTTGAAGTATCGTGACATGGGGGAACCAATTAAAACACAATTAACCAATCTGTTTGAATGGTCCAAACACAGACTTGGTGTGGGACTCAAATAAGCTTGGATGAGAGCAGCTGGTGATTTTAAAGAGAAAGGGGAAAGGTTGGGCAAATGAAAATAGATGAAAATAATATTGTGCATGAAGGTCTTATTTCATTTCAGGTGCTTAAATGTTTATAATTATTGGTTGTCGGCACTTGGACAGGTTTACCCTGTGTGTTCAGCTGCCCCATATTGTAGGCTGCTCCCAGGCAAACATCCAATAATCCTACTAGTCTTGTCTGCATAAATGTTTGACTGTAAAACTGATGTGCAGTTGCACATTTAATACCCCAAAGCTGTTTGCTGAGTGAAGAATTGTTGTCAGGCTGCTCTGGGGAAGTCTCAGAGCTCTCCACTCTCTTTAGTTCATGCAAAAATTTTTTCACAGGTAAGTCAATATATATCCTGAATTGCCCCTGAGTAACTCTGTAATAAGCACTGTTGGTAAGTAGCCACACTAAGAAGTTGCCCACAATGAAATTAATAGCAAACTTTCACTAACAGAAGAGCCAGGCGTTCATCCCAAAGCAATAGGTTCAAGAATCAGCAAATACAAATGAATGCATTTTGCTTCTGCATTTGTTTATTTTGTTACCGCATTTATTTATGAAATTTTCTGTTTATGTTTAAAATCTCAGTCCTATATAAAGTTACACACATATTTACACATGAAAACAAAATGCGACTGTGGACAAGAATAAAGATTATCACAAAGAAAAAGGATTGTTTTCAAAAATTTATCCAACCCTACCTTTTTGTGGCAGGTGAAGGAAAGCAAAAAAACCCAAACCCCAAAACCCATTTTGTTTTATATGAGCTGATTTTTACTCCTTGGGACCTTTGGCAGAGCAAGTAAGAAGGTGCACTGACATTAACTCTCTCGTGTTGAGTTTTTTATGTTCCTAAGGTGAAGTAAGAGCCTGCACCACTGAGCCTCTTCACAAAGAGCCAGCAGACACGGCTGGAGTGTGAAGCACCATCCTCACTGTCTGAAAAGGGGACAGGATGACTCTTATTGTTAATAAACTGTTCTTTTGAAAGCTACCTACCATAGCTACAGTGCAAAAATGACCTTAAAGTACTCATAAACTCCAGAGCCATAACTCAGCTGAAACGTGTGGCGATCAAGAGCTCCAGTTTTCTTGACAGTAAGCTGTAGTTGCTCCATCATACTACTTTTAATTACCTCACAATGAAAGGAAAGTTATTTAAAAAAAAAAAAAAATTCTCTAGCTGAAAACTTTTTCCCAAGGTCTAATTCATGGTTTGAATAAATAGTGCCTCTAGATCAGAACTCATGTGTAGTCTGCTGGGTGAGGGAAGAGGGGAATGGTTTTGAACTGGAAGTCAACTGAGCTTTGATATTAACTCTATATACTCTGTTGCCTTCCATTTAATTTCAGTTATGTAATGGCCAGCTTTGGAAGATCACTGGAAGTAGAAAAACACATCTGAAACTAATATTAAAGGTAATACTGCGTTAAAGATAGTCGTGCACAACGACGCTCTGCAGTACATGCCCGCGGGCGGGCTGGCCAGGAAAAGGAGATCCCTGATCCAGGGACTGAGTCACTTCTAGAGAGGTTGAAAATGAACAACTAACATGAGTCAAATGTTTTCAGTTTTTATTCCTCAATGACAGATGTATTTGTGTATGTTTAATTTTGGACTTTATGTAAAAATTACATAAGCTTTTCTAATTTTTGCAGGAGTCAGCTTTTGAAGCAAAAATAGATCCCGTACTTTTATGCCATTTTAATTAACATTGTTTATTCCTCTAAAAAATGCAAAAGCCTACGAAGCGTCTGTTGTCAATGCTAAACTACCTTTCTTATTTTCTTAAATAGAGGTATAAATGACAGAAAGAACCTGTCTTTTGTTGGCAGGACAATGTAACCCAACAGGAATTTGAATTTAACTGACATATCGATTACACCTACACCCAGCTCTTACCCTATACAGCATCTGCTTCTGAGGAAGGGAAAGGCAGAGCAGGTGCTGGTTTGTTTTTGTTGCTGTTTAGCTCAAGCGAGAGCAAACTTTGGTTCTTCCACGTTAAATATTCATCTATCAAAGCAGACAAAACTAATTTTCTTTTTTAACATTTAGAATTTAATATAGGCTTAGGAGATAGAATATCATCTCTGTGGTGCTGTAGACATGCGAGCATGACCTAGGCAGGAATTTCAGCATCCTCTGGTGGAAACCCTTTGCTGGATGTCCATATTCCGTGGCATATGTATGGTGTCTTGGCTATTAGAAACACGCCGGCTTCCATCTGCTTGGGTGGCATGCTGCCTGTTCAGGAAACTGTTTGTGGTTTTAGCCCCAAATATAGGGATTTCTAAGGGTCGGGGTGGCACTGCAGCGTGCCTGTGCCCCTTGCCCTGTGCAGAACTGTAGGGACAGAGCCAGGGACAGGGCTGGATTGTGGCACGACCTAAATATGAGGGTGGAGAGAGCAAATCTGATGAGGGGTTTGTAAATATTTCACTGGAGTACCTCTCCACGGATTGCTAAATTTCCATTTCTGGTTATGCTGTGCAGGGAAAGCACACAGTCTTTTTGTGGTAGCAGTGAAGCAAATAAGCAAAACTTTGTATTTCTAAACTGAGGAAATAAGATCTGAAAATCCTGGAAATGCTACGTACACTCAAAAAATCCAGGGTACCATTTTTATATTTTTCTGATTATTGCTGCACTTTAAGATGCTAACATTTCACAAGTCTAAACGGGTGATGAGTAGATTAAGGGATTTCCTACCACCTGTTGAGCTATTAGAAGCAGCAGATGTTAGATAATTCTGGAAATATAATTCTAGATTGGAATTTAAAATTCTTCATTTATTTGCACATTTCTGAGAAATGAAATAAATGTGATTCCTAATGATCTAAGCCATTATAGAGAGAAAGAATGCTTTAAAAAATCTGGTGCCCCAGGACTATATCTTCTTAATTGTAAATATAAAATAATTTCTCTGATGACAATGGAATACTCTACGGTAATTACAGTAGCCCAAGAGAACATATTACTGAGAAGTCCCAAGCCTTAAAACAGTTCCAACGTTTTCTTTATACCACAGAAACCCTTATGCTTCATTTAAGAACAGAAAAGCACAATACTGCGAGGTAGTCTAATTCCATATCCCAGAAAAGAGAAATCTTTTTTTTCTGTGTATGCAAATTGTATTTTTATTACAGCAAAGAGAAATGCGTAATTTTTTTTTTCTTTTAGCTCATTGGAAAAACAGTTGATGTAATTGGACAATTGATGTAATTGCATGTGCAATTGGAGTAATTGCACATGCAAATAAGTGATTATTCTCACAGTTATAGAACTTCTGTGAGCAGTTACAATGTATTTCTATGTTGCTTAGGCACATAATTGTATGTGTATTTTGCATCTAGGTTTTTTTATGCAGCATCCTACCTACTTATTTATTTTGTAACACCGCTGTTACCTAAATATGAAATATTCTTTACACAGCAAGCAATAAAAATAATGGGTTCACCATAATATTCAGGGCTGTGAATACATTATTTCTAAACTGTGGTGCATTTTACTTTATGGGGAGTGAAATAAACACTTACGAAAGATAAAACCTCATTTAAGCTCCAGTCGCTTTGCAGCAATCGACAAGGTACAGAATGTTCTGCCAGTTCCTGAGGCCATGTAAGGGGAGCATGACAAGCGCTTGTTCACTACATTGTGTTAAACCTGTTGTTGCTAATGACAAAATTTTAGGTGTAATAATTTTTTCTTTCACTCTTTATCTTTTCAGCTTTCTTGGCGTCAAGAGATACGGTCTATGGGCAGGTAAAATCCTTGTTCACGTGTATGAGGCAACATACGCCACAAGGTTTTGCAGCCAAAATATTTTGCAGTTCTGTTTTCAAGCTGCTGGACTCTCAGGATGGAGCTGTGCCCACTTAGGTAATTTCTTGTGGTTAAGTATTCCCTCTTTTACTCATTTTCTCCTCCTTTTTTTACCCCGCTGACTGTAGTGGAGGACATTAGCAGTGCGTTTCCATGGTGCAAGGATTTCAAGGGAACAGGTAGAGCCAGACCAAGGAAAAATGGGCCAAGTACATTTAATTTATTACTTTTATTGACTTCTGCTATTCTAGAGTAGGAGTCCTCAGAAGCTCCATATCAGCTAAGAAAGGAGATGCTCTGAATTTATGAGGCAAGTAAAATCTCAGATTGGAATATCATTGTTGGTAAAATCTAGTGGCACTATTGAAATAAAATAAAAATGCTCGCCTCTGAGCTCTGCAGTGACACCCCTGCCTGATATTTGAAAGGGCCAAGCAGGCTGCCGAGCGAGAGCTCCCCTCTTACAGAAACGTACAGATTTATGTGAGGGAATTACAGGAAGGCAGAAAGTGCCCAAGGTGAAGTGGAGGGTAGGAAGTCTTATGAATACAGACTAGGCCAAATTTTTGTGATGTCTCGACTTATAATTTAATTACATCTCATCTGTATTAAGAAATTAACATTTCTGTTTTTAATGGTAATTATTTTGCTCTGAAAATTGTGGGTTTTTTTTCCTCCTTGGCTGTATTAATTCATCTATTTTCTGTGTACGGATGTCACCGAGATTTATTCCATCCTTCAAATACTATCCTGTCATTCTAGCTGTAAATCCAGTAGTGGGGTCACTTTCCACCCTGGGGGCTAAATCACACAAATCCTAGGGGGTTCTGTTCAAATTCTCCATTATTAATGCATGAAATGTTTAAAAAAAAAAAAAAAAAGACAGACACCCCTTCCCCCCCATCCCACCCCCCAAGTGTGGAAATACCAATTTTCTTATATGTGAGGAAGGAGCTGGTGGGTACAGAAGTCAAGCCCTCCTAAAAGGCTTATTAGAATAAAAGAAATTAAAGCACTCCCTGGGCCAGAGGAAGACTAACTTAAAATCCATAGGCCAGATTCTTGGCAGCGTGAATCAATATAGATCCCTTGAAGTGTCAGGATATGCTTATTTCTACATAAGATAAACAGCTGGTCCTATATGTATTTAAAATATTTGACCTAGAGGGATTCCTAGTAAGATCAAAAATATCTTATTTCCAACAGCATTCTGGGCAAAAAAAAAAAAGAGCCAGGAAAAAATACTTTCCCATTCATGTATTTATGGCACAAGAAATCCATCTTTCAGACTAAGCCATCATTTTTATTCTGGCGATGCTGTGCTCACTCTGTATTCCGAGTAGCTCTGTGATTGATCCAGGGAAGATGTAAGCCTCTTTTTCTCACCTGTAAAGCCAACTCCTATAGCTCTACATGTTCCTGGTTCAAACTCCATCTTCCTAATCATTATCTGAAAATTGTAGCGACTCTTTTGGGACAACAGTAAAGAAGAGGAAATTTGATTCTCAAAGGCTGTGCTTCCTCATAAATGCCTCTCTATATAGGGTGGTCTCTGTATTGAAAAACTTTATGGATTCTTGCTTTGAAAACTTATTAGTGCCTAGACACTGCCAGAGACTGGATTATTTGGAGTTTTATCTTGATGCAATCTGGCAATTCTTGTTTCAAAGCAAAGCTCTGCAAACAGCAGAGAGGCGCAGAGCCCCAGACACTGATATTTGCTCTGCACAGACATAGAGATGTACGCGCCGAAGGGCAAATAAGCCTGGAAACAACCTGTTTCAGGTGGACATCTCTATTTTGGGCTTCAGCAATGGTTGTAGATATCTGGACAAAGGAAGGATTGTGGCACTTCCACATCCCTTTTCAAAGTGGGAAGCTGGTTTTTGCTGGAGGTCAGGGAGTGTGCTGAACCCGAGTGCTCAGCCTTGCTCTAAATGCAGTGTAATTCCAGCATTACTTTCACGAGTTCTTTAGATTCATGGTAGGTAATACCAGCCACAGCATCCAGTCTTGAAATCATTGCAGCCTCATTGACTTCTCGTGACTTCAGCCAGTGGGGCTGGACCACCAGGTGCTCAGGAGGCCACAGCTCCAGCTGGGGAGGGGCAGCGCGGGAGAGGGGCAGCGCTGGAGAAGGGCATCGCTGGAGAAGGGCGTCGCTGGGGAGGGGCATCGCTGGGGAGGGGCAGCGCGGGAGAGGGGCAGCGCTGGAGCGGATCGCTGGACAGGGGCATCGCTGGACAGGGGCATCGCTGGAGGGGATCACTGGACAGGGGCATCGCTGCAGAGCATCGCTGGAGAGCATCGCTGCCTGGTGCAGAGCGAGCCCAGTCACACGCTGCCCACCTCCTTCCTCCACAGCACATCCAGCTGAGGATCCAGCACAGTGTGCCCGTGGCAGAAATTCCCTCCTCTCTTTTCACATCATGCCCGTGTTGCCCTTCCTGCATTTCAAATTCACGTGAATGCTGTAGCTGGTATCTGTGAGCCGTGCAAACAGTAAAAGAAATGCTTGGGTAAATCAGAATTTTTTAATTGAAGTGGAATCTACAGAGTTGCACATTCTTCGGTAAGTCAATGCTGAACTATTTACATCTCTGTCAGGCAAAGGGAACACGTGCTTTAGAGGGTGAACTGGGAGTGTGGTCAGGACGTTGCTTTGATATTCCATGCAAAGCACGAAATCGGTCTCTATTTGTCCTTTGAAAATGTGTCCGCAAGAAGAATGAAGTTTAAGAATAGTATTATTTGAAAGTTCTTACTCTGTTTAACCTTTGTGTGCAGGTACTACAGTATTTTGTTGAACAAACACTCAGATTAAATTGGAACTTGACCTTTAGATAACATTTGTAACCTGATAGGAAGGGCCTCTGCCTTGATTGGTTCCACTGAGAGATGAAGAATTACCTTTATTTATCAAATTCATGTACAATTTTAGGGTTAGTTCTTCAGCTGATGTAATCTGATGTGATCACAGGATTACCAACAGAGCTGCTCCGGTGTGTAATTGTGTCAGATCTTGTAGAGAAATTCTGATGCAAGGAAAGTCTTCACGCTTCCCTCATTGCACCTTCTCTCATTTTCTTTGGTTTAATTCTTAATTCCAATAGAAATCCAGAAAAAAAAATGGTGTCTGTCTTGGTTTATGTTTATTCCCACAGAGTAAGAGCTTTCACTGCTCACCCATTGCTTCTCCACTGACTGAAGGTGCAGGGCCACTCATCCAGATTCGGGTCATCCTCGTGTCCCCGGTTGGGCAGGTGAGCGTGTACTTTCTGTTTCATGTCCACAGCTATATGAGTCAAGCAGGTGTAATACGACATTTGCATAGTAAACCATATTATTTTCTTCATTACTACTACTTTCATCTTCCTGGCTTCCAAAAAAAAAAAATCCTACAACGCTTGACAAGAGCCGCAGAGGTGAGTTAATCGTGCGTGGGATATTTCTCACGCAGCAAGAGGATGGCCACTCATGCAATATAAACTTGCAGTCATGTCACCCTGTAGCACGTCCCACTTCATACCGAGTTTACAGCAGATTTTCTCTGTGCAGCTTCATGGTAAAGCACCTTTAGAAATGGTCTCAGCTCCTACAGACTGGGACAGGGTGGCACCCAGCCGTGCCGGCAGCGGTCCTCAGGCACGACCTTCTTGGTGCCCGTGTGGTGCTGGGACTGTGCTGACAAACTGCTCCCTGCCCGCCGCTGTGGAACAGCAAAGAAATACCTATGAGCCATGAAATGGCTTTCTTTTTGTAGCCATCAGGCTTTAACCCACGGATTTCTTTAAGCGATGCTGCCACTTTAGACATTTCTTACAACTTTGTCAGTGTAAAGATGATGATTTGTTCTCTTATTTTCTATTCCCTTGTACAGGTCTAACGCTTTTTTTGCTAATGTATGTTTAATCCCTACTACGGCATAGGGATAATAAGATATCAGTTTGCTGAAATCCACCATTTAACTTGTATGTCCTGACATCTAGAAGCCAAACTTTTGTATATACATCTTTTAAAGAAAAGAAGAAAAGTGCGGAAGATTTTTGTACAAGTACCTGTAATGTTCAGAACTTGGCCCAGGAGCTTATGCAAACCTTATTCAAAATGTTCTTCTGCTATCCAGTGGAATGAAACTTCTGTAGAGGAGGTTTTTTTGTAAAATATTCTGTTCAAAATATTCCTTCAAATTTGAGGCAAGTAAAAAATACTGTGGCATGGTAACTGCTCAGTGTTTCTCTTGTCTGCGTTTTCGTTCTTCTGGTTACTGCTAAAGTCAGGAAGTGAATGAAAACACAAAACAAATTTTTTTTAATGATTTCACAATTCTGAAAGATCCATTTTGCATTTCTGCTCTGGTCTGGGCTTATCTTAATCAGACTCTTTCTGCCATTTGGAAGTAAGTGATCTACGTCACTGGTCAGAAAAAGATTTACTCATTTGTGCAACTTTCAGGTGAGAGTTTTAATTGAAGTAATAGGATCTTTCCTGACGTTCAAGACGTTGGTGAACAGTACGGTGAGGTTTCGTGCTTGCTGAAGGAGTGTGGCAGAACAGATCTATTTGCAAAAACCAAAACCGAGCCTTGTATTAAAACAAATCCCCCATATGGTGGCAGCCTTTTGAAAGATATGGGGAAAAACCACTTTCCATTTAATGTTTGTTTTAATACAGTCAGAAGGAAGCATACGTAATGTGGAATGGCTCCTCTTGCTTTGATGGGGTAAACCAGTCAGCTGTAATGCACTACCACAGGAGCCTGTAAGAGAGCAACATTTCCTAATGCTAACACGACTGTTTCAGCTCTAGACCTTATTTCAATAGAGGACTATTTTTAGCCATTTCATCACTTCTCAAGTGCTTAAAATACTCACCCTCTTAGATTAATAAATATAGGGCCCACTGATTACCAGTGGTGTTGCTAATGCCTCAGCACAGGCTACACGGTGACTGTTGGAAGAGTTCGTTCCTCTTCTATGAGACATTTCTGTTACATTCAGCAAACTCTAAAATTAGGCACTCAGCAGAGTCCTCTTTGTTTCCAGACACTTTTCAAAGAGCACTGTGTTGGCATCTCCTCTCCTTTCTGCTGGTACTGCGAGGGTAAGGGAAGGAACAGGGAAAAAACTATTTGCCAAAGATTTAAGTTCTGTAGATCAGGGCCATGAACTGTAAAGCACACCAGGGAAATTGGGGCTAATTCCTTAACTGCCCATTAGACTCACTTAGCTTGTTCCTACTTAAAGCATCTGAGTGCTGAAGAAAAGCTGTTTTCTGGGGAAGCTCTGACATCACTAAACGTTTTGGCTGTTTCTACATGGCCAGTTAGGCAACACCGCTAGGACGGAGAAAAGGTTTCACTTTTCTTTGAAGTGACTCAGGAAGACTTTTTTTCTTTTCCCCTTGTTTCATGGATGATGCCCACCAGACTCAGCTCAGTCGAGCAGAGGAAGGCAGGAGGGACCCGACGCCCCAGCAGACTGACACCGTTTGCCTTCGAGCTGTCGCGGGGAAGAGCAGCCGTTCTGTATTGTGGCATCCAAGCAAAAAAGTAGGTTTTTTTGAAAGCAGATTTAGAAGTGCGGTGGTTAAGCAGTCTTTTGTCTTTCTTATTGCTCAGAGCAGGACTATGGTATTGCCCTGAAATGACCTGTTTCTGCAGTATTTTGTCCCCAAGAAATAATAAAAAGAAGAGAGAGAAAAATGTAGCCAGTGATAAACACATTTGAGAAGCACTGATGGTATCTGCGGTACCAGCTCCCGTTTTCAAGTCCCCTTATCCTGCCACTTAACTACCAGCCTTGCACCCTGTTTTCTGCAGGAGGCAGGAGCTGTTTTCCCCACAGGAGCTGTGAAGGCGGGGGGGGACAGAGATGCTTCTCTCCTGGACTGCCCACCCGTTTAATGTTTCCTGCAGTGAGCCCTCACCCCTCTTTCTGCTGAGCACAAGGTACCCCCCATGCCCCTGCTACGGGGACATGTTTTCTCTGCGAGTCTCCGCACTTTGCTCATGCAAATGAAGTCGCTCTATTCTGACTAACGGCTCTGTGAGTTACAGCCTGCTTATTGTTTTAGGAATAAAGATATTAGTATGCAAATGACTCTGGAAGGTGTTTCTTCTCATTAGAGAATGGAGATCTTTTGATAAAAGATGCAGCGTGCTTCATCTGTAAAAAGGCTTAGCAAATTTGTCTTGTCTCAACAGCACTCTAACAACAAGACCGATCGGATAATGCAGCAACGAAAGCACAGGAGACAAATGGTTTATGACACTCAGGTTACCTTTACTGTGCAAGGTGGGCGTGAAATTTTTTATGGTGAGACAAAAAAGATGATGGGCAATTAACTACAAACTCATGCAGCAGGTTTATCATATGCTCAGCTCATCCATCTGTGTCTCAGTCTCCAGTGGACTCACGAGTTTCATCACGAAAACCATTTTCAAACCAGCAGACCAAAACAGATCGGTTTCTACTCCAAGTTCCATCGAGGCTTTGCAGTAGTTTTACCTTATGTTTACGATTTATGGATGCAATATTTACACGTTGCAGAAAAGAGTGGTCCAAACGTTTTTCCCCTTGCAGGGTACGTATTTTAAAATATTTCTCATTCAGTGACCAGTTCTGCAAATATTCGTATGCACGTGAATAACTTTATTCAGATTAATTCCATTAAATCCTTTGGGCTGAGATGGTAAACATGGTATGTAACTGCATTTAAATTCCAACTTCTGTCCTGTGATGGCTCTGATAGAATAGGGAATTAGGAGAGGAAGGATGAACCGGTGGTTAAAGCAGTGGATCGGTATGCAAAATACTGGTGCTCAGTTTGTGCTCCTGCTGCCGACTATCTGTGTGACCTTGGCTGAATCACTTGGTCTAGTTGCAACTTAGTTTTGACCTGTAAAGTCAGGATAGCTGTCGTTATGTTTGTGCCGAAACAGTTCAGATTTAACTATTGCCCTTATGCCAACGAATATCTTATTAAAGACTTTTAAGAACTAATCATATATAAATAATATTTTTCCTTAACTAATTAGTTTGATTTAGTCTTGCCAGATTGGGTGAAAAAAGAAATAGATTTTCAGACTCAAAGGTAATTATTTTTATCCTATGAATTTTCAAGTCCCTCTTCTCTTTTCGATCTCTAAATCTAACTGCTTCACAAAATGCATACACTTCTTCCCAAGAGATCACGCTGGGGAGGGAATCAATAAAGTCAGAGCCATGGGACTAATCAGTTAAACTGTCACAAAGCCCTGAGATGTCTCTTTTTTTCACCTGGAAAATAGGGGAGGGTGCTAAACCTACAATACAGGCAGGGCAGTGCTGTCCTCAGGCTGCCATGGGGCTCCCTGCTGCTGGAGGACAAACACCCCATGACCTGGCTATGAAAATTACGTACTGCCAGCTCTTCTCTTCCATGCCATGCTCTCGTTTGCTTATATGAAGATGAATATCGCTTGAAGGAAACAGAGTTCTAATTTTTCATTAATTTCTCAAATACCTGTAAATTTTTTATTGCTTTAGAATAATACTATTGATGTAACGCTATGCAGCTCTATCAGGCTTACGCGAGTGAAATGCTTCCTTCAAATTCACTCCCTCACCACTCAACACCGCTGGAGAAAGTGAACTACTGAAGAAAGATATAGGTCTCGTGGTCTTTCCTGACAGTCAATAAATTGGACTTTTGTCAGACCAAAGAGACGCCATAAAGAGAGCAGATTAAAAGAGATTAGTTCTGCCAAGTGGCCTGCAGAGAGAATTTACGGCTCCCCTCCGCCCGCCCGGCAGAGCTGGAGGATGCACAGGCTCCAGAGGTCAGTGAAAATCTTTCTGCTCCTTCCACAGGGCTTTACATCACAGTCAGAATGAAATCTTCTGCATTGGAGGGGAGGGGGAAGAAAGGATCAAGAAAGACTTGATTTTAGTGTTCCATCTGTGTGTTACATTTACAAGCAGTGTAGTTTTGTTTTCTGTCAAAATATTCCCTTCTCTCTGGTTGGCAGTTGTTGCTGCAATCAAAGTCGTATAATTGAATTCAAAGGCATAATAATAACTTAAAAAAAATCTTGTGGTATCAACACAGGAATGGTGCTATTGCACAGTGGTGCCTGTGCTAGTATTCACATCAGTGGGTCTTCAAAAAGACATGAAATGTGCCCTGGTAATGGTGATTGATTCCTCAAAGCACACGTGGGATGCTCAGGAGATGGAGGGGTGGGATGTGAAGGGAGAGGAGGTGGAGGGCCGACCATAAGCAAGCACCAAAAGTTCAGATATCAGTCATAAACCGAGTTTAGTTTAAAGCATCCAAAATGCAGAGCTGCAGTTGACTGTTGCATTATCTTTGAATATTTGGATACCTTTAAAAAAAAAACAAACAACCTTGGAAAATTCAGATTCACTTTCAGACAGGTCTGAAAATGTGGCAAGTACGGGCATCATCACTGGATTTCTGTTGGCTGATAAAAACTTCATAAGCCTGGTCTTCGTGGCTCAAAGCTTCCCTTGACTTCAAAGAGGAGGGTAGCCTGAGAATACCACGACAACAGTTAGGCAGGCGCTGCCAAGAGAAGACCTGGCTGGGAAACAAGAATGACATAGGGTCACGTATTCTGACGTAATGAAGGAAAGGGAGAGCTTTTACTGGGGAAGCTAAAAGGGAGCAAAGGGTATCACAAACATGCTGTCGTGAAACTGCACTTAGACCTAAAAAAGCAGAGTTGCTTTAACCCCCTTTGCTCAGACCAGAGAGCTCAGAGCCATTAAAGTATAGAGCCCTTTCACAGCTCATACGGAGACAAAATGTGTCTTTATTCCCTGCACTGCCCCACAGGAAGACAGCAAAACATCGTAATTAAAGGGCCAAGTTTTAAGCTTGCCTTATATTATGCACAAAAAATCTGAGATGTATGTCTGCATTTATAAATAGTGGAGTAAATGTGACTGGTTTATAATTTAACCTTAATTTTGCATAGGTAAAATTACTTCCATCCCATTTTTTCTCCCTAGTTTTCAATGGCAATTTTCTAATTTCCAATGTAAATGCAGATATTTTATAATCCTTTATAACGTGATACTGCAAATATGTTGGCGTAATGAGTTCTCTTTGCAATCTGGAAGATGCCACTGTGGTTATGTTATTTTGATCATAGTAAGCTATGGAGAGAAAACTTGGTGTAAAAAGGCAATATGCGCATGTGGTAGACTGTCTCTCCTCTTTTCCTGTTTCCCCCAAATATTTTTTTTTAAACCCTTTGGAAAATCCTTTTTTACATTATTTAACAAAAGGATAAAAGGTGAGGGCATGGAAGTTTAAATGCTTGGAGTTAATAAAATAGACATAAAAGTCAGAATCTAAATAGAAATAACAGTATCTAACTCACCATTTTAAAAAGCCACAGTATATCTCTAAAGTTACTTCAAAATAGTTTGAGATAGAATAGAAATAGATAGAAAATATGAAAGGAAGACTATCATATCCGTGAGAATTATTTGATAACATGACTTTCCCTGTGGTTTTATTTGCCTATGGAGGAACTGTTCTAGAGAGAAGTTGTTCATCTAAAAGCATGTATTTTACTTGATAGAAAGGACATTTGCTTCCTCCCAGAGATTGAGTATTCTGGCCCCATTTGATTCACTGAAGAAAATTAAATGCAAAGTAAGTAGGGAGAGGAAAGCTGTAATAGTAAGATAAATGACATATTTGTTTTATGTACATCATTAATGCTTTTCAGAGCTTTCAAATGGTCTGCTAAATTTTATCTTAATGTTAAAGTCAATGCTTTTTCATTCATAAACAATAATAATGTGCAAACCCACCGATACAAAATAAGATATGAAAGGTTAATTCCGTCTCTGAAAGTCTGTCTATAAACATAAATCCTGTAATTTAGATTGCAAGATCAGTGATGCAGGGGTTATATTTTATTTGTACAGCACACTGCACATGACGACTGCTATCCAACACTTACGTTCCTGAGCACCACCGCAATAAAACTGGTAAGATTGATTTTTACCATGAGTAAAGGAAACAGCCACATGCCCATTAAGACCAGTATTGAGGAACTGGGCCTGGTGTCACAGGAGCTGTTTGAAAGGGTTTACTGGAGCAGCCCTGCACTACTTCAAAGCATTGTTCTTTGTTTAAAATTCAAAAAAAGTAGTCATCCCATTCTCTAGTGATCAAGTGAATATATTTTAAAGTAATTAATTGCTGGTTAATTACCATGCAGGTCACTATCCTGTACAATAAAATTCCTGGACATTTTAGTTGCTGTAATAAGCTAATGAATTTTTGTAAGTATTTGTGTTAAGACTGAACAATCCCAAGGTAGCTGCACAGCTTCTGCCTAGTGTACAAATCCCAAAGAGGTGCTCATAAATTTTTTAAAAGCATGAGCTGGCACTGTTTCAGTGAAAGAACTGAATCAAATGAAAATCCTGAAATGAGTTTTTGGGAAACATAATTAAAATAACTGCTGATACAAAGTGCTAAGGGATAAGACGCGTACATAATAAAAAAAATTAGAAGTCTGTAAAACAAATTTTTCCTTTGAAGTAGTTGCCTCTGAAAAACAAGGCTTGCCCATCAAATTTCTGTTACAATTTTAAACCACTTTGCTGTGAATGGCACTGTATGTATTTTGGCTAGGGAAAATATTTTACTGTGATCCTAAGTTCCTTTGTTGCCTTCTGTGTGCCACACACGGAACGCAAAAATTGTATACCTGTTGTAAAACAAATTGTGGGATCGACTAGGTCTCCAGGAGTAAGATTTCAATAGATGAGTGGTCAAACGGCTCTGAGCCAGTTTAGACGCTATCAGTTACCCCAGTCGAAGTGGTCACACCGCTTGCAGCTTGCCTGCACCTGGCTGGGCTCTTTACACCCTGCCTAAACGTCCACGTAGCGTGTGTGCCAGCAGGCGCTCAGAGCACACATTTCATGATGCTCGAGGTGTATATTCCTCTTCTATCCCTAAGGCAAATTATCGTACAGTAGTCAATATCAAATGGTTTATGCCGTGCTGTAGGAATTCTGGTGTCGTTTTGGTCAGCTGTCAGGACTTGCTCTCGCCGCAGCAGGCAGCGTTGCCAAACCAGCTCGGTACAACTCGCTGAAGCTGGCAGACACACGTGCTGACCATACCGTCTGCATTGCGTCAGCTCGCCGGTCGTTGGCTTTTCCACTTGGTGACTCCAACTCTGAAAATATGCCACTGAATATTTTGGCTATGTTACTCATCCTCTAAAAACTCAGAAAAGCCTGTTCCACCATGTGGGAAAAAACCATTTGCCAAACTCAAAAAAGCCTGTTCCACAATGTGGAAAAAACCAATTTGCCTCTTCCTCCCGCATCCCAGAGGGACTCTGCTAAGGTCTGAGCAGCTTCTGGAGCAAGGACACGATGCTCCGTGCCGCAAGCTGTGCGAGGGTGCCCAGCTGAGTGTGAGTCCCGGCACCAGCCCTGGTAAAATTGAGTTATTCCTGCAGTGATGGAGCATCGGCCGTATGAAAGACCTGTGGTCTGCCCAAGTGGAGGTCTAGAAAAGGGAGTGCAGATATTTTAGGGCCCATTCTTGTTGTTTTTCAAATCTGAGTTGTGCTTTTAGATATACTTGGATATTTTAAAAGCCTAAATTAGTACTCAAAGAACTGCTGGCAGTTTTGGAGCCAGATTTTGCTCTTATTTGCCTTTGTGCAAAACAGGAATGTGTAAGTAGGAATTGGCACTGTACACAGGACAGATTTTAGCTTGTTTAAACTGAGTCTCTAGAATTGCTTTGCTCTTCTTCAGGCTGTGTATTTCCAAATTGGTGCTTCATTCAGGGGAGTAATGCATCCTCTGGGCACTGCACTTTGAAGAATATTACCCGCTCAGCTCTAGGCTATTTCCACGGTGAAATCATGACTCCACTCTGAAGTCCAGTCCTGCATTACTTTCATCAGTCTAGTGTTTTATACCAGCTACCCTCATTTGTGCGAATTCGGACAGATTCAAGGTATTTGCGTGTGTCCTGCCAGCTTTTCAAGCAATTGCTGACCATAGAGCAGCATCCCTTTGATGAACTGATGCAAGGCAGCTTGTAGCACTGGCGGCCAGATGGACGTGCTGCAGCTTCTGTGCCGATATTCTGATGTGGTTTTGTTCATTCTCTATTTAGCCTTGGAAGCAACAGAGAGCCTTTACAAGCAAAACTAAATTGCTGAAGTAGAAAGGCAAGGGTGGAAGTTTACAGCACATAAAATCCAAAGTTGCAGGTTTCTGAGTTTTCTGCAATCTCCATTGGTCTTTACCTTTTGTATTTTACTGCAAGTGTAAAAGGGATGGAGCAGAGATTTGTAGGCTTTCCTTCCTCGGGGGCTGGCTTTGGAAAAGATGGGTGCATGCTTGACTGGCTTCAGGGAGGTTATAACTTGCAGGTAGTTCACAGCTTTTGAATTGTTTCGGAAAGCGTTTATGAAACCCAAACCCAACAGACTAAAATGAATTTAGAGAGACCCACAGCTGAAAGCGCTCAACTGCCGTGGGCAGTGTCACCGCTCGCCATGCTGCTTGGGGGGAACTACAGTAAATAGTTTGCTTCCCAGTTTCCTGGTCATAAAAGAGAAATATCTTTCCTTTAAAAGGTGATTCACAGGAAAGGTATTAAATCTGAAATTCCTTATCATTATTATTAATCCAAAATGCCTTTAAAAATGCACATATAGAAACAAATCGTGACTAAGAAAGCTTGCATTCAGGTCTAACTGCTTTCTACTAATGCTCAATCAGACACTTAAATGTAAGATTTAAAGTTTTCCCTTAGTCAAAAAACAGCCTTTAGCTTTCTGTAAGCTAGTGTAGAACAACAGCAATTTCACCCTTTTAGGCTGTTTGTGTGTAAAGGAAGGTCTAGTAAAGAGAAAAGCCCTTTGATGAAATGAATAGGTTTTCCTCATTAAACTGTACGATAATTAACTTGGGTGTTTGTCCCCTTGCTAACACATTGCTCATGGGAAAGTGCTTTTTGGTTCTTTTTAACAGCACACCTGACCCCTTCGCTCCTGCACCCAGAGCAGTGTCCAGCCACCTTATATTGTACTTCTAGTGTTTGGTGTGGCTCTGGTGTCCTCCTGAATAGGTTTATGTTCATGCAAAACAAGACGTAAATAGAAAGGAAAGCTGGAGGAGGAAAAAAAGAAAAAAAGAAAAAAAGGATTGCAGGCCCACTCAATGGAAATGTTTCAAAATTAATTTTGTTTTGGATGTTTTCCCTTCATGAAATACCCTTTGGTAGAAAATATTGATTGACTTGTTTTTTCTGATTAATTTAACGAGTAATTCTCCATACTGTGATATATTATGAATACTCTTATATTAACTCTTGCAACTTTCAGTAAGAGTTGGCTATGTATAACATTATTTACAAATTCAGGACACAAGGTTCTGGGGTAAATTTTTATTTTGATTTTTCCTTCTCACTCTTCAGCTTTTAGAAGATGACAGAAATTTGGCCAGACTACAGTTAACAGGAGCAACAGGGACAGCCATTCTGTTTGATGTTCGTGACAAAAAGCCTGGGAAGAAGGACAGAAATATCAAAAATCGATACTTCAAAATCTCAGTCTTTCACAAAAGATTTAAAAACAACCTCCTCCCTGCCTCTTCCTTTGAGTTTTTGCTGAAAGGCTTTGTTTTAAGAGAGGCCATTTTCAAAAAGACGGGGCAGGAGAAGGCTGGGGAAAAAATAAACTATTTTCACAGTTCAGTCATTCTCAGAGGAGTAATACGTGGGAACCCTGGCTTCAAAGGCCGAGGGGGAAGGCAGTGGAAATAAAAGCATTTATTTCCCCCTGTAAAGGCTACTGACTCCTGTTGGCTGAAACATTGTCATGTTTTGTTTAAATTTCTATATTTCCTTGGAACTTTGGGGTTGTGGGCAAAGGTTTAACTCCCTGACTTGGTCCATGAGGTGCAGCAGCTAGAGCTCCGCCTCCAATTTGTGTGACGTGTAATTAAAAGGAATGACGAGAGGAATTTTTTTGCCCTTTTATGTCAGTCTGTCTTGCATTTGCAGCTTTTTTTTCCAGTGACTGGCCATCTTGCAAAAAAATAGACACGCAGACATGTCATTTACAGTAAGAATAAATAGTAAATAATGGCATTAAAAGCTAACCTTCCATTAGCTACTTATGACGTGAACCAGACCTGAGACTTTTTAAATGAGTGGGTTAAAAATAATGACTTGGAACAGAAAATAAAACCAGAAAAATCCATCAAAGAATAAAATGTAATTGCTGTGAGTTAGCTGAGCAGAAAGACCTTCTATAAGAAAGAAATGTGGTTTTGAACATGGAGGAAAAGCCAGGAATTAGTCTCAGGGAAGTTTTAATCCTTTTGTGGATGTGTTTTCTCCCTAGCTTCCTGCAAAAACTAGGTTAATACACCCACATATTGTCAGAATGTAATTACTTCAAATGGAATTGAAGATTAAAAGTGAATTCAATGCTGCATATTATTAACTTACTATTTGTTCACTCATTTAGCAGGGAACCTTTGCTGTTGGTACCTTGACTACTGACCTTGCCATGCAACCCTTGGTAAGTCACTTCATCTGTCCTATCTTAAGTCCACCCTTCCTAAAGGAATGAGTGAGCAGGGCTGGCCACCTTTCAAATGCAAGTGGAACTTCGTGGTGGAAAGTTGTTCAGAAGTGCTAAACATTTTTAAAAGAAAGAAAATGGTGTAGACTGACCTGTGATGTTTTGAAGCTACAATTTCTGCCCCAAGTGCTTATCCATATGCCAATTTTCAGTGTGAAGTAAACACTGCAAGTGAGATGGGAGGTCACCCTTCCACGTTCCTTCCCTCTAACTACCAGGCTGTGAACAATTTCCCTGGGAACACTTGATGGAAAGATCTTCAAGATCTGGAAGCCTACAGAGGGAACATAATTTTTTCGGCATCTCTTATGAGCTACTGAGCTACTCCATGCCACCAAGGAAACCAACCCCTGACTTTGACACTGTTGCCAAAGCAATTAATTCTTCCATCAGATCCTAAATTACTGGAAGAGCAGATCCTTATTCTGATCTCCTGGCACCAGCTCTGCTTCTTTAGGGTGCTGAGGTACGAACATTGGCATGGGTGAAAGTCCTGAGGGTTCTCTAGGCACTCAGAGAAACCACTGCATGAACATCACAAACAACGTGCGTCCTCCTTTTATCCGAGTATGGGTTCACTGGGTCTATTCCTTGCACATGTTGCTGTAATGGGATCCTCTGGCTTAGGGTCAACCTCCTTCAGTGCAGTTGGGATTATGGTGGAAAGCCACTGGTTTGCTGCAGCGTTCTTTCTGGTCACACAGATGACACAGATCACTCAGCCTCCAGCTGCAGTCTTTGGCTTTTGCCAAAGAGGTTCATTTGGCATGGATGACCAAATTGAGGGCAATTTACTGCTTGCACTGAAAGGGTCTTGCATGCTGTGAAAGCTCCCCGTGTAACGCTCTTTTACCTTGCTCTATAAAAGCCACCATGCTGCCTTATCCCAAATTGCGAAGACCTCATCATAGTCCATTACTATCCTGGCTTCATAAACTGTTGCTTGGCACTGCATCCCTTGTCCAAGACGGTTTCTCAAAGACATGAGTCATGCCGGCCATACTCAGTCGTCAGATGGTCTCGGTGTTTTATGTTGTCAGTCATAACCTGAGTGCCTGGGTATTTACAGTGCTGCAGACAAAGTCAATATACTAGGAATGAGTCATATTTAAATGTAGTTTGCTCTTGCTATGTAGAACACACTGATTCTTTTTCACCAAATGAACTCCAGCTCAATGACAAACAGCTGTTACTGCCACATTTTAATTAAAATGGAAGCCTGGCCTGAAAAGTTCTCCAATTTTAATATACAACAATAACAATACTAAAGTGAAAAAACATGGGTAAGTTGGGAGGAGAAAGGAGAAATAAATGTTGTCTGTACTATTGAAAATTTGTCTCTACATTAATTCTTGGAGACAAATTCAATTTTACTAGCTTCAGAATGATGGCAGGTTACTTTGTAAAATGTCCAACCTTAAAAATCCTTTCAAGGTACAGATACATTGGGAATGCTCTCCTAATTATGGTTATGTTGTCACCTCTGTACTTGAGCACGGAGCTGTGTTTCCATCATCATTCACCATTGTCCTCATGTTAATTAAAGACTATTTTCAATTATCCCAAGTTTTTTGCAGTTATGTCTATAATAAAATAGGTGTGAATCAAAATAAAGCTCCTCCTATAGTTTAAGCCTTATTTTTGTCTTTAGAAATGGAAACCTCTTCCTGGCTTTGACTCCAGTAGTGATGTTGTTGGAGATAGATTTTTACAGGGCTCCAGTGATGCGATTCCTTGAAGGCTGTAGATCCCCTGAAGATATTTTACATGTTCTATTCTCTGTGTTTTATTCCATTTTTCCATGTTCAGTGCCAGTGTCACCACCTGGTTTTTATCCTGCCACACTTTCCAGCTAGGGACATACTCCATAAGCTAACAGTCTTATCGATGAGGGCTTAGTCCCCAGATAAAAGGCTGCACGATGTGTTCATAGTCCGCAAGAGCAGCTGTAGCACAGCTGAATAGTAAGAATTCAGCCCCACTGGATGTGAAGGGGGGTGGATTTCCCTTTTACCTTGTACCTTTTTGGGAAAAATAGTCTCTTCTTGCAAACTCACTCTCAGGTGAAGGCCATTTCTTTAGCAGGAATTCTAAGTATTTATTCGATGTGGCTACAGGAGCTATTTCCATAAACTATTGATGACCTTATATAACTCAGAAAATATCAGAGCAAACCAGCACCACCAGAGACTTCCAAAAAGGTCAGCAATAACGAACTAAGATAATGTATTGACAACTGGTCCACTAGGTCCTGTACCTATGCAACAAGATTTTAGGGGAGATTTCTTTTAATTATCGCCTCTGGTGGCCACTCTGTTTTCCCAGAAGTCTTCCTGTCTCTGCCAGCTGCGTTTGCAGAACGAAGCCGACTCAGCAAAATGAAGCAAATTTCTCCCGTGCAATGGGAAGTCCAAGTCTCATCCACAGCCTGTTTGGAGATGCAACCAGGCATACAAGAAAAGCAGCAGTGAGTACTTATTCACTGTGCCCCCCTCTCCCCTTCCAAATTTATGAGCTGAAAAGTCTACTGAGAATTGTACCCATCTTCCAGGGAATGACAAAGCGCAGGAGCAGGACAGGTCTCCTCTAGCGACTTTGCCCCCATCTTGGCTTTGCTTCCTTTGGTCGCTTCGTCACTTCTTAGAGCATAGACTTTGGGGGCTATAACTCTGTAATTGTGTTTGTGTTTCTCTGACAACCACTGTGTGGAGAGCTAGTCCTGGCTGAAGCCTCCCTGATAATGGGTGTTGGGTGAATAATAAAAGACTGTTGTTAAATGCACTGGATAAAATATAAATGCACATTATTTTGAAGGTTTTTTTGGTCGAAAGAGCTTATCCCTAACCTATTAAAGAAGGGTTTTCATTGATTTAGTGGGTAATACATAACATTTATGTAAAAGTTGATATGTATAGTTTGGTTTGAAGCCAAAGATCTCTCCAAAACACATTGCAAAACAGAACAAGCCTTTAGCTGTAGGCACTGGAAATTTAACTTCCAGAAAATCTATGATTTCCTAAAGTGAGAAATTAGCAATAAGCCCCCATAAATAAAAAATTATTCTTTTCATATTAAAATAATAATAAAGCATTTCTAAAAAAAGGCCATAGAAATCAGCATGATCTCTGTCAAACATTTCTAAATTTATTTTTTTTTTTAAGAAGGGCCTTAGCAGTAGGTATTTTTACAAGCAAATAAAAAAATCAAATGACATTTAAAAAACTTAATTTCCTCCAATTCCTCAGAAATCCCATGGGTTTTAAAGCAAATGGTAACATTCTTATCTTCAATCGTGAATCACATTGCTTTGCCTATATTAGTTGCGCAATGCATCTTGATTCACCAGCTGCCCACTGATAAGGAGCCAAACAGCAAGGAGCAGTATAAACCATGGTATGAGACAGGCAGTGAAGTACAAAATTCCTACCCAAATTACATCTATTTATTCTCCGTAATCTCTGCACCGTGGTCCAGAAGACTGATGATAATCCAGGAATAAATGTGTACCTTTTACACAACATTAACTTACTTTCTTCTAGCTTGTCAAACAGCTTTGCGATTTATTATGTGTTTATTGTATGCCTCACCAGTTTCTTTCCGACTAGGGGACTGTGTATTTATTTCTGCCTTCCATCTTTGAGCATTGAGTTTGGCTTAGTGATGCATATTTAGTAACAGATTTTAGCACTACAAGGCTGCAAATTTCATGCGTTATTTGGAACACGGGGGAACCAGGAGTGGAAATGCAAGGTAACGAGAAATTGCCACTCAAAGAAAGAGAAAGTTTTTCACTCTAACAAGGATTAGTATATTTTCATGGCTTACTATGCATCAGGGCTGTAAAATTGAAGTTCCAGGTGTCTGGAAGGCTGCTTAGTTACCAGAGTTCTCAATTTCAAATCTTTAGGCAATTTTTGTCAATATATTTATCTAATATATTAGATAAGAATAAAATAGATAAAATAGATAACTCTTTGCCATGTTTCTTCTCAATAGCTTACTGAGTTATTAGAATGGCTGAAATTATGACAAAAGTTAAACTAGATTATACTAATCAGTGGTTATAGAATAATTGATTTTTGATGAACTGTTAATGTACCAGGTGCTTGGATTGCTCCTTAATACTTGCTATTTTCCCTGTTGGTGCTGTCCATTGAACATGGTATGCCTGGAAATGAAACTGAGCCAGTTTCCATCTCATCTCTCTAGTGCTGTTAATGGCTTTTAAAGTAAAATCTGTACAATTTTTATTTAAAATGATTCCTGAATGAACACAGCTGGATTCTCCCTCACTGCATTGATACTCCTCTTCTGTAGCTGATTAAGTGCCCACTGTTAATCCTGTGATTAGAGATATACTCCATAAATACGTACCTCTTGTGCTTTGCAAGTGCAAACTCCACAGTGAGTTGTGGCTAAGAATTATTCTGTGCATTTTTGGATGGATAAAACTATATGTAGAGAAGTCGTGACTGCCCCAAAGGCCAGACCGTGCACTAATGACAGGCATTCTCCTTGTCGTTCGGAGTTGTGTTTTGATTAGTGTCATGATGGGTTGGGCAAAAATAAACTGAAAAGGCATTTATGCTTTTAGTGATTCATTACAGTTTACTTGGGCGCATCCAGTCAAATATCCAGTCAAACAAACTCATATCTTTTGTGGCTACTTTTGTGACTGGAACAAAATTTTGCCATGTCTGTTCCAGTTTTTTTTGAACCAGCCATTTCCAAAGAAATTGGAAATATGGTGATACCTGGAACAGGGATGGGACTGTTTAGGCCTATGGTATGCATGCCATAGGAAATGAATATTGTTAAATATCTTTTCATTAGGCAGGTAGTCCTCCCCAGCTGGCCAACCCTGCTGTACTTGTCCTACCTCGAGCACTTTTAACAGATTTGAGCTGTTCTGATTGCAAGTGGGCATCGGTGGGCTCCTGTTGGATGCTGTGCTGTGCTCCTGTACCATTTATCTGCAATGTCACTTCTGGAAAATTTGGGTGTCAGGTCACACAGATCCAGAAAGGAGTAGGACATACCTGCAGACTAACAATTAAGAAGCTGATGTAATTGCTGTCAAAATTATTTAGTTCTGACAAGACACAATTTTAATAGATACCATTAGATCCCATTTTAATTTCTCAGTTATCAACACATGCAGCAATAACAAATTCCTCTGGCAATGGAAAAAAAATCTTGAAATTGTATCCACTACTGAGCATAACTGAAAATCAGTGTAATAAGAGTATCACTCTTCTTTTTAATGCTAATACAGATAGAGCTACAGATTTTGGCTCCTTTATGGGTTGTCATAAAGTGCAGTGATTCAATTATTCTGTTTCCTATCACTTTTTCTTTAATTAATACTGGATTGGTTTCTGGTATGTTTGTTAATTGTAGCAGCTTTCACTTAAGGAAAGAGGTTGGGGAAATATTATTGTTGAAGTAATTTTGGATTAAAATGGGATTAATAACTATTGCAAGAGAAGAATATAATGTGCTTTTGTGCTTCTCCATGCCAAAATGCCGATCTCATTGTGCCATATTTCTTGGGGCAGTGTTTATGTATTGACCATATCTAAATAAAGACAGATTGAAGGCTTGAAATAAATTGATTCTTCTTTTTGAATCTTCTAACGATTCTGAACCGCAGCTTGTAACTCTGCTACATCCTCTGCCATGTTAAAGCATGCCAGAGAACTGAAAGTGATTTTTAAAGTTCACCAGAGCATCTGAAAACAGTGCTCAGTCATTTTAAGAACTTGTTGAGCCAGGCTGCTGCAGTTGTCTGTCTGGGCAGTGAAGTTCCCTTACAGTACTAATTAGCAGTATTAGCAGGGCTAATACATGCCTTGAATGCCCCTCGATGAGTGTCAGGGTTACTACTAGAGATTCAGCCCACATGACTTAACTGGGAGCTAAACCTGGGTCATTCAGTCCTTTGGTCCCCCTTCAGACCCAGCACACCACTGCAACAGGGCCCCTTACAGGGGTACACACTTAATTTACGGCAGATTTTAGATTCAGTGATCCGTTCCCGCTGAATTTCATGGAATAGTCTGTTGGACTTCACTGTGTGCATCCAATCTACACTGAACATTGCTCATGTAAAAGTTATTTACCGATATCTTCCTCAGTAGCTAGGAACAGAAAACTTTCCAATTTTAAGTATTATTAGTTTGATACTTTTTATAGTCTTGCAGGGAACTGGACAGTCTCACAGTAAATTGTAGACTTTGCCCCTTACACGTTGGTACCGTTGCGCAGCGGTCACACGAGTGTCTGACAGGTCCCTCCACCACCACCTCCGCCGTGCGGCCAAAGAGGACTCCTGTCCTGTATTTAGCATGCAAGATCGGACACCACGTGGAGCAACTTTAAACTCAATAGAAAACAAGTAACTGATGCACAACCACTTTTATGGACTTTGTTCTGGGTTTTATAGCTCTCATGTAAAACAATCGGATTAACCCAGTTGCCCTGTGGTTGTTCCCTTTCCCTGCAAATAAAACCAAAGCAAAATCCTGTTATACTTTTAAGAAAAGGATTTTTCATTGCAGGTTCAAATATATACAACTAATATTTATAGGCTTTGTTTGGTTTAGGTTTGTTAGTCACTATGTTTATTTTTGAATTTTTTAGTCCTTAGGGCTTTGTAAAACCTGCTTTGGTTTCCTCATGTGTTTTGTGGTGATACACAAAATGCCTCAATATCTGTTACGATTAATGCTCTGGAGGAACCTGTTAATGGTTATGGAATTACTGCACGTTTGAAGGTTCTGACATAGCAGATAATTTTCCCCTACTTCCCATGCCCCGGCAGACACAAGATTTAGACTTGCTGACACTCTGCAAGAAAAGCTCTGCTTATGAGGAGTCCCAGCCCTGGCCCGCAGAGCCGAGACGTTGTGATGGTGGGGATAAGCTTAAATAACCTCTCTGGCCATGGCCAGCTTATCTAAATGAAAACCCAAGTTACAAACCCTTTGGAGTCTTTCCCATCACTACTGCAAAAGCCCATATTTAAAAAAGAAAATTAAATGTTTCAGTTTTCAATTTAAAGGGGGTGTAGGTATTTCAGTTCCAAAAAAATTAGATGGTAGATTATTAAAAAACGCTTCGGTGTCCAAAATTGACATATTGCAGAATTCCACATTTTATTCAAAGTAAACAAAAACAATCAACCCCTTTCTGCTAGGAAATGGTGGAAATCATCAATAAAGATGTTAATTCTCACATCCCCGTTTTCTCTGGAGGTGCTCACCGTTTCGCTTTCCCCCCCGAGCCCGCAGCAGCAGCACAGGGCAGCGCCGAGTGCCCGGTTGTCGTGGTTTAACCCCAGCCGGCCGCTGAGCACCATGCAGCCGCTCGCTCACTCCCCCCGGGTGGGATGGGGGAGAGAATCAGAAGGGTAAAAGTGAGAGAACTCGTGGGTTGAGATAAAGGCAGTTTAATAGGGAAAGCAAAAGCCGCGCACACAAGCAAAGCAAAGCAAGGAATTCATTCACCACTTCCCATCGGCAGGCGGGTGTTCAGCCATCTCCAGGACAGCAGGGCTCCATCACGCGTAACGGTGACTTGGGAAGACAAACGCCATCACTCCGAACGTCCCCCCCTCCTTCTTCTTCGCTCAGCCTTATACGCTGAGCATGATGTCGTATGGTCTGGAATAGCCCATTGGCCAGCTGGGCCAGCCGTCACGGCCACGCTCCCTCCCAGCCCCCTGCACACCTGGCAGGGCATGGGAAGACGAAAAGTCCTTGACTAGTGTAAACATTACCTGGCAACAACCAAAACATCAGTGTGTCATCAACACCATTCCCACACTACATCCAAACCACAGCACTGTACCAGTTCACAGGAAAAAAATCAACTCCATCCCAGCCGAAACCAGGACACCGGTTAAGGCTGTTTTGGGAGATGACCGGACTCTGCTGTTCTGCACGGGGCTGCTCGATTTAGCAACATGTAACGCGTGACCCACAGGAGCCGATGTGAGCCCTGATGGACACCAGCATGACCTGCAGCCTCGCCAGTAGCCGCTGGCCAGGTAATTTGCCACAAACCTCCGTGCAAAGGGGGAGGCAGCGCCGCTGCGGCATCCGCGGAAGGTGCCGGCGTGTGGCGAGGGAGACACCCTAGGATCGTACTAGGAAAATAATTACAAGAGTATATTTCAGGCTTGTCTGGGGCATAAATTGGAAATCAAACACTCAACAAGTTTGTTATATCCCTGCTGAAAGTCTCCAGGCTTAATTTAGCCAACATTCTGAATTAATTTTCCTATTAAATGGATGTTTTCTTAAAATGTACGGGGGAAATTTTTTCAGTGATATGATTGTTCTGTGAACCGTTCCTAATGAGCTGCTGTGTCATTCCCTTATGCTTTCTATTTGTCTTGTTTAGATCGCTTCAGTCTTAAGTATTCCAGTCTTTTACCGCCTATTAAGAGTTTGTTTTATTTTAACTAGGAGCTTCAAATAAATTTTAAAAGCTGTTAGAAAGCAAAATATTTTATTTATTTATTTAAATTGGCTTTTATTCAGGTGAGTGGATATACAAATTACTTTAACCACTTTTATCTATTTCTGTAAGGTTTATAATCCAAATTTCATTTTCAATACATGTCCTTTGTTAGTTCCCCAAAGCCTTTTTTCTCTTGTCCCCGAGAACGCACTTGAAGCCCATCGGGGTTTCGGAGGCCTGGCTGCCCTGACCACTCATGGGTCTGGCTGTAAGGTAAGACTCCAGACTTTAAATCTGCAGAGCAGTATTCTCCCCTGGACAAAAGAACCTGCTTCATCAGAAAATCCCCTTGGTTCTGAGCATACAGTTCACTAGGGCTTCTGCCAGTGTAGTGATGACCTAAAATAATAATTTTCCTAATCGGTGTTATTATATTGATGATATATCAGTTTTTATTTCCAATTTAAATCTGGCCACAGTAAAAATAAAGTCTTGCTTCTGTTAAAAACTTGTGTCATTGATTATACTGACACAGCTACAGCACTCTAGTCTCCCTACGCTGTATGCAACTGTGTTGGCATTAATGTGCCTTGCTGGGTAACTGTTGCCACTCAGAAAATGGAATAGCTATCGCATCGCCATTGAAGGAACTGTTGCGCTTAACTAGTCGTCTGTAGTGGTATAAATGCATTAGACCTTTTTTGTTTGCTTGTTTGTTTGGTTTCATGTAGGTATTTCAGTCCAGTTTTCAATTTTAGCTCAAGCCCTACAGATCTTGCCTTGTTGATTGCAGAAGCAAGTGATTTATATGTAGCAGAGGCAGATCTTTACGCCCTGTTCTGCAGCAGGTACCATGTGGTGAAGAGTCCCATAGCATCACTGCGCTACAGTGGGTCATGGCACCTCTGCCTCGGATGGCAGCTCTGGATTCCTTTCACCATGGTAAAAAACTCATGGGGATATGAAAAATATTTATAACTTCCTGGTAACCATTTTTTGAGGTGCCTTTAAAAAAGGAGGGGTGAACACCGAGGGGAAAAAACCCTCTCAAGATAAAATAGAGTAATTTTAAAACGCTTCAGGCCAAAACAAGGCTTTTATTTTCTGACTGGCTAATTCAAGGTGACTCCCAGGGCCTTGAACATCTTAAAACATTGCTGTGATTATGATTTTTTTTCAGACAGGGATATTTTGTGAACCTTTTGTGGGATTCACGTAGCCAATTTATGTCTTAGGTGGTATATTGCAATTCATCCCCTTTTTGTTCAGCCTAATGCATCTTTTTGCCATTTTGTGAGAAAAGATCAGATTCTTGCTCAGTGGTGGTGTCGATTTTCAGCAGTGGGTACCATAGCGTCTCCCGTCTCTCTTTTAAACCAAGGTTCTAGAAAAACCAACTGTTCCCCGGTTCCCACCAGGGCCGTGGGTGCAGGCGGGGGCTCAGCCCACCGCCCCCGGTGCCGGTGGGGTGCCCTGGGTGACGGCCAGGCTGGCTGGGGGACCACCGACAGCACGTTTTATCTCACCGAGACTCTCCTCTGCCTCTATAAATTTCAGTTAGAGCTTTTCAGCTTCCCAGTATATTCTAAGGAATTGAGTAAATTAGAAAAACTATTGAAGCAAGAGCTTTTCTCTCCCCTCGATCGGGTAATGTTATACTCCGTATTTATCTGAGGAAAGAACTTTCACAATCCAGTGATTCCACTTTTTATTCTTTTTACACTATGAAGTATCATAATATTGTTTAATAGTGTCATACTTATATTTCACGGTCTAATCCACTTTCCTTTTCCATTCCCATTGTATTTTATATAGTTTGAAGTCTCAGAGTCTATAGTATGTGCTCACGAGGCAGCCTTTTCCCTGCGCCTTGTGAATAAAGCAGCGTTCAGGCATTCATCAGGCGTTTTCTTTTTTTTTTGACTGAAACAGTGCACACTTTGCGTTGTAAAGAATTATAATGTCCTGTGCATAATGTACATTTTCTTTACCTTTTCCATTACCTACTTCACAGCAGAGCACATTTGTCTCTGCTTTTCTTTCCTTCTGGCTTAATGAGAATCTCAGGTTTTGGAATGTGCTGTTTCTGTCCTTTGTGTCTAATCTGTGCCCTCTGTTCCCCTCCCCCTCTTGAAGATAAAAGTGCATTTTGCTGCTGTTGCAGTTCCAGAAGAATTTGATCAAGATAGAGGAACTGACTCATCACCTTCTCTTGAAGCTTTAGGAACGGTACTGGCACATGTATCTTGGAGGAGACGGGATCAGCATCGTGCGGCGTCTGGCTGGATTGCTAAGAGAGAACAAGGGGTTTTATGGTTGTTTTCACCCACACTCTGCTGAGGCTCTTTTGGATCCTGATTCTGTTGATTTTATCTTCTGTAAAAGGAGAAGGAGGGAAAAAGCTAAGCTGATGACTCTGGGAAATTTTAGAAAGAGTGCTTGAGAAGGAGAATGTCATAAAGTGTAATGCTTCCCCCCTATATACCGTGCATAACATACCGGTATTGCTCTCAGGGGAATTGTCTTGGGACCTGTGTTTAATTTTCTGTCCCATGTAATGCTAGACCCCTTGCTATATGTATCACTTTTGTTCTCTTGTAATAATAGGGCTCATAACTCTGGCTTAATAATTTGCTTCGTAATTCAACTGAAATCAATGATACATTTCTAAAGGCCATGCGGTCACACCGGGGCAGTATGAAGTGGAGTTTAAATTGAGGTGTTAACCTGTAGGAAGTGCTGCTTTAACAAGCAGGACCACTTATTTAATCCGAAAGCCATAGCTGTATGCAAGATGTGGTGGCAAAGGGCAGCGTGGATTGCAAGGGGATTGAAAGTTGAATTTCTGCAGTGATTGTTTTTGCAACAAGCCTTATCAAATAGGCTCCTTCTTAGACGGTTATAAAAACATGTTCTCGATCTTATTTTCAGCATCAGCTTACTGGCTGGTATTTCCTTGGGGTCTCATTGGCTCTTTTCCTTGTGGTCATTACAGAAGTTGGGGAAGGGAAGAGCTTTCTACAAAGGAATACAGACTCTTTTGCGTGCTGCTATTTGGTCCAGCACCTTTTATGGATAAGGAAAATTGAGTCTTGTTTAGGACTTGCAGTGATAGTTTACTGGTAACGAGGAGGCGCGTTTGCTCTGGGGCGCATTCGGATGTACCTCCTTGTGCTGCAAATGGGAGGACCTCTGAGTACCTTCTCCAGTATTTTCCAGCGATGCGTTAGCCACCGGTTTGCTCTCACCAGTGCCCTTCTTGCCTGCCCCAGCCCTGAGCGAGGTGAGCGGCTCGCCGGGGCTGCGAGGGTGCGGGTGGTCCGGGAGGGACCATCCCCGTCCCCCTCTCACGCGCTAAACCCCACCGATGCCGGCGGGCACAGCTGGTGCTTCTGCCAGCAAAAAGCAGCAAAGTGGGTGGGTTTTGCGTGTGGATTTCTTACCTGCTTGTTTTGGGGTTGGGAGGGTGGGTTGAGCGGCAGGGAAGACAAGAATGATCCAGGAGATTATAGTGACCTGACCTACCTGTAGACATTGCAGTTGGGCAGAAATTTATTAATTTAGTCTTCATTTATTAATTAAGTCTTTTGCAGGCGTGTTCAGAATTGCACTCCAAATTCGGAACCGGGACCTGAATTTTAATTTTTGCCCTTTCTCGTGCCAGAGGGCACCAGAAAATTTTTAATTTGTTTGGATTCTGATCTTCCCAGCCTAACTGGTATGTTTAAATCCAAATAACTAGAAATCCATCTTTAGTAGGTGGTCTGTAATTTGTTTTTTATCCCGTGTTCAGTTTGCTTTACTGCTCCTCACAATAGTTATTGTGCCTATACTGCCATGACACTTGGTTTAGATCTTTTTCCTATATTCCCTTAAGCCTTGTCTCCACTCATCTATTTTTATAAATTACTGAAATGATAGTTTTTATATCCAGTGCTGCACTTTGGCAAGGTGGGCTGGAGGAGTTTTTGAGCACGATGATATTTTCCCGTGGAGATTCAGTCTCCTATGTTTTAATTAATGCTCAGGCCAGGTAAGTTGTTTTTTTTCTGGAAAACAACATTTGTTCTGGCGGTGCTGATCTGTGCACCACTGTTGCTATGCAGCAACCTCGACTTCAGATTTTTTTCAGATTTTCTTTTGAGCAAACTCCCAAAAATCCAAAGATTTTTCTTTTGTTTGTTTTGCTTTACTGGGTCAATGTTTTAGCGCTGCAATCTATGCTATTGCAAGAAAATCTTAAAAATTATGCTTCCCACCCACTGCAAAGAATCCAGAAAAATAAAGTGTTTGTGTGGAGGGGAACTTTGAAAGGAAAAGGAAAAGCTGTTGTGTTATGCAAAAGAATTTTCTTGTTTCTTTTAACTATGTCTCTTGAGATTATAATTCTTTGACTTCATGTTTATCATTCAAGCTAGCGGAAGATACGATTCCTTCACTTCGGTTTGTCAAATAGGTAAATACCATTTCGATATTTTTGCAGCAAAATGAGGATGCATAGTAAATGTAACAATCCTCTGAGAGTAAAATGGGTAACTTTAAAATGCATGCACAGTTTTCTTGCATTCATAATATTGCTATTAACATTATTTTTGAATTTCAGAATCCTGTTTTTTTATTTAATGGTAACTTTTTGTTTGAACAGATGGGATTGTATAATGTAGAGGCAATAAATTCTCACACAAAAAATGCTAAGGCAGAAACTTTGTGTTTCATACCTATAAGGAGTTTTAACATATACATTTATGTTACAATGCGGTTTCTTTTAGTGAATAATTGCAAACTTACAGCACGTTTTGTCAAAACTGAGCTGTTTTTCTTCTCTTCTTCTCTGACAGGTAGAGAAACATTGCATTTTAGTTTTGATCTGTCCTTTTATAACCCACCAGATCACACTTTTGATTTGTGCTTTTAATGATATAGAAATGGATTGACATGGTAGAGCTATAGATGTTGTGCATCAAATCATACTATCACAAATCGGTATAAAAATTCACAAGAATGTGAATTTACATTTATATGTAGTTGGAGAGTTGAGTTTCAGGGTTTAAATATGATGATGAAATGGGATGGAAAGAGGCAGAAAGAAAGAAGAGAATCAGAAGAATGTTGAGATTGCAATTCTAGTTATATCTATTTGAATCTGCAGCCAGATTTTCTGGAAGGAAATAGAGACCAGGCAGCTCTGGCTGAGCCTGCAGAGAAACCTCTCTCTTCCCCATGCCCTTTCTCTCCCCACAGGAACATGTTCTCCAGCAATTTCACAATATTTATTGCCAGTACGGAGGGAATTATTACAGGTCTTATTGGGATGCGTTTTCTTAAGCAGCTCCTTGAAGGAGAAGGAGAAGTTCCCCAGCCTGAAGAGCGCACAATCTGGTTTTAATTGCGATGGGATAAAGTGGGAGGTGGCAATCGGGGTTTGGGGACTGGCTGCAGTAAGGAGGGTTGGGTGTTGGTCTGAGCCACCATCTTTCTCTCTGAAATCAGAAAGCAAAACATTTGCTTTACTCAACAATCAACAGGGCAAACAAAATTAACTTTACCTGAATATTAATGTTAGTGAAACTTTATTCTGCTTGTAGGAGGGAACAGTATTTGAAGAAAATTTCCTGTTGAGGTTAGAACGAACATGAGCTCTGCGTGTGTGTGTGTGCAATGTTTAACTGCCTCTGGCATAATGAAAACCAAAATGCATGGCCTGCAGACTTTAATCTAAATGCCATTTATGCCAGCAGTGTAATCTAAAGCTAGCAAATATGTTCACAATAAAGGCCAGAACCTAGTAAGCCCAAGCTGGTCTGAAGTTTTCCTATTAACTTTTGACTCATCTTTGCAAAAATATTACCTGCCTACAGCTGACCGCGTTTTGCAGTTGATATCTGAAATTCAAAGTTCATACCTGGCTTCAGTGCAGAACAAAGTGAAAGGGTGATGAAGATCTCAGTGGTGTTATGCAGACTGTCTTGTTCAAAGCGTGTGGAGCCTACAACTTCTGGCAATCTGAATCAAAAGCAACGTCCCAATGCCTTGTTAATAAAACAGTTTCAGCTCCCAAGTATTTCCACTGAGTTTGTTTTGTTGAGGCTGAGGAGTAAGAATTGGAAATTACACCTACTTTTCCCCGTTTTGTTAAATAACTAAGACGATCTTTTATATATGATTCTTAGAGTCACATTTTTGGTCTCAGCTCGACCTCCTCAGGGTTCGGAGCCTTTGATGTCGTTACATATTGTGCATTTCACAGAGCCTTTGTCTTGGAGGAAAATTTCTGGCTGACAGACATACACACACACTCTTACATACATGCGCTGTCAAAATATTATGTGCCTTCCTAAATTATTCGGTAGCAATGGGAAAACCACCTGCTTCCTGAGAACATTTATTCCTTTCAATTATCTGAAAGAATTTTTTGGAGATGTATTATTTAAAATGGTAATGACAACCTGACGTAAAAAATAGGTAATTTTTGATTCTTCTTGTTCCAGTACTTGACATTAGGGTACATTGTTCTGATTCCCATTTAGCCATGAGCAAATGGCTTTCACAAGGTGAAGTAAGTATAGTCTATTCTTCATCCATTACATCTGTGTACTATATGATATGCAAAACCTTTTAGGGCCTACTGTGCAGCAAATGCTGCTTTTTAATTATAAATACATATAAAATATGCAAACAGATAAAGTCGACATGAGCAAAGAGAGAGCAGGAACATGAGATATGCGTCTTGAAACCACTGTGCTTTTAAGTGAAGTGGTAATTTTTGAAAATGAATTAATATGATAATATTCAGAGGTGCATTTTAAATAGCTTGAAAACTTTGGGACTTTAGATTGTTAGTCAGCACTATTCTTAAAAGGTACTATGGTATGGCTGTCTAAATAGTATGTAATATTTAAATTTGTCATATGTTTCTGTCTAATTGGATATATAACTTCTTTAGGTACATAACTATCATATGCAAAGCATTTCAAGATTCTTGTAGGTTTTAATAGTAATTGTTGCTTAACATGTTTTTTGAGATAAGAATACTGATCTCTTTTACAATATTATGATCTATGTAAACTGAAATACACAAACAGGGGCACTCTATTCCTCTTCTTACATATCTTTGCAAATATAATCCAAGGAGGGCAGGGACATGAATTAGCTACAAGGGTTTTTTCTATTGTCTGTGTTGGGGCATGTCAGACAGAGCACTTCTGCCCAAATAATCATCATCGTCAGTTGGTGTGAAGGGTGGGAACCGGGTGGAGATGCTCAGGACCAAGCTCAGTTGCGTCCATCAAGCCGAGAGCGACCGGCAGCAGGACAAAGAGGAGGCGTGGGGATGGCGAGGGGAGCTTCCCCATGTGGTTTTGGTGGCTGGGATCACACAGACAGACGGCCTTATCCCAAGGGCAGCCGTGAACTGGGGAGGTCAATGGGAGGAAAACTGGCACGGAGCTCTGCCGGGCAGAATAGCCTCAGAGAGGGATCAGACGTCTGGCTTCTATTGTCACCCTCAGCTCCGTTGTGTCAGGGTTTTTCCAGGACATCTGGACTGTGGAAAGCTTCAGATGTTTTAAGACATTTCCATTTACTTGTTTCTTTACTGGACACCTCACCAGACTGAATGACATTCAATTAACTCCGGAGTTTTCCTTGTCCAGAAAGAAAGCAGTTGCAAAGCAGAGCTCGCACGAAGAGAGGGGATGGAAGCAGCTCCTGCTTGCTAGTGGGAATGTAGACGTTTTTATGACATCTGGTGGTCATGAAATCGCAACTACTTTAAGTGAAAATGGCAATTCAAAACCTTCTGGAGAAAATTCTTCCTTATAAGACATACATACATACATATAGATATATGTATATGCGCCTTACATATATATACACACATATATATATTTACTGTATTGGGCTTTTGTGTCCCCTACCATCTGTTGCTTTAGGCTTTTTGCATATTTATTATATAAAGATGATCATATTATTCAGGAAAAAAGCTATAAAATATTAAAGATGGGGGAAAAAGGAATCTTTATTTACCCAGGAAATTTAATTGAAGTTAGTGTAAAATATGCTGGCATAACGATTACATAATTTGGCCCATGTTCAACAACACTCGAGATTACACCACATATTTTCACTTACAGCATTCACTGCCTTCAGCCCAACAGCACCTGTGTCCTTGTACGCATTATTCTAAGAGTTTAAACCAAACGGGAATTTCACTGTACGCTACAGGAGGGGGACATGGCAGGATTTATTTGTTTTATGACTGGCCCTAGGAAATACATACTTGTAACTGCACAATATGATGTCGTGTAACAGTGGCATTGGATATGGGGCGAATTACTGAGTTGGCTGTTGTAATTAAAAAGATAGCTTGTGAGGCTTCATCTAGGCTAAAATAAATGGAAATACCGCTATGGAATTTAGTTGGCTTGGATTTGGCCTGTTGTATATCCTGCTTTTTTACAAAATACATACTACAAATCTAAAACTTTATAATACTCATCACAGATTTTTTAAGATAAATGATATTGTTGGCTCTTGCCTGACCTAAATTATTATGATAGTAAGAAATGCAAAAAACCAAGTTAAATTCCTCTTTAGCAGAAATGTCAGGCAATGGACACTTTTCCATGAATATTTCATATAAAGCTATAAATAATTCTGTTGGATTTTGAAGATCAAAAAGTGACTACTAGGATGATGTAGGGCATTTATGTAAGCCTTATTGCTTTGTGCATGTTGTAAAAGACATATTCATACATGGAATTCAAGTCATGTGTGGGTAAACTTGACATTTTTCCTTAAATTTCTTTTAAATAGCTATTTGTTTCCATTGCTTAAGACTGGAATAGACAAATATAGCACTGCCATTCACCTCCACTATTACCTGAGAGCTGTGCACACAGAAATGTTTTTCACAAAGCTTTTGCATTTTAAGAATGTTTTATTCATTATTCTAATACTAGTGCTGAATATATTGTGCTCATAAAATACATGTTTGTTAGATTACAGAAGTGTAGGTCTCTCCGAACCTTCATTCAAATATAAAAATCAACTTCACTTGATTGAATTTGCCTCCTTCTGAAGTGATTTGGATGTTTGTTTCTGCAAATGGCGGTAATCTCTTCATACTAACCAGAGGAAAAAAAGAAGAACTACAATTGCTTTTTCTTTGTGTCACAGTTCCTGCAATTTAGGCAGAGAATTTTTGGATTATTTTATTGGATTATCCATCCAATAAAAAGTAGATTTCCTTATTATGAAGAAAAGGTGCTTAGTTTCACCATAAAACACTAACCAAGCAGACAACCCAAATACCTGAAATTTGTTGACTGAAGAAAGAAGGAACTCCTGATTCTTGAGATGCTACTTACCGTAAGCGTAACTGTAAGTTACAGCCCTTTCTGCATGCCCAGTTCCTCCCTGAATTCTTCTCCAAAAATCACATTAACACCAGCTTCCTCTGCATTCAGATAGGTGCTAGTATTTGGGGCCAGCCCTTCTGCAAGGACTTCCAGGATAGGGCTTTCCCTCTGCTTCTCTTCCTCCTCTCCGCAGTTTGAAGGATCGAGTTTCCGGCAAACAAACAAAAGGAATCATAAAAATATATAAAGAGCTTGTTCCTTAAATCCCACAGAAAACAACTGCAAGCTGACTATCAAAGAGTGCAAACAAAATATGGCCATATTAGAGTCTCCTGCACAATGGGAGTTTTTTTACTGTGTGCGATACGCTTATCCTGCAAATACCGAAACTCCTCTCAGACGACAAGCAGAATAACTCTCCTCCTGTGGCATCCCCTGCTACTCAAACACCTGAGAGGACAGCAGACCTCGCAGCATCCTCTGAGGTGCACACCAAGGCCCACGGCTCACGTGGGGGCTGGTGGCCCCCTCATGACTCCGGGCAGGTCCTACACGAGCATCACCGCTGCTTTCCTGAGGGACCAGCAGTTGCCTGGGGATCCAGCTCCCAGCTCATTCACAGCTTTGTGAGTCCCGTTGAACCTGCCAAAAGCAAGGCTGAGAGCAGGAAGAGCAGTGTTTTTAAGGTACCACAGGGCCTCATAGAATACAAACCCAGAAGGGAAGGTTGCAGATGTCCCATGGCAAGGGCTCGTCCCTGGGGTGACAGCCCCCACCCTGCCGAGCTGCTGGTGCCTGTGAGTAAGAGAGCAGAGACCTCGTGCACCTCGGGCTCAACAGGGTCCGCTTTTCGTCTTCATCAGCACTGCATCTTATTAATGTCATCTCATTGAAAATACTAGCAATTGAATACTTATATACACAGTTTAATTTTCTGTTCTATTTCTGATACGTATTATTGGTTCCAATCACATCCTGCTTTTCTATGCATAATATTTCAGAAATTGCAACGGTCATTCAGTTAACTTTCTGTTTTTCCCTTCTGCTTAGATTTTTGCCTCTATTTTACCACGGTAAAACTAGAATTCTTTATAACATTTCCAAGCTGTATTTCATTACCATTTTTCACAATTTATATGATCTCTTTTGTAATGCCAGATTTGCTGCTAGTACATGATAAATCTGTACAGCAACAAAGAACTTTTCTGTTTCTTTTCTGTTTACAGCTAATCTTTTAGTATGATGGAAAATGTTACTCGCATACTGATTTGATAGATACCACAAAACAAGGACAAAGGAAAATGAGTTAGCAAGCCAAACAGGTTTACCAGGCCAGAGTCAAGAGGATAATTTTTGGGAAACAAAATTCAAATAGATGGGAAAGTACATAGGGCAGCAATAAAATCTGCCGTGCGATGTATGGATGAAAGATCAAGTGGAAAGAATCCATCCACCCAGGTTAGAGTCCAGAGAAGTTGCTGACGGATTCTCCCAAAGTAACAAGAAGAAAGCAGGAAAGCCGATATGCTGGAAACACTATCCCCTTTGATTAACATTTTTTTAATTGATTGTTGTTGCCATGCATGCCTCTCCTCCAAGCCTTTTGCAGCTGGTGTGTAATTGCATTGCATTGGAATGTGCCCAAATTTCATTCTTTCAGAGTTTCAGCTTCACGTTCGGTCAACATTTGGAGCTTTGCAAAGCGGTTCTTTACAGATGTGGATTTCTTCAAAGATGAGAATCTGCTTCATCGATCATTAAATAAGCACGCGAGCTAACAAAATGCTGGGGCCACTGTCTAGCTGAAACACGAGGCTGAAAGGTCTGAATAAGGTTGGAACTATACCAAAGTGAATAAATAAAAATAAAACAGAGATAAAAAGACCTTCCCAAATTTATAGTACGAAAGATTGGCATTATCTCGAGGGATGTCTGCACGCAAATAGATTGGATTAGCAAGATGTGACATTGCTTTCACCATAAAAATATCCTGTCTCAAATTATTTTAAGATGCTTTCAAAATAGGGCAGAATTAAAATATTTGTTTTAAACTATCCAGGGAAAAGGTGCTGGGCTTCTTGCACAATCATCTTTATTGCTTTTTATAGTCCTCCCCCACTCTCAGTCATTTAGCAGTTCCATTTCCCGAAATACCAGCGATAACTCTCTTTCCAGCCTGTATGGATATTTGCTGTGGTATCTTTTCATTCCTCAAAATAACTATAGTGAAATCCCGCATCACTTTCTCACTATTTTGGTACAGCAGTCGTCTAACCTGGAGTTTTTAGACAGATTATTAGCTGTTAGCCATCGCTGCAGACACTCGTCCATCTCCCAGCACCTACATCACTTGCTGTGAGTTTTGCAGCCTGACAGGTTTTTAATTTTCAATGGTATTTCATATTCCATACTTTCTGTTTTCTACCCTGACATTTAACTATTATTGACCCCGGCAGCATAAGGCTTCGAATGGCAGGAGAAACTTAATGAAGCACTTTACATGTCAGTCATAAAATGTGGAAGCATGTTTGACTGCTGCTGTTCTGAATCTGGACTTACTTTATATCTTTCATAGCCAAAGGTAACATCGCAATGGGTTCTTTTCTTGCTTTTCTAAATTGAATCTCCAATTTTCTTCTAGCTTCCCTCAGGAACCTGTGAGTGAAATTGTTTTCCTGTCCTGCAAAACACTTCAGAAACTTTCCATTCCTGAATTGAGGTGAGTGGTTTTGTTTCTTTATTGTTGCTTTTTCTGGAAGTAATAAGTTCCATTTTCTGGTCATTTCAAAGCACTTTGATTTGTATCGAGTTGGAATTTTAACTTTTTTCTTTACATTTCAAAATGAAAAGTATTTTTCAGCTTCATGTTCTGTCAGTTCAGGAAGTTTTTTTATATCAGCCTTTTCATGTAAACAATATTAGTTTGGGTATATTGTATTTTTAAATGAGAATATTTGGTTGCAAAAGTTGCAGCCATTTCTTGTACTTAACCTTTTCCTGATATGTGAGGGCCATAGTGTCTTCAGCTGTGGGGTCTTTTCCCTTGAATCTTAAATCCTTCCATCTAATATTGATATGTAAAATTAGTTTCAAATTCTCTTCGTACCCTTATTTTTCCCTTTTGTCTGCTCCAGGTTCTCCTGGCTTTCATTTCTGTGCGTTTTCTGGATTTGCCTCTTGTCCTGTGAAATCTGTCGGGGCAGATGCAAGCTGGAAGTGCATCGAAGCACCTTTCCTACCTCTGGGTTCTTCAACATCCAACCGCAACCGGCTGGTGAAGCAGGCACTGCTTAGCTCTTTTAATAACATCTTAATGAGTTCAACCTATTTGTAAGGGCAGTTGTGGTGTACTCGCTGCTACGAGTGAATCTGATACTTTCGATAACAACCATGAAATCTTCGAGGCTAACAATGTAAGGCACCGTAGTCAATAGTTCTGGTTTTGCAGCTTTATAACTGGAAATTATTGCTTTGGAGGTTTTATTTGTGTTTAATGAAAAGCCGTATATGTCTTACCTGTATATGCTCAAGAATACCTAGGTAATTAAGGAGATAATCTCTAACAGCTGCATAATGAATTCCCAGAGAGAATGTGACTGTGAAAGAGTTAACAGCGATTGGCTCGGCACCCCAGACTTCTCGCCTGCCTCCTGCAGAGACCAGGCAAGACCCCTGCCAGGCGCCTCGCCCGCGGCAGCACTCCGAGAGCCCCAGTCACGCGGGATTGCTGGGGAAACTGGTGCTGCAAACCCTGGTTAGGGCTGTAACTGAGCAGTCCCCCTGTCGCTGCGAGGTGGGAGTGTTGCACGTGATGGTGCTGTGATTTGTATTTTCTGGAAATGCTTTGTACCCACAATGTGAATTTGCCTCATTTTCTGTAGCCTGCCTCGGTGCTTAGCTCAGTGGTCCTTGTTTCGCCTTCCATTTCCTCTTCCCGGGATGCTATTTGGCATTTTACTGAGTGTCATTTTTATCCCATTTCATTCTTTTGACTTTGGACAATTGAATTTTCCTCGTGCTTTTTCAGTGTGAGGCCATCCTGGGTTTTACAGGCGTGCTGAATAATAGATTGGGTTTATTTGGTTTAATCTTGACCAAAAGCCTGTTTTGGCTTTTTTTGTCTGTCTCTTATTGTTTTGTTTTCTGAATCATGTAATGGGATGTTTTAAATCACCCATCCTAGTATTTTTCTGTGTATCAAAGTATCAAAAACTTGCCTACATCTTTCCCTGGTCTTCTTACCACTCCTCCTCAGCCTTCTGGGTTCTCACCCATTCCACAAGATTTTAAAGACAATTACTAATGACTCAGAAGTTCACCAGGATGAATTTTCTGATGCCCTGATGAGTTGAATGCTTTTCATTTCCCTAAGTGTTCTTCGACCTGTATTTTCTTCCCTAGACCTTCCTCTACTGACACTAGCGCGGTGGATACCTGCTCACGGGCAGCCTGATGTACAAGGACGGAGACAAGTCGGGCACCGACAGCTTCTTTGCTCTTTGTGTTTTCTTTGCGTTAGTTGCTCTCCTTTCTTGTTAAGGATCTAAAACTTCCTCCAGGTGTAATGGGCTGGCAGAGCCTTTGCTTGCCCTACCTCCTTTGGCACTTTACCCCTTTTGATTTTCCTCTCTATATACCAGAAGAAAACTGTCAAGTTTCAGAAGCCTTTTTAATGACTTTTTGAAGCAACCCCCTTAAAAAAGAAAAGTTAATCACTTCCAACGGCCTATACACTGCACTGTAATAGCTGCCAGAGGAGTTCTTTTCCTGACCTGGAGGTACTGTTCTTTCTCTCCATGTCAGTATTTTTTTCTATAAAATTGGCCTGTTATGAAGACAATCATACATGATACAGTTTGTGTGGGTCTTCAGTGACACAATATTTCAGTGCTGTTCTTTCTGGGAAACGCACATTAAACTTTCAGAAAGAAAAGAGTAAAGAGAATTTTCCTCCTTCCTTCAAAAAAAAAAAAGGAGAAATTGTTCAAAGTTTGGAGCCAAGTAATTCCTATAATTTAAATTCAAACAAAAATAAGTGTATTTTTCAGGCTTTCAGTTCTACACCAAAGAAAAAATATCTGGGGTTAAAAGTAATCTTAAACTATTAGAATTTGAGAATTCACCATAATTTCTTTTTCCAGTGAGAGTGCACATTGAAACCTAACGCCTGGTTCTGTTTGTGCTTGTCTGGAAGTGTCCCGAGGGCTGGCAGCTTCTGCTGAGAAAGATGGAAACCCCTGTGCTCATCATTTAACGCCGCATGTTTCTCTTGCCTTATCATATTTCAGGTGTGTAGTATGTACTACATGCAACTACTGAAGTCTGCACTACTAAAACTGTGTAAAACTGTGTAAAGCTACAAATTGCATAGAAGTCTCCACAGAGATAGCCCTTGCCTTTCTTGCCGAGAGCGAGCTGGATGTACGGAGATGGCGAAGCAGCGAGGCCAGCTAAGCTGCCTCTGGATTTTGTCAGTTTATTGTATTTTAACACAAGAACACAGAGCCACAAAGCACAAACATTCCCCAAACCTCAAACCGTGTAAATATTCAGAAATATGCTAATCTAGATATTTACAGGCTGCTGCTTTGATTGTTTTCCATTTCTTTCTAACACACGGAGCTCCATTAAGAGGTTGACAAACTATTTAAACAGCTCAAAGAAATTACCAGTTTTCCCTGCTCTCAATCATCTATTAATTCTTTTCCTTTTGAAAAGTGCAAAATTTTCTCCTCTACCTGTCAGGCTCTGTGTAATTAATGCTGTCTTCCTGTTCTCCATCCCTTCCCATCTCTCCATGACACCGTTTCCTTTGCAAGTTTGAAGAAACCGATTATTCCGCTAAAAAGGCAAAAAAAGTTCAAACTATTTTTCATGTGACAACAGCACAGAACATCAGCTGCAGTTTTGTTTGAAAACCGGTGTATAATTTTCTAAGAATGACTAGGAACTTGCCGACTCCTGATCTCTCCGGGAGCTGGAGCTGCCCCAGCCCCGTCCCTGCCCCCTCCCCGCTGCTCCCACTCCTCCCTGCCCGTGAAACTGCAGATCCCGGGAAAGGCGAGCGGAGGAGGAAAGCATTCCTGATCTTGCTGAAGTGGAATGGGAGGGTGCAGGGGGGTGGAAGGGACTCTTCATGACTTGATTTTGAGTTTGACTGTTGTGGAAGAGGAGAGGACCTCCCCGCCGCCGTGCGGTCGGCAAGGGAGCCGTCACCTTTTTGCAGAAAATTTATGGAACAGCACAAGTGGTACCTGTGTGCACAGACACACACCCACCTCGGTTAGAAACCTGCCCTAAGTGGGTAATGAAACAAGCTTGACATTCAAAATCTGAAATGAAAGGGCACATCTACATCATAAGAGAAGTCTTTCTGCCATCACCCAAGCAAAATTTCTTGTAGGATCTGGTGAAAACATTTGCATTACAGAACCAGATTTCAGTCAACATCTAAGTGAGTTTCTCTACAAATTATTACAAGGCTGTTTTTTCTTTTTTTTCCCCTCAGAGGCAAAGCAAAATGTTAAAAAGGCTAACTGTAGGTAGGTAACACAACATTCCTTACTCTGAAACACCATGTGTGTACAGAATAATTAGCTGTGATTCTTTTAATAACAGGATGAGTGTGCTTTGAGAAAAGGTAATGCCGGTGGCGGTCGAGGCGTACCCATCAGTCAGCTGAAAAATATGTCTGTGGGCTACAAGCTACTGTCTGTCTGATGGAGGTTACAGGTTTCATTGGTTTGGTGGAATCACCATCCCTGAAGGGATTTAAAAGACGTATAGATGAGGTGCTCAAGGACATGGTTTAGTGGGCATAGGGGGTGTTGGGTTGACGGTTGGACTCGATGACCTTAGAGGTCTTTTCCAACCTTAACGATTCTATGATTCTATGATATTTCCGAAATTAATTCTGGGGTTTAAGTATGGTTGAGATGTACCCTGACTTTTACCAACAGGTGAATATAACACGGTATTGAAAATAGAACAGCCTACTGAGAGGGAGTTGGTTGGCTTATTCTTCAGTTTGTCACACTCGCAGCTCTATAAATGCAAACCAAACGTCCACGGTTTTAGAGTTTGCGGCCAGTTGCCGCGGCTGTGCCTCTTGCCTTTCCGCTGCGGGGTTGGGCCAGGGAAAGCCGTCGCTGTAGGAGCAAGGAGATGCCTCGCGACTTTTGAGGCTGCACCGTGGCCCCGGCAGCGTCTCCCGTCTGCGAGCTTGCCCATTTTGACCTCCCTGGCACGGCTTTCTGTTATTGTGTGGCAAGAGGATTTGTAAACGAGCCTTTGCCTTTTTTTTATAATCATAGCCTGCTTCTGTTGTGTAGGATTTCACTTTGACTTGCGGAAAACGGACTCCACAATCTGTAAGATTGTAAAGTCGGGATGTTTATTCAGCGCTGGGCGGCACGGGGGGAGTCCCACCAAANTGGCTGTAAAATAATGTGAGTTGATGTCAAACTCTTACAGACTTGAGCTGCATAACACAGTAAAAAAAGGGTGCGGGGAGTAGTTCAAATGCTCATCCTAGAATTAGCAAATAGCGGTGCCTCGAGCCTCAGTACAGAAACTGGGGAAAAAGTAAATCCCTGCCTCCGATGCGCTTATTAAACATATTGCTCCTCTCCCACCAAGCCAGTGCATCGGCTAAGGAAGCACTTTTTCAGGGAGTAGGAGGCATCAATGTACCACAGCCTTAATGTGGGAAGAACACTGGCAATTTATGTTGTGATTTGGAATAAAACTTGCAGAAGCTGAGCAATGAGGGGTAATAGCAATTCTTCTGTTGCAATATTTATATTAAATTGCTGTAGTCCAAGGGGGCAGGGAGCTGAAGTTTGGAGTTGGTTTCTGCTTTACGCAGCTGAAAGAGATTTTTTTTAATTTTATTTTTAAGAAATCCATAAAAAATGAATAACTGTTTTTTATTTTTAAACTGGATGCTAAAGATTCAGAGCAGAGAGCCTTTTTTATTATGAATATCACAGTAAAGAGCTACTTTGGCACTCTGTCTTATACAAAACCCAAAGGCCATTCATTCATCTACCGCATCGATGCTGAAGGCAGGGACTGTCCGCAGCCGTTTATAGCCGTTGCTCTCCATCCCAGGAAAATCTGTTGGCAAGAGCAGACTTTTCCTTATGTTTTCTGGTTTTCCAATATGTTCTCTGAGTACTTCCAAGTACAACACTTCCAGACGTGTGCCAGCAAGCAACGGAAATGAAGTATGATTTCTTTTTTACGTGACGATCTTATATCACGGTGGGGGAGAGGGCAACCTCCAAACCCAGTTAGAACTGGTAACTCAAGCAATATATTTTCATTGACAGGAAAGAAGTATTGCTATTAAAGGCTATCTGCATAACTTGCATCACTCCCATGTACAATTTGACAGACTCGGATGGAGATACCTGGCCGGATACCTGCGTTCGGGGATGCCGAACCCTACGTGCTGCGCCTGGAGTAAGTACCCAGCACCCACAGTGTCGGGGCCATTTCTCCTTTCCCGTGGCTGGAAGAAGGGTGTGATTACGGTGTAGCAGGGTACAGCCATTTGGCCAGCCTGTGTGGTTTTTCATAGCCTTAGTGGAGGTCAAACATTTGATGGACATCTTACAGCGCATAAGGAACAAGGAAGCAGTTTGTTCCATATTTGCAGGTAATTAAAACTCATTTTAAAGTCCCTCCCTATTCTAAGCTGTATTAGTTATTCCTCTATGCAATCTGTGGGCTCTTAAAAAAAAAACAACAAAACAAGCTTTAAACAAATAGAACCTGATTTCACAATGAATATTCCGCAAATTAGTCTCTCCTGCCTACAACCTGAAAATAATTAGGAGGCTTCTACAGCCAGAAAACTGGCAGCTTGCCATGTGGGTTTGTTGGGTGAATGGCGAGCGGTTTGGTTGTCCTAAACATATTGGGAACACTTTCCTGCATTGGTTCCTTGATTTATACTATTAATAAATATAATTCCTTCTGACGTGAGCAAAACTAATAACAAAAGCAAAAGGAAGTGATGTCTTATCCCTGCTATATTGGCTGGACTCCACACTGGCTCAGCCGTGAGGGTGCGGGCAGCAAAATCCTCCGCTGTGTCAGCCCTGGGGTGCTATGAGGGGAGGGATGGGAATTCTGGTCTGCACATTGACGTGATATTGTACGAGATTCACCGTTCATGGACTATCAGGATACCCTTGGTACAGCACAACGACCACCTGGCAACACACTGTAAGGGGTTCGAGGGTATAGCAAATGCCTCTGTGATCCTCATGGTCACACTTACTGCTTTCATTGCCCAGGACCCCCTTGGGAACGGGTGCCTGCCTGGATTTCCAACCCTGCATTCACTGGGGGTGTAAGTCCTGCAGCGGAGATGGTGCTGAGGAGGTCAGTGGGTTACTGAGGTGCCAGCAGTCTCTGGTTAGCAAGTCCTGCTCTTAGACCTCTGTGCCGGAATGAATGATAATGCAACCACGTTTTGTAAAAAGGGGTTCCTGATTCCCCTGCCAGTGAAGAGGAGGAGAGGAAGGGAGTCTGCCAGATATTTTTAAAAATTGTTTTCTATTGGTTCTGCTTTCCTGGAGGGCTTTATTAATGATCCTTTGTCAGGGTGCCAGGGATCTGTCATTCTAAATGCAATGGGCAGTGGCTGCAGAGGTGTACAGACATTAAAACTGCTTAAATGAAAGAAAGCTATAGAGCAAAATTTTGGAAGGACACTGGGGAATTTTATTTCCTGAGTGGACGAAAGGACAAAGGCCTGGAACAGTAAATACTGGCTACAAGATCTCATAGGACAGCACATCTCATAGGACTCCTTAAGTACTTCTGCTTTCTATTGCATCCACCGAATAACATTGGCAACCCATCACCTTAAGGTTTTGTTCAGTCCCAATTTAATGCCAACTAGAAACAATAAAAGGGGAAACAAACAGATTGGAGTTTGATGCGGAGGAAAAATGTAATTATATGGACAGCTTTGATTGATAAAAACAATGTTTAATATCATCTGTAAAGCTACAAAGTAGTTATCGAGCTGCCTTTGCCAGTGCATCCCATTATTTTCTTTTGTTTTGCACTGGTTCTGTTTGAATTTAACATATATACACGTATAGGTACAGATTACCTGTTTTTTTTCAGATTCTTATCCTGTTGAAAAGCAAAAGAGAACAAAGCTATATGCAAATGAAAAGAGTAAGACTTTAGTAAGAGTACAGCAATCCGTTCTGTTCTCAAAAAGCCTGGTAGCCGATTGGTATTGATTAGGCCAAGGTGACCTATTCTAATACAGTACAGTTCTTACGATCTCAAATTCAAAACAGCTATAGTAAATAAGATTAATAGAACCAATTTGCTACTCCCAAGTGACATTGTAATATAGCTTCATATGACTGGGTTCACGTTGGAAAATAAATGAATGGCCAGTAAAGCACAATGGAAGTAGAGTTATGAGTTTCCAGAGCAGTATACAGCCGTTAAATCCCTTAGTAATGTGAAGCGTATGAACCAGATTATCAGCGGATACAAAGTGACATGGTTCTGCAATTTTTAAAGAGCAGTCACAGACTTTTTTCCCCACAGTTCAGTGTGTTCCAAAGTGCTCTTTTACTTCTGTTTTCTGCATTTCTGGTTCGGTTTGCCTTTGGTCAACTACGGCACAACGACGAGCATGGGTGGGTCACCTAGACATACTTAAAGATACCAGATCTAAAATTAAAATCTTTCTGTTAGTTCTTTGGAGAGAAGACAAAATAGGAGGCTCATGGTGTGTTGTGATACATTTCCAGCATCTAATAGATAAACATAACAGGATAGATTTTCATTCTGGTTGAGCTGAATAAAATACATACCTTATGGTGCTCTCATGCTTTAGTTATTAACATAGCCCCTTTTGGCAAAAAAAGACACTCTCTATCTTCTTAGAAGCAGCCTATCTCTTAATCTCAGGAAACTTGCTCTCATTTTCCCTCTGTTTTACACCTTTTTCCTTTATTCTACCAGATTTCAACACCTCTCCGGATGTTTATTACATCTGGAATGATGTACACAGCTCGCCAAGCAACAAATCACTTTCTCTGGGAAAAAAAAAAAAAAGCCACTTATGTCTAATTAACTTCACTCCAGCATGTTCGACATTATGGGGAAGTAACCCGCTGAGTCCAGGGCAGAACTGTGCCAGATTGAAACTCTCCCAAATGACTACTATTGATGAATAAACAACGAGGGTCGGCCGAGGTGATGGTAAACAGTATATCTTAACGCAAGCACTGCTTGTATAAACAATGTATTAGCTGTTGAATGTTCATTCGGCTTATCTGCAGACCATTAAAATTACCCCGGTATTGAAAACCACAGAGGCTTAGAAAAATGCATATTCATTTCCCCTCCCCGAGAAACCCAACTAATATTGAATCAATATTTAATTTTAGGGGACAGCCTCAAGACACTGAGAAATTGTGTCTGAGAAACTCTCTGTCTCCTGAAGGAAGAAGTCAAGGGGGCTGTGTGTGGTAAGCTCAGCCTTGTCAGCCACGATGCAATTTGCTCTCAATCATTTCCCTCTGTCTTACATGATGTAATTGTAAGCCGAGGGGCTGTTTTTTCAGCTCTATATTTGTACGTGCCTGACACAAGGGGGTTAACCTGTGTAAGGTAATGTAAATAATAAATAACTAGGGAAGTTGCTGTGCCAACTATCGTGCTTAATCAAGCGAGGTTTTTAGGCTCAGTTTTTAAGCTCCTGAAGCGGGCAAAGGATCCCCTTGTCGTGCCAAAGCCTCTCACGCTGTGATTTCCTCTGATTTACGTCTGCTGCAGAAGCAGCGCTGGAAAGAGGCAGCCAACTTACACTAACTCCAATGCTTTTGACATTTTATGCTTCACCTTAAAATTACAACTTTCCTTTTCCTTTTAGGTCTTTTACTTTTGTCTTTTCATATCAGTTTTGAAGAGATGTAGACTCCAAGCAAGTGATGTACACACACCCCGGCACAAACAAGAGTTACTTTCATGGACAATCACACGTCAGATATTTTTCCTAACAGATCCTGCTGTTGGCTCTTTTATTCCTCAGGATGTTAATGTTTTATCTATTCATTTGGGAAAGGTGCCAGACAATAAATGAAACATCTCGGGAAACTGAGACACACAAATTTAAATAAATGCAGGTTATCTAGAAGGTATTATTACATATTCACATCAAGATGTTCCAGAGCTGAAAAGAGTAAAAAAAATGACATGAATGTTAGGAGGATTGCTAAATTAATTATATACAGAATTGAACAAAGTTCCTAAGCAGACTTTATACTGTAACTCATGTCCTACAATCACAGGAAGAGATAACATTCAGTCGTGAGAACTGCTGCGGTTTGAGCCTGAAACGGCAATGAATTCTTCCGTAAGAGCAAGTTCGTTAAGGTATAGTATATCCCCTTTGCAGACACAATCTGTTATGTTGGATTTAGCCCCAAAGTAGCTGTAAGTGAAGGATGACGCTGAACATCTCAATGAAAAGGTTGCTGAGGACTAAATAACAGCGCTGTGATTGAGGGTGCTGTGACGGTGCTCACAGTGTACAGAGTATAAATGAAGTTAAAGTGCTTTGGGCACAGTAGTTACCTCTTTCGTCTTTGGTGTGCCAGTACTATAGAGAAGATTTTATATTGCTGGAGTTAATAAATCATTCACTAGGAGTACAGCGTAGTGGTCCTTGCACAACATAATTAACAAGCTAAACTGTGACTACAGCATGCCCAGCTGTAGAGAAAGGTGTTTAATTAAAAGTGGAATGCTTCCAATGACTTCCAAAATTCTTTCTGGTTACAATTTCAAGCTTTTACATACTGGAATGTTAATTTGGACTTTATAAACTGAAAATCGTCGTGAGGATCATAAAGTCCTGTATGCCGAGGCAGTAATGAGGTCTTTGCTTGAACTGTTCCTGAATATTACATTTGTTAGCATAATGCCAAATCCAGATCCAGCCTGTCTGGGGAGAAAAGTACCTCTGCAAAAAATATCGATGGAGCTCCATATCGAGACCTCAATGTCATTTAGGTCAGTCTTTGCTTATGCAAAGTGAACGTCTTTGTGCGTTAGGTCCCATAGCTGCATTTCACTTGCATAAAATTCCATGTGAAAAATCAGGGCTTATATTTACGATGGGATACAAACACAGCCCAACGGGTTTAGGAGCTTTGGCTTTAGGAGATGTCACCTTTCTTACATACGCTCTGTGCTGAACTTGGCTGGGTCACCTGGACCCAGGCCTTTGAGGGAGTTTTCATTCCTATTGATTGCAGATTTTAAAAGTAAGTACCCACGTGGCTTTCAAGGACTTGAGCCTTTGATCCTCCTCGTATGGTGCAGAACGCGCATCGGATCACACGGGCCAAGTAAAACTGTCTTTGAAGCATTTTCCGTGCTCCCTCGGGAGCAGCGCTCTGCGCTGTATGGCAACACGTTGGGAACGTGCACGTGTTTGGCTACCTCGGCTCATCTGGGGGGAATACCGCTTTTTCCAGCTTTTAACCTAATGTAGATTTTTAAAAAATTCTCATCAGTCCAGGGGTGTAACAGAAAGGGAAATGAATATAAATACATTTTAAAGATTAATGAGTTCTGTAATCCTGATATAGTGGGATAGCTACCCATGCGTGTTACTAACCCGTGGGCAGGTTCGCTCCCTTTGCTGCAGAAGTGCCTCCCCGTGCAGCCCCCCGGGAACTGCTCAGCACCCCGCGGCGCCCGGGTGCCCGGCCCCAGGCAGGGCGCCAGCCGGGCTCCTCGCCAAAACCTTCTCAGTACCAAACATCATTTTCCTTTCTCCATAGCTAAATATTGCAGAATTGGCAACGATTTGCAGCAGCATCACAGGGTGAATTTCTGTCTCTTTTTAATTTATAAAGCTTCAGTGTAAAATATTTAAAATGCGAGAGCGGAAAAGGGCACAGAGCGGTTTGCAGCGATGCTGCAGGACGGCCGTGCCACCGCCGCGCCAGCCGAGCTGCTCAGCTCTCACTGCTGACCGAGGCCTTTGCTCCTTCTTATTGAGAACTGCCCCAATTAAGGATTGCAGCCTAACCGTTTTAGTTAAAACTAAATTAAAAAAATCAATTCCTTTGAAGGTTCTGAATAGCACATGGGAAGGGTAGGTTTTTGCCTGTCTTTTGTTGTTACTAAAGGGTTGTATTAAGACAAGTCAAACTGCTTGTCACCATAGGAAATTGTAGTCTTCAGTCAGTAGCTCTCACAGTTTTAGATAAATATTTAAAATGCTAATTGTGACTGTTACACGGCTTTAATTTACAAAATGTAGGATATTTCTTTGAAAGACACTTAATTTATTCCAGGCATCTGGAAAACTCAGATTAATAAGAAAAATATACTATTGCTCTGCCTTTGTAGTAGGCGGTGAAACGCAATCTTAAAGACACAAGAAAATAACAAGACACTTTTTCCCTACCCCAGAAGTCTTCCAAAAGAAGGATTTTGGTGGTGTGACCCATCATCTCCTTGAACCCCTACTCTTGTGGTGCTCTCTTTTAGCTTGAAGTGGAGATAGATTGTCTTTTCAGAATTAATGGAAAAATGATTGCAATATATGTCTGAACCCATAATCAGCTGCCTAATTTTGCACAGATTAACCTTGCAAAATAAAAAATGCCGGTCCAAAGTCCACTCTCCTCCAGCATCATTGGAGATGAATTTACTGCTGTAAATTTTAATGCATATTATTGGGATAAAATTACTATCTTTCCATTCGCTTCGTTATGCAAATATATATACATACTATATTATTAAATATATGAATTTAAAAATGTGAGCTGTATTGCTTGCCCAATCCGATAATGTTATTACCAGTAAGCAGGAAATAATGACTTACAGATACTGGAAAGGCTAAGTCAGACGATTAACACAAGGTTGCTGTCAGAGGGAAGCGTGTGCCCATTCGGGTTCTCACAGTCACCAGCTGGGATCACACTGAACGGGACTGAATGACCCGTTGCATGCAAAACCCATCTCTTTATTTCTTAACCCTCAACCCCAAACCTCCATGACAGTCACTAATCGGGCACAAAGAAAGCCTCCACCGTGAGCTTCAAGCGCGTTGGAGTCTCCCTCCGTGTTTCAGCCTTTGGCCGGGTGCCGGGGTGTACGCGGCGGGTAGAGCCGAGGTTTTGGGGGCAGGATGGGGATCTGCACGTCCCACCATGCCGGCAGCGTTGGGACGGATAGGAGGTTTATTATCATTCTTTGCTTATTTATCTGAAATAAGCTTTCTGGGAGACATAAGTTCTAAACTATTATGCTATTTAAAATATAAAGCTATCTATGAGTTTTTCTGTGAGACTTTATGAGGAGAAGTCCTGGGGATAATGACATTGTGTCTTCTAATTTCCTTTGAAATAAATCTTATTTATATCAAATTAAAGAAGAAAAGATTAAAAGCTTAATCCCTGTAGTAATATTTAGACTTGTTAGTTATAACAATTATTTTGAAGAATGTATCTTTCCTCTCACTTGACAAGAAGTGTTTTGCATCGGAGGAGCACAGGCATAGCTCGCTGCCAGAGACCTGCGGTCGTGTCGCAGCCTCAGGTCGCGAGGCTATTGATAGCACAAGCTACAATAAAGTCCCCATTTGCAAATAAAGATGGCCCTAACGAAGTCTGAGTCCTGAAGAAGGAGTAGGGGAAATGCCTTCAAAAAGATGGCAGAAATGTCCCTTCTCTATTTTATAGACAGTTTATATTTAAATGCTTGTTCATTAGAAAGAGCAAAAATGAGTTCTGCATGTTAAATTTGATTCAGAGTTCTCACCTATGGGTGACTGATTTAATTTTAATAAAAATTGTTCTCTTGTGTTTTCCTACATTCTCCCTCAGTGTCCCTGCTTTCACTGCTGTAATTATTCAGATTACTGATTCTGCACATCAGGTGTGTTAACACGGGGGAGGAGAGAGGATGAACAGTTCAATTAATTAAGCCAGGTTGTAGCAGATCATTGTCATTTTTCAAGGTGTCAGCTGAGGAGATCTCTGGGAGCGATGCAGATTAGCTGGGACCACCTGGGAATTCAGTCTCATTTACCATCACAGCATTTCAGAGCACTTGGAAATAAGACTTGTCAAAATTTAATGTTAAACCCACAATAGCTATAAAGCATATTTGCAGGAATGTCCTCAAACACTGTTGATTTCCATCCCTGTAATACAGAAATAACTGAGTGAACCCAAGAAATTTTGTGCAGAGAGGGTTTTTGTTGGTGGGCTTTGATAAAGTAAGTCAAAGCAAACTAGAAATTTTAAGTTATTAAAACATAGAATACTGCCATTGAAGCACTAAAGGAGGGGAGGCCAGTAAAGCTAATATGTGATATGAAGCACAGAAAGATAAACATGAATTCTGTGTTTTTTCCTTACATGTCCAGTTAAGAAAACTCTCTGAGTTTATGCCCAGCTTGATTCCATATGAAGCCATACAAATTCCCAGTTTGCATCTGTTTACTTCATCTAGCTTGAAAGGAGACGGTCTTGAGACCAGTCAATACATTTGCTTGCTCTTAAAAAGTGGTGGTACAGCTGTTTCGATACACATGATTATAGAATTGAAAAGCTTTTAGCTTGTGACGTGTGCTGAGGGCTCACAGCGTGGGGTGCGAGCACTCGGAGCCGAAGGACACGGACTGGCCTCCGCCTGCCCCCAGCGCTGGGCTTCGGGAAACTTCCCTGGCTTTCCCGTGTCGTGGGCAGGAAAGATCCAGCAATATTTCATCCCGGAGTCATATTTGCATACCTATAGTCTGCAAGCTTCAGCATGGCTCCCTGTATGAAATGATTCCGCACAGATGTGTATTTTTGAATACTTATTTATATTTTTGAATGCCAGGAGTATGTGCAACCCACCCGATGTGAGCCCGGTTCTTTGTATGTTATGAGCCATGCCCTTGGCCTGTAAGACTGTACATCTCCGTGACACAATGCTTACCGGTTTTATTGCTTTACCGCTATTTATTCAGCGGCTGTTTGCCTGTTTGGGTAGCAATGCAGAGTGCTGCGGGCCCGGGGCTGGGGAGTCTGCCCAGCTGGGAGGGGGTGGCTGGAGCCTGGGGCTTCTGTGCTGCGAGGAGGGCTCTGACCAGCACCTCGAGGTCATGAGAAGAGACTTTTCTGGGCTCTGGAAGTAGCTGGAAATGATGTGGAAGGAAGATGGAAAAAGGTAGATTTATTTCTATTTTTTTTTTTGTTTTCCCCCAGTACATCTGCATTTTCTGCCTTTAGAGAGTTATGTTGTGGTTTTCTGTCCTAATACAAGTGATTGGAAGTTCTTTGATGTCTTTATAGAAAGTTTTGGCTGTATGATCCAGCTGAATCCCTTCACAGTACCTTTTTTTTTTTTTAATTAACCCAGTGTAGAAAGATTGGCTTCCCCATCCTGAGGAGCGCGGTACCCTCTGCTGAGGGGCTGCTACAGCAGGCAATAAAAGCCAACTGCTAACCAGCAACCCACCAAGCACAACTGTCTTCTGTCTGGGCCTTTATCTGCTCTGCTTTCTGACCTTGGTTAACAAGCTGCGAGCTTCTCATCGGGATTTAAGGCAGCTTGGCAGGGGCAGCCCCCTCGCTTGGTGGTTGAGCTCCTTGCGCTTGCTCCCAGGCTGGGTTTCTCCAGCCAGAAAAGCTGCAGGTGGAACGGAAACGTACGGGTGATGGAGCACGGCCTGTTGGCTTGGAGAAAACAGCCTTTTTCAGGTGATGATGTGTCTGGTTTAGAATGCTATATTCAGTACGATTAAGGGAAATAGTTGGTGAGAACCTTTATCTATCAGACCTGAAAGGGCTCCTGGGACAATAAATTTTCTCTAAAGGCAATACTTACTGGTTTAACATCAGGAAACTGGTGGTGTGCTTGGTGCGGAACTCCAGATTATTTTTTTTTTCCCCTTTGGTATATGGTTATGGTATGAATATTTCCTACTCCTCTTCTAAATAAGAAAGTACTTTTTTTTTTTTTAAAATGTTTTTCTGAATTCCTATTTCATGTACAATAATGACTTGGATCTGAAAAATTTGGGGAAGAAATGAAAGACTCCAGAACTAGATGCTTTTACCACTAGTTATTCCTCAGTGAGCCCAGTAATTGACTGTATGATCGTGTGGGATTCTTGCCTCTGTTCAGACACAGAAGACTTCTGCTAAAGTTAGTGGAGGCACAGTTAATTATAGCAATATATTGGCAGGTGCCTGGTCTGAAGTTTCTCTTTCTTGTAGTTTGGCTTTAGTAAAGGTCAAAAGGGACAATAAATTTTGCAGCACAAAGGTCTGGCTCCAAAAGCCTATTTAATTAGTAGGTCATTTTCTGATTTTGGCATTTCACCTGTCTGGGCTGTGATGTGTCTGCATCAAACTCCAGGAGCAAACAAGCAATTTAAGGTGAAAAGACTGCATTTCTAGTGATGCAGCATCCAGTTTGTAGATACTCTGCATATGAGACAGCAAAAATGCAAGAAGCAACAATCACTGGTGGTGACTAAGGGGCTGCGTGTGCTTTCTTGGCACAAAATCTAGCTAATTTTCTAGGCTAAATAAGCAATTTTGTTTTAATCTCATCCTCTGTTCCTACTTCTTGATCATCCGCACAGTTCTTTGCAATACTCGTATATGTTGTAATTAATCTTTCTTGAGCAAAGGTGTACAAAATTATACATTTGAAATATATATATTTCAACATACATATTGAAAATTGAGTTCTTTGTGTTTTTGTCTATTGGAGAAATGATGCGTAATAGGATTTAACTTTTTTAATTGCGAATTCCCATTCTACATAAAGCATAATTGGTTTCCTCTTGTTTTCCTTCTAACTGATGAACTCCTGATATTTAACAGAAGTTCTTGTTGTTGCTTCCAAAGAACATCATCTTTCACTTAACTATAGCCACGTTTCTAACTCTCCACACGTAGTGGTAAAATGGGGTCATTCTGTGACTCGGCATCACGTAGTTCCTTCTGGTGATATCTGATGCTCCCCAGAGAATGAACTCTCCTGACTTCTATTAGCTAATTTAATTAGCATACTTGGGTTGGTACCAAATAAAAATCAATAAGGGTTTAAAAACAATCTGTTATAAGGCTGACACTTCAAGAATTCAGTTAACCTTTGTGCAGCTTGAAGACTAACTTACCCTTTTTCCTTCCCCTACCTGACCTACCTAAAGCTCTCTTTGTAATACCTGTCTCTTCCTCTCAAATTCAGTTTCCAAATTGAATGTGCTACTGAAATTCAGATGTAATAGAATACTTAGCACTAGCCATAAGCATAACATTGGAGAGGTTAGACATGGAAAGCTTCTATTTGTTTGTTTAATATTGTACGAAACATCTGTGGTTGTTCTTCAGGGAACTGCTTGCTCAATCACAAGAAGTCCCCTGGTAGGTAGGTCCCTACACGAATGCAACTAAGGCAAGTTAAAATTCTCAGATAAAGAAGTTTGAGTTGCATAATTTGGATTTTCCAGCAAAAATGACAGAGAATAATATTCTGATTAGCTTTGAGAAAAATATAACTCCTGGTGATTCCCGCTACTAGCCTCTGATTATGGGGCTTGTGGTGTGGGGGAAAGACTTGTTGCATTTAGATGGTCCTCTTCAGTAAAATATATAAGGAAGTCTGCAACAACATGGTTGCTTATAGGATGGGGTCTGGTAAATATTCTAATGTGAGACTGATGATGAGTAGTTATGATTTAGACTATAGAGAGTTACAAGAAAAAGTGTAATTTTTTTTTTTCTTTTTTGAGTTCTTAATTTGTCAGAAGATAGATGTGCTGGATTTGGACAGACACTTGTGAACAAGTAAATAAGGGATATTTCACAAACTGGTAACAGCCTTGGAGTAGCTCTTAAATCTGAGCAGCAGTGCTCTGCCGCTGGCTTTATTTGTAGTGCAGGCTGATGCCATCGATGTGGCTCACTGACTTTACATTAGCCCTGCTGACTGTGAGGATCTGTTTCAGAAAATATCTTCTAATACTTATCAAGCTGGGAAAGAAAGAAAGTACTGCTCCAACAAACTTTTTGTCCTCTTGGCAAAATCAAGCTGCCGAGCTGTGCAAAGCTCCGAAGTTTCTTGTGCTTTTGTGGGCGAGCTCGCTGGATGCTCTTCCCACGTGGGGACCGTGGAAGGTTTTCCCTCCAGAGATTTTCTTTTTTTTTTTTTTTTTTTTTAATAGACAGAGCATTGATTGCCCCTCCTAAATGGAACTGATGCAGGTTGCGCAAAATCTACTTATGGATCCCGAGAAGGAGATTTTATGCTGCTTTCCCAACTCTCCAACTTCTGTGGCTCTGGGGACTCAGCCACGGACTGTTTTGGTGGCAACTGCCACTTGAAAGAAGGAAACGAGCTCCTACCAAGTCACGTTGGTGGCAGAGCGTTCTGCTGCTCACCCCGCTCCTTCTCCAGGTGGAATTTTGGAAGGAAAGGGGAGAAAACGTGTACTCGTTTGCTGTTAGTGACAACACTGGGAAACAGTCCTGGAGCCTAAGCCAGATCTAGCAGATCCTTGGGTGGAGAAGTGAAGGGAGGGAGACGTGGCACAGGAGCGAACAGAAGACCTCACAGGAAGAAATAAACTTTGAAAAATATTTTTAATGAACAATGTCAATTAACTTATTTTCCAGAAGCAAAATAAGTCAAAGCTGTTTGGAATACTGGAAAAGCTCTTTATGTCTTGTAAACATCTTGCGTTTCTTTATTTATCTGCAAACCTGCTACCCAGTCATTCCATGAGCTTTCACCGCTACAAACTCGCTCCTCAGAGAAGCAGAAATCTGTGGATCTTGCATTTGCAAAGGTGCACGGCTATGGCTATGTTACACCAACCCTGAAAATTACTTTACTCAGATTATGCTCCTGCATGACATATGTTTTTGTTGGTACAAAGTAGTATTTTGGCCTGTGACTCGGACTGACCAGCTCTGCTGTGCTTCATCTGCAAGAAACTGCATTGTCCATGTATTTATTTACTGACACACTGCATGGTAATTTTTCTCCTTTAATATTCTGTTGTCTAATTGCAGTTAATTGTGGTTCTTAATCTTGCTAATTACTGCAAATAATGCTCTGCCAGCCATCCTTTCTTTCAATGGCAATAAGGTTTTTTTTTCTCCTTGGAAGGTGCATGTAGTTTAATGTAATAAAAGTGTCTCAATAATGAAGATTTATTGGCGAAGGCTGTAGAGGACTGTGTGGCTGTATGTGAAAGTAACATACTGGGATACAAAAAAAGGAACAGAAAAGTCAGAGCCTGTAAAACACTTTATTGATGTGAATGGCAGTCAGTATAACTTCAATTTTATGTCTAAACTAAGGTGGCTAAATGTAAGACCTTTAATTAAAACCATTAGAAGCCTGTGATGTTGCTGGCATACCGTTTGACAGGTGGAATGTTACCTCCAAGCAATTAGCATTTTCAAGCACAGTGCGCTGGCATCTCTGCGGTCCTCCCGTAGGTGTCTAATCTTTTAAGACTTTTCATACTGAATGCTTTTGATTTCATGGCTAATCAGTTGGTAAGATCACTATGTTCCATTCATGTGTAGAAATCTGATCAAATTAGGTTCAAAAATTTATCTCAAACATAGGTCTGTGTAAAGGTCTCCAGATTAGTCAAAGTTTTCATCCACTACGGACTTCTTACAGGGCTTAGAATTTGAACACTATCTGCATGAATATTTTTGTACTTGTGTGTAAGTGTTGGTGGTAGAACTGGCTTTGAGGTTTCAGATAATTCCCATGAAGTAGAAAACATTTGTGTTCAGAGGAAATATTTAACTGGCACACACTGCAGAATGCAGATTTACAGTTTAGCCTTAGGAAGAAGAACAGAAAGAATTGAAAAGTCACCAAAAATAGACTCCTTGAGACTGTGATCATAAAAGTTAATGAGTAATGGGACTTGTAAGAAGACAACTAAAAGTTATTTTTGATTATTAAGAATGGATGCATAAAATGCTGGAGTTGCAGTTCTTATCACTGATATTCTAGATTATTAGCTGACATATCTCGGGTCAGGCATCACCAGGTCCTGGTGATGTGGTTTTATTCCATTCAGTCCCTGTGCTCTCCTCCTGGAGTCTATAAATAGCTGCTGAGGACAACCTGCTTTCACTCCCCTCTGCTCCTCTCCTACTTCTTAAATAACAACTGCATGTGAAGCCAACCAAGTAATCAAGGAAAAACTATATTAGGCTCTCCATCTGATGTGTTGTTTTAGAAGGAAATTTTTAATAATGAATTAACATCTAATTTTCAGTCTTCTGCAATGCTATTTGCATATATAGTTGCGTTATTAATTAATTACTTAGCAGAGCTGTAAAGGATACATATTGGCACAGTTCACAGGTTGCTTTCTAAGTGTGCAGCGTCGTTTAAAAGTTCATAATGGTATTGTTTAGAAAACACAGTGTCGTCTTGGCAGTGCAGTTACCGTGCTGAGAGGCATCCCCCATGCAAGTCCTCCGGTGCTATTTGTGCCTGGCAGCATCCGTGGTTATCAGCAGCTGGGGCTTTCCCTACGGGACACGGTGGAGTTGAAGACGATAGAAAGTCACGGTTCATCTGAGAGAGTGGGCAGGGATATTTTATTCTCCCTGTGATGAAAAGGGGAATTATAGTAGTTTTGAACCTGCTGAATGCACCTGAGGCAAAATTTCTTACCTGTACAGCCTTGTTCATGGATCACTCTTGAAAACCCCATGACAACCCCCTTGTTTATCTGTCTTGAGGAGACCCAAGAGATGTCCCACCAGAGCCATTGCAGGATCCCTAAGGCTACATGCAGAAGCCTCTACCTGGAGCACTTTAGGTTCACCGTAGGGTTGTATGGCATGATCTACCTCACTATGTTTAATATTTCATATTCCTAACGTATCTCTGCAGAGCTTCCATGGCATGCTGGTCCTCGCTGAGCAGCTTAGCCCGGAGTGGTCTGCATGTCGACACGGGGGACACTGACCTGTCCTCAGTGGCATAGTTCTTGATACTATCTGTAAAAGCGATGAAGAAATTCTACAGAAAGCATATGGTTCCCGTATTACCTCCCTTCTTGAAGGTAATTTGTACATCCTGTGGTCTGACTCAAGGAAGTGTATGCAAGTTTTTAGAGTCCTCAACAAGCTCATTCCCTTATTAGCTGTTTTAATCAAATGAAGGGGAAAACAGGATACTTTGAGCTTGAATGTTAGTTAAGATTCATCCAAAATCTAATAAAATCCAAAAGATATTTCTAAAACTTGCATGAAAATTGAATAATCTGGTAAAAATCACAGTTGCCTTCTGCATATTTGAGAAATAAACAGGTGAAATTTTATTTTAAGAGCTACTATTTTCCTTCCTGTATCATGGTGATTTCAGTTCCTTCAGAAAATAGCCACGAACCTTTGCTTTCCAGTGAGTGAATTTATTTTGCTCTTTTCTTCCTCTTGGATTTGCTTGTTCCTGCATGCCCCTGTTTGTGCACCCAGATATGTTCTTCTTTAGCCTGGTTTGCTTTGGGCAAATCAATAACCAGAGATATGGAAGCTTAACTCGGATTTCTGTGTTGGAGATGTGATTGCTCTGCCTAGGGGAGGTGATAGAGATTGACAGGGGCACTGACATTTTGATTAATTTGTCTTCAGGAGCTTTGGTTGTTACGAGCTCAACCTGTGTTAAACGTGATTTTTTGACTCATGAAGAGGTTGGGAGAGGGAGACATTGATACAGGCTGGTTGGCAGCTGACAGTCCTTTCCCTTCAATATTGACTTACTCAAACTATTGAGGAAGATGATTGGGGTTTTTTCCCCCTCTTAATTTCTTTACTTTTTCCACACCTCCAAATATAGAGAAGATAAAATATATTTGAGTTGTCTCTGTGTTCATTACTTTTAGCATCTTTCTAGTTAGATGATAAATTTCTCAATCCTTAAAAATTAAAAAGAAAAGTTTTGAGGGATTTTCAGGACAGTCATTTTTACCTGTTTTCGGCTATCTACAGAACCTCTGAAATGTCTTGTTGAAGAAAATACCTACATATTTTAAATACTGTAACTGAATCGTGCTTTATAAGATCAGATGTCAATTTTGAAAGCTTTTGAAAGAAAGGCACATGTGGTCCCATCGTATTTAAATCCTTAACCAGCTTTAACTGTCTCTTCCTGGAAATAAAGCACAAGTGATCAAATGTACTTGGAGATTGACCGCTTTACAAGACAAGCTTGAAAATTTCTGTATATTTTGTAAAAGTCTGCTCCTCTCAGATGAGCTCCTCTGTTAAGCTAATGATTTTCCTCAGTTCCAAAAGTCCTCTTAAGATTCACTGAATAAATTGTGTTCATCAGTAGTTTATTCCATCATGTTCTTGACTTAAGAAATTGCAAATCTTTCTGCTGATTTCTGAGAACCGTGCAGAGGGCTCCCTCTCTTAGAACACTTTTTACTTTGGAGCTGTTGATATTTTTATCCAGTTTTGAATACATTAGCTAGCTAGTCAGACAACATAAATGTGTTTTGTTAAATGTCCTTGTTTCGAGCGCTGCTTCCCATGACAACCAAGTCAGAAGTCAGAGCAGATGACATGTTGTCACGTACCATCACTCTAATAGTGCTTGGAATATTCCCAAACCTGGAAGAGAGGGAGTGCAGACTCAAACCATAATGGCAATGAGAAGAGACACGTCATGAATGTACACGCCTTTGATAGGTTGTCTTAGACCTTAGTTAGTACAATAAAGTACTTAAATGAAGAAAGAAAGAAAAAAAATTAAAAAAAAAAATCAGATATGATGATTGTATAGTTCAGGAATTCTGAAACCTGGGTTTTCATCAATACTTGAAAATCAAATAACAAATTATTATGTCATACCTTTATGGGCATGTTCCAAGCGACAAGAACAGGTATATCATAAATAAGATGAAGTCATGACAAACTTTTGTTATTTGCATCGATTTTTACAGGACTTACACATACCCAAGAGAAAGTGCAGCTTAGGATATTGATTTCCTAATTTTTACAAAGGATCTCTATTTACTTTCCTAATTTTAATTGTCACTTTAATAGATGCTATTTCATATTGGTTATTTCCCTTGTGGGAAGAATCTTAAGAATTTAATCTTAATCACAATTTACTTTGTGCCTCTGGCTTTTTTTTCTCTCCTCTACTGGGAAGTGTTAAAAGCATTCCATTCGTAAAAATGTAATGTTTTTCCCAAAATTATTTCAGTTATAATTCATTATAATACTGATCCTTTGAAATAACGAATAAATTAAGACAAAAATCAAAGGTGTAATTGTTAATGTTCTGCTCCGTAGCAAGGCCCCCATCAACTGGAAGGGGGTCAGACTGCCATGACCTTAACACCATTAGCAGAGTAGTTGTAGAACAAATTGAGAATATTTAGATGCCAGTTCTCTAGAAAATAGTCACAAATACTTGAATATCCATTTGATGCTTAGATTGACTAAATCCAGTTGGAAAAGGCTGAAAGTAGCCAAAATCTTGTCTCCAGATCAACAGAAGCATTTGAGATTCACAAAACTAAGTTCTGATTTGACCCTATTGTGATTACAGCCAGAAATAACAATGATGTGCTTTAGATACATCATTGTACAGCAGTCATTTATAATATTGCATCTTTCAAATTTCCCAAAAAAAGATCAAAGTTGAGTTTTATTGGATGGTAGGGTGTGTGTCTAACCAGCTCTTATACTCTAAAACCAAACTGAATCTGTCATGATTATTCAGATCATATTTTTCATATGATACAAATCATATCCTTTGTTGTGATATGATGACTTGAATCTCCAGATTTGTAGTCATTACAGCTTACTGCGAGGTGTTTTACTTTTCGGATGAAGGAATGGGTTAGAAATGAGTTAACTAACTCTTGGACATAATTTCCTTGTTTGTACCAGATATAGATTTCATGTCTCTATCAGCCTATTTAATTTGCTGTCAGTGGTAGTTATTTCTTTATTACTTCCTTGGAGAATTTCTCCATTAATGAGCAAATTAAGACTTCTGGCTTCATACCATTAAGAGTATTTGACTTAGTCCATGTGAACTGCCTCTGAGCACGTTTAGCCGTGTTGCCTGCTTAGTTGGATGTGGTTTCTACTTAGGTACCAGCTCTGAAAAAACCCGTAGGCAGCGTACTTTAAGAATTTAATTTTGATAGCTATTCAAGCAGGTTAGCAAGTTCAACATACACTTTTATACAGTGTATAGGTACATAGGCTCTATATTTCGGCATGCCTAAACAGAGAGATCTTATGTTTGCTTGTCACATATACAGTAACTCACTCAGTAAGTGAGGGAAATATATTGAGATCTGTAGAAGAAATTACAGGAAATGTCTGCTTAGGCTGATTTGGTGAGGGCAAGGGAGGGAAGGGTTAGAAAAACAGGGGTGAATCTACAAAGGCAAGCTGAATAGTTTCTGTTTCTATATTTAACCTGCCAGTAATGACCGCCTCCTATGGTTTTTTCCTCCCTCCTTCTTCCCTGCGTGGTTCTTGCAATGCTTACTGTCGCTCATCAAGTGAATCCTATCAAGTCCAACCCATGAAACCAATTCACACCATGTTGCATCAGCCAGCCTTACTGTGTTATTTTATTTAGTTTGATCACTAATATAACCCGATTTGACTTGCTGGAGTGCAACATATGTCAACGGGAAAACAAAAAGGGAAATCTGTTTAAGTGCAGCTAAGACAAGCCTCTGTTTGCTTCTAAAACTAAGAAAAATGAGTTAAGCCTATAGCAAATGTGGATTCATAATATAAGTTAAGTCAGGAGACTCCCACAAAGAAAGATGTACTTTTATATTTGGAAGTATCTTAAGTTCTGATTGAAGATGGCGGTAAATCATTTGGGATTAAATATCATTTGTATTAGTCTTAAAATCAACTACAAATTTGAGCAAGGACTTCAGGGTGATAGACACTGAATATTTCTCTGTCGACTCCACCAGGAACAGCAGGGCAGGTGCTGAGCACTCTGGAAATCTGCCCTGTAGTCCATCTTGATATTTGGATCTTCAAGACTTAGTACATTTATTCATCTTGTGATTCTGCATTATTAACACTTTGTCGATAACTCTTCTGACTCTCTGCAAAATAAATCTTCTAAATTACAGAGCTCTGTTGAAGCGTTTTCAATTATATATTACACAAAAGCTAACAGCTCACTGTTCTGTTCCTCTGCATGTTACACCCAATAAATCATGGGATCCGACACGTCCTCGTTCAGATACTCTGTTATTTCTAAGGAGGACTGATGTAATGGGGTTACTAAAAAGAGAAATAGTATAGATTTTCTTTAGTCATTGTGTCATCAAGAGAGTGTAAATCTGACCAGTTTGAAAAATCCAAATCAATTTATTGTGTGTTATGAAGATTCCTTAATGTATTTTCTGTATTGCAGAACTTTATAGCTTCCAAGTACCATCCTTTGAAAAACAGAGCTGTTACTTGTAAAGAGATTTTTCCTAAATTATCTAGAAGCATGAATATAGAAAACTGAAGGTGGCAAAGGCTATGATGTTGGTTTGGTGTTCCCCCCCCAGCTTTGGATCAGACATCTTGTGTTTTAAGAAAAAGAGGCAAAGGAGAAATATTTCCCTGGTGGTGATATCCATAAATTCTTGACAAGTTATGTGATACTTGAATAAAATAATTGCTTTGTTTTACCAAAAAAAATCACTGCTAGCTCAGTACACCGTGTACAGTACACATGGGCACAACTCTGGCAAATCCTGTAACAAATTCTGCAGCCTGTAGAAATCGTCATTTGCAACTCTTCAATATTGAGTGTGATAAAATACAACATGGTGAAGAGTATCTGGTTCTGCAGTTGTAAGAGGGATGAGCGAGTGGCACGGGGGAATGTGCCGTAGGTCTCCTGAACACCAGATGCCCAACAGATGCGGCCCCTGTGTAGACCCTCAATAATTCAAAGTGTGGCTGTGTTAGCTTCGCTCCTGAGATGTTCTGGCTGGTTAAGTCCGAGCAGTCAGATCCTCCTGCTTCTCTTCCCCTCTCTCCATGTCACTTCACCCTTCAGTGCTGGCTGAACGAGCAGGGCAGTGCGTAGATTCTACCTAAAGGTAGAATATTTTGACAAGGTGGTCTGATAAAGGAACTTTATGCACAGTTATGAGTGTTTGTGGTATTTACGGGGTATGGAAGATTGCTTTCTCATGTCTCTTTGTACTTCCTCTCCCATGTCTTTACAGCTGCCATTTTTCTGTGTACTTTTCTGAGAAAGTCAGACATATAGTGGTAGATGGCCTGAGGGACAAGGGCTAATTAATTGCTCGGCCATCATCAGAAGGCCAGACTGGAGAAGTCAAATCCATGGGCTGGTTGGAAGCATCTGTGACAACAGCTTTTCCAGGCTTTGTAAAGAAGTTCTGTAAGGGGAGTAGAAAAGCACAGAAATGGTCATGATTTCTCAGATCTTAACCTCCAAATGAACAAAATTACACCGGCAATCACAAAGTGCTTGAGCCACTCCAATGACAGAAGTATGTAGCTTGGTCATAAGCACTTATTTTCCTGCTATAGGTTCCAGCACCTATTGGGCTGCTGCTTCTACCAAGCTAAAGTTTCAGTCCAGCAAACTCAGATGTGGCAGGAGATTCACAACACCAAAATGTGACGTTATGCTTCACCCAAGGTAAAGATGGCATGCCAGATTTAATACAGGAACTGCAAAAGAAGCAGAGATATGTACACTATTTGTATTTTTTCAACAATAAAAATGTAGCTTTGATGGATGGAAAATTCTGGCAATAATTTATAGTATCACCATTACAACACTGATGTTATTGCAGTCATATTAAGCCAGTTGACTAACCTGTTCAGCAATAGTTAGGACTAATGAGCAAAAGCCTATACATTTATACATGACTTCCATGACAATCTTTCCAGTATTACTTGTCTTGGAGATTCTCAAATAATAATTTTATTACCTAGTAATATGTTGGTTGTTTAGCTTGAATCCTTTTTATGTGGCTTCTTTTCAGAGATTGCTGACACTGAATTAGATGTAGTTTGAAATAACATAGTAAATTATAAAAGTGGGTATAGCCTGGTGTTTGTTCTGTAGAGCACGGTCTCTGCCTCCAGGCTTGTTTGGACTGGGTGCAGAGTTTTACAGTTTCAGGCATTATGCAAGTTTTAAAAATTATCTTCTGGATGGTTTATTAAGTCTTGACCCCGTTGTAGGCAACACTGACAATTTCCCCACCATATGTTGGCCAGCGCATGAAGTTGTGATCCCCACCGCTGTAGTGCTGCAACCTATTGCCAGGAGAGTATCAACGCTTAAGTATGCTGCTTTTATGAGTGTGAAGTAGATGAAAATATTCTTTCCCATGTATTTTTGAATGGAAAATATGGCACATTTGTGAGTTGTTCTTATACAAAGTACTAATTTCACAAAGTTCTGCTTTCCAGTAAAAATCCTTTACAAATGAGATTTGTGAATCCCGGGTGTGTGGGGTTTTTTATTGCTCGCTGGGAAACTGAAAATTTTGAAGAATAATTGAATTTCACTCATTGTTTCCTATTTCAGAAACAAAATCAAGAATACAATGGTCATTTCTGGTCAGACGGGTACCCATCCCGCAGTTCCATCTTTTACCTTTAAACCTAATATATCTGTTTTTCCTTCTGTTGTATCCTGTACATTGGAAGAAATAGGATAGGGCAAGAAGTTTCAAAGCTATCTTCTTAAGTGAATTCCTGAGTTGTTTTTTGGTTGGTTTGGTTTTTTGTTAGTTTTTTTTTTTAGAATGCTAGTAAAGTAGGTTAATTCTAAAAGTTGCTAAGTGCTTAGCAGCTTTCATTGACAAAGTTTTAATTTCTCAACTGTTTTGAATACAAGGTTGTGGCTTTTCCATTACTCTGTATTAGAAATAATTTTATAAGGTAGCTAGATTACATCTTGAATATTTTGAACTATTCATAATTTAGTTTTCAAGACTTGCAGATGAAATTTAAATTAAGTGATGAACAAGGATAATTTCTGCCATGTAAGGATAATTTCAAGGTGGGAAGGGGGGGAGAAAAAACCTAAACCTACCAAGTAAGTTATTAATTGCAAATTATTCATTCAGATTTAATGGAAAAAGATTTTTTTTTAATATAGTAAGTTGAAAGTATATTAATCTAGTTTTTAAAACTGTCTTATGGAAATTAATATAGAAATATATTCTCAATGGAAAATTGTTATGTTTCAAATATACTGTATTATGAGAGTAATGAATACATTATGAAAACGTAATTGCATATTTTAAAGCAATTATCCAACCAATAATAAAATTCCTGTTGCAAATAGTAATTAGGAAAATATTTAGATTTAAGTATAGAAATTGTAAAATGACAGGAAAGGTCAGAATCCACTGTAAAAAGAATAATTGACTCATGGTTGGCCCTTAGGCTTCCATAAAAAATTTTTAAGAATATTTTTAAAGGTAGCTCTGGAAGCTGGACAATACATTTTACTTGTGTTTAACATAGCCTGTGAGCTAAACTTCAGAGGTGAGAGAGGGATGAACTGGCACTTTACTTGAGAAAATGTCAGAGAACTGCCTCAACTGCAGCCTGCCCAACAGGAACACATTTTGCCCTATTTAGATTTTAAGATTGTGTTTTCATGTTCAATTACCTTCTCTAAGATGGGGATAATTTTAAGCTACTGATTGCGATGAAGGGCCTGGCACAGAGTTAATGCTCTTCTGGCACCGAACCAGTGCTCATGTGGAGGTTTCAGTCTGCAGATGCTCCAAAACCTTCCACGAAACTGCGTTTGAATTTGGGGAAATTATGTACAATTTTCTGCCCTAATAGTTTAATTCCCTATTGGTGGCTGACACGGTGGACAGGTAAATAACCTTTAATTTTGGCTTAAATAGTTATTTTTTTTAACAGATTCTGCATGAATCTGTTAATGTATTTCACTTGCATGTAGGTTTATAAACACGTACTTCCTCAGGCACTTGTTGCTTGAGGCGACATCCCTCTGTTCTTGCAATAACTCATCCCTTGTACCAACGATAGCCCTTTTCATCACTTCTGATTATATTGCAGGAGGTACTAGCTATTACGTTCTTGTTTTCTGGGACGATAAGTCTTTTCACACTTTCAAATTCTCTTTGGTATCTAAAATTCTATTTTGGCTCATGATTTCAAAGGGTTTCTTTCTTAAGTTTTTCCTTCTTAACTAATGTTTGCTGACCAGGTGGGCTTACAGGCTCCCACGGCAGTTGTCATCTAACAGAGGGCTTAAAGAATGTCTCTTAACAGCCCTCTTGACAAAGCCGGAGGGGTGTTTTATGTCAGCTGCTGCTTCTGAAGGACACTTGAGTGTAACTCGGTGTGGACCTCCCTGCAGCAGCCGCTCTGGTTGTGTTGGGGATGAATCACAGCGAAGCTCTCGGTCAGAAGGATGAATGTCAAAGCCTGTACCGGTACCCTGCTCCGGCAAGGCTGAGTCCTCCAGGTTATGAATGCAATAAAATCCCAGTATTTGCGTACCGCACGTAAAGGGGATCGGGGGCTTTTGGCACTAGCGGTCTCAATGAAGTTGTTTGATGCAGATAGCTCGTCTGCTCAGGGACAAGCACCCCGCAGCCGCCGGCTCCCCTGCGTGCTCCTCTGCTGTGGAGCTGATGTACCTGAGATAGGTCTGACGTCCCATCACAAACAGGCAGAGAAGTCAGGACTCAAGGAGCCCCACACCCCTCACTGGTGATTTCTGCTGCACTGGGAAGCTTTGGGTATTGATTTCTTTGTCTGGTGAACTTTGGCTACATCTCCATGAGTGGCTCACTCAGCACAGGAGAGGATCAGTAGATTAAATTCAGGAGTATGTATCTACACTGCATGCAGAATAGGGCTCTTCTGCGGACTACATACAGTTTGGCCCCAGGACCAAGCTACAGATGTACTTCAAAGCTGTCAGAAGGACCAAGAATTGGTCGGGATCATATGCACTTGGAGCTTACCTGTGTGCTTTAACATGGCCTAAACTAATCTATTTTTTTAGCACTTCTGGAATGAATATACTAATTTAATTTCCTCTTAAAGAAGTCCAGTTGGTGTTCACCAAAACTGCTCCGTGAATTGCATTAATATCTGGTAATTGGGATTGATTAGAGGATTTGTTTCTAATCCACGCTGCCTCTCTAATCACAACACTAATGTGTATTCAGCCTCTACAGCTGACATTGAGATGCTACTGTTGAAAGACAAGGCAAAAATACTGTAATGGCTGTTGGTAACAGGTTGGGACTTCATATGGACAAATTAAACCACTAGTTTTTCATATGACATCTCACAATATTAAAAAGATTTAATGGAGGAATTGCACCTGTGCAGTGTTTTAATATCACCAATTAATGGTGATATTAAAAAGCATTTTTCCACACATGGCTTATGCAATGATGCCAATTTACATACTACATTGGCTTTTGTGAACCTACCCCTCCATGGGCATGTGAGGAGTTTCTGTGGTCTGTTCTCAAGAGGGATTTTCAGGCACATGTAAATAGGGGCTCCTAAACAAGATCATATAAGGGAATCCAGTCTTCAGGTAGCGCTTTGCCAGCATGTGTGTGTTGCTATCCCACGTGAAGGGTCTTTCCTTTTCATTATTTCTTCTTGCGACCTGCGAGTGTAAGTCTCCTGGAGACTTGCTACCACGTGTGCTCTGTCACCCTTCGTGTGCCAGGCCAGGTTTGGTGGTGTGGTGGCCACGAGGACATGGGCACAGCGATTCCCATGGTGATTAACCCTAGCATGGTTATTGCATGTGACCTCCAAGCCCATGCTCCTTCTAAGTCTTCATATTTGCATATCTTGATGAGAACGATCGCTTAACTTAGCATCTTTTTTCTCCTAGGCTCTGCTAGTGTAACAAGGGATGCTTTGAATCTTGGGACTGATTGAGCCTATCTACACCGGGCCTTGCGAACTGCCAGAATTAAATACTGTTGTAGGACTGAGTTTGCCCACGTAGCATCACTTCATATTTCTTTTTTAATTTTAGACTAGAATCAGACACATCTTCCTAAACTAAATTATTCAGCATTGCATCTCATGAATCTCAGCAATGTGCACACTTTGTGCGTGCTTTATGCTCTCATCTGAGAAATGCCTTAGCATTTTGTAATAGGCAGTTAAGGGAAAACATCCTTTGATCAGATATCTTTGTTGCTGGGAAGAGAGAGCAGAGTAAACGCTCTTTTTTTTTTTTCCCTAAGAATTGGGTATGTTTCAAGATAAATTTAAATAATTCATGGAAACTTACTGAAGAATTCTAATTAAAGCTAATTAGAAGCACTCTAATTTATCACATGTGATTTACCTCTAAACAGGTTCAGATTCTTTATAAGACATTTTTACATGCATATTTTTGGCCTGTAACTAATGTAGATTTAAAAATATTCACTTTAGCTTTCTCTGGGTAAAGCTTAAAAAAATGCATAGTCTCTCTTCTCCATACTGATTTAGGGCTCTGAATCAAAAAAAGCGTTCAACTAGCTTAAAGGTTAGTGTCTTTAAAGCTGTTCACATGAATCACTGGTATACCTCTGTAGTCCTCAAAGTATCTATTTTTGTATTCGCCTCTTGTGACATTATTTTGTTAAAACTAGGTTGAGTTAATAACCTCCCTAAAGCAAGCTAATTTGCTGAGCAGTACATCTTGACACATTTTTATTAGTAAAAGCAACACTTCAGGTTGGTTTGTTTGCATATTTTTGTCCTATTTCAAATGCTGCGTGCGTGGTTGCCACTTCAGGGACCAAGTTATCTTCTGCGTCTCTCTGAATGCCTAATCCCAGCATTTAGGCCGTGGTTGGAGCTGGTGAGGGTGGATGGCTCTGCCTGGCAGCAGTGCACTGGTATGACAGGGACCGCTGTCCTGCCTTGGGTCTTACCCTCTCCCACGGCATTCTCCTGGAGAAGCTGGCGGCTCACGGCCTAGACAGGTTCACTCTTCGCTGGGTAAGAAACTGGCTGGACGGCCGAGCCCAAAGAGTTGGGGTCAATGGAGCTAAATCCAGTTGGCGGCCAGTCACAAGTGGTGTTCCCCAGGGCTCAGTTTTGGGGCCAGTGTTGTTCAATATCTTTATCAATGATCTGGATGAGGGGATCGAGTGCTCCCTCAGTNCAGGCTGCCCAGGGCAGTGGTGGAGTCCCCATCCCTGGAGGGATTTAAAAGACGTGTAGATGAGGCGCTTGGGGACATGGTTTAGTGGGCATGGGGGGGTTGGGTTGACGGTTGGACTCGATGATCTTAGAGGTCTTTTCCAACCTTAGTGATTCTGTGATTCTATTCTATGATTCTTCAAAGCTTCGCAGCCAGAGGAAGATGCTGTGACGTGGGGTTGCGGGGAAGACCATGTCAGGGTGGCATTGCCTCTCCCGGGACGGTGGTTGGCACCGTGAACTGACCTCTCCTGGGTCGGTGCTGCTGGGGAGGGGTGTACGCAGCCCCCAGGAGCCGTCGCCTTGGGCTGGCACCTTGGCACGTATTTTCAGGGTGTTACTGCTCAGCACCGCACAACCACGGGCTGCTGGGAGAGCATCCAGCCGCAGAAAGTCTCACAAAGGCACGGATGCTCCCTTCTGCTGCGTTCTTCCCGAGCCCAGTGCCAACCTGGAAAATCTTCATAAGCCTAAAGAGAATCAGGAGAACAATGAAGAAACAGGATGGAAATGAAAAAATGTATTTTCTCTGCCTCAAAGAACGCTAGAGACGCGGTTAGGTGAAGCTGAACTCCCTGCAGAGTTTAACTCCTGCTCTGACCCCCTTAGATCCTGTTTTCCCAAACTTTTCCCTGCAGTTACGAGGGGAAACTATCGATCCTTTTCTCCCTGCGTTAGGGCGTAGTCACACTGGTGTCGTGGTGGCCCAGTTGGGACTTGATGGCATTTCAGGAGCTGTATGAGATGGAAACTGTTCTCTGCCTGAGGTCTGAAAGTTTGCAAAATAGACTTTAATTCTGCAGCACAAAACACGTGTGTGAGCACACCGCTTTTCTTCTCTAACATAACTGCAGTGTTAGCAGAGATTAGATTTCTTTTTTTAAAGATGCAGCTTGTTTTCTCTGTTCCCGGAACTTAACATGTGTGAATATTTTCTTCATAAATATTTCATAAGCATTATGAATCTCCCCAAGTAATTTGTTCATAATTGTACATATTTCCAATAACTATTTGTAAGTTTGGTACCAACATAGTGTTCTTCCATCCAGTCTTCTAAAAGTATCATGAAAGACTATAAAAAGAAGGGTAAAAGCTTCTTATATACATACAGCACTTTGACTAGGAAATCTAAGGCTTTTGCTGTCTATTAAGCAAAAAAGAAAATCATTTAGCTGTTCAGTTAAAAGATGTTTCAATTGCTTTTTTCTTTAATGAAGGTATGTGGCTATTACATCCCTTAAATTGCACTCAATAAACGCGTACTTCTTCATAGCGTGCATGACCCTGGTTTAAATAAGAATTCAAACACACTGAAGTTACTAAACAATCTTAGTGGTAGAGTGAGATGTTGCAGAAATGGCCTCCTGACCGTGTGCTTTGATGCCCCATCAGAGGGCACTGGCCTGGTGAGGACAGCGTTGCGCACCGTGAAGAGGACGCCCAGTGTGTGGTGACGTCCCTGCGGGTGGAGGTGTCCCCTGCCAGGGGGGGGTCCTGTGCCAGCAGCAGCCCCTCGGAGCAGGGCTGGGATCGGGCCGAGGCGAGGGCAGCCGAGCGCCAGGGCAAGGAGCGGGCAATTAACTCCCGGGGCACTAACGTCTGCAGCTGAACCAAGGCACCAGTCACTGCCTACATTTTTGGAGGCATTTTGGTTTTGGTGTTGCTGTTTTTATCGCTAGATACTCTCTAGGAGTCTAGTAGTAGCTTAAATTCTTAACTTTGCTTAACTTCTGCTAAGCTCTGATAAACCCATTTAATGCATGTATTTATAGCTTAGTCTTCTTGGTAGTATAGGATGAGCTGCAGTAAATTAGTCAGGTCTTTTTTATGCTTATAAAAATAATGTTCACTCAGTCAAAAAAAGACTCACGCTGGATGGGATTTGCATCTCAAATCAACGAGCAAATGACAAATGCTCCTGCTGAACCTGGTCGAGCAGGGAGAGGTCCCACGGCTGCTAACGTCCAGAGGCAAACCTCCGCCGTCAAGGCTCCAGCTGGCTGTAGGACGGGCTTGAAGAGAAAACTTAAAATATAACAGTGCCTCTCTTGTTAATTTAATTGGAGGATATTTTATCTGTGAGAGCCTAATGATTGCAAATGAAGCTGCTTGGAAGACTTTTCTAGGATGTTTTACATACACAGACACGCTTCATACTTGCCATTTTTTTTTCTGATTTTGCATATTTTAACTGTTCCAATACACTATTAATATCTGATGTGACAGATACATTTCACCATTTGCAAATTGTTTTCATTCTTTCTTTTGCTGTTTGTGTGGTTTTTTGTTGATTTTTTTGGTTGTTTTTTGTTTTGTTTTGTTTTTAATTCCCAAAGGTTAAGAAAACCAAACATAGAGCTTAAAATAGAAGCTCCAGACATATAGATTGGGGCCATAGGACTGGATTTTGCCAGGGTTCTGCCACTTGCACTGTAATTCTGACAGTTTGGGTGATTTTTTTTTAATAAATTATATTAATCAATTGTTTAGATATCAGCATTTTCTTTCATTCCAACAAGCAGTTACAAGTGCAAAAAGACAGACTTGCATTTAGAAGCTAATTTTTAAATTCATCTCATCAAAAAAATCATTGTTCTGTTGTTCTTGGTTTGGATTCTATGATTCCTATGAGGAAAGGCTGAGAGAGTTGGGGCTGTTCAGCCTGGAGAAGAGAAGGCTCCGGGGAGACCTTATTGCGGCCTTTCAGTACTTAAAGGGGCTTATAAGAACGATGGGGACAGACTTTAGCAGGGCCTGTTGCGACAGGACAAGGAGGAATGGTTTTAAGCTAAAAGAGGGTAGATTTAGACTAGATATAAGGAAGAAATTTTTTACAATGATGGTGGTGAAACCCTGGCAGAGGTTGCCCAGAGAGGTGGTAGATGCCCCATCCCTGGAAACATTCCAGGTCAGGTTGGACGGGGCTCTGAGCAACCTGATCTCGTTGAAGATGTCCCTGCCCACGGCAGGGGGTTGGACTAGATGGGCTTTAAAGGTCGCTTCCAACCCAAATAGTTCTATGATTCTATGATATTTATGAGTTTATTTCAAACTATTGTAAAACCGAAAGGAGAGGAAGTTCCCAGGGAAATCACTGTACAGGTTCAGGTTGAACTTTCCTCTTGTCCAGAACTGGTATCTTCAGTTAATTTTTAGAGACAATGGTGTTTTCAAAAGCTTTTGAAAAGATGAGTCAAAGTTACTACTGGTTTTTTTTGTACCCTATGTTTGTGTTGATTGTACCGCTTCGGGGAANTTTTTCTGATTTTGCATATTTTAACTGTTCCAATACACTATTAATATCTGATGTGACAGATAAATTTCACCATTTGCAAATTGTTTTCATTCTTTCTTTTGCTTGTTTGTGTGGTTTTTTGTTGATTTTTTTGGTTGTTTTTTGTTTTGTTTTGTTTTTAATTCCCAAAGGTTAAGAAAACCAAACATAGAGCTTAAAATAGAAGCTCCAGACATATAGATTGGGGCCATAGGACTGGATTTTGCCAGGGTTCTGCCACTTGCACTGTAATTCTGACAGTTTGGGTGATTTTTTTTTAATAAATTATATTAATCAATTGTTTAGATATCAGCATTTTCTTTCATTCCAACAAGCAGTTACAAGTGCAAAAAGACAGACTTGCATTTAGAAGCTAATTTTTAAATTCATCTCATCAAAAAAATCATTGTTCTGTTGTTCTTGGTTTGGATTCTATGATTCCTATGAGGAAAGGCTGAGAGAGTTGGGGCTGTTCAGCCTGGAGAAGAGAAGGCTCCGGGGAGACCTTATTGCGGCCTTTCAGTACTTAAAGGGGCTTATAAGAACGATGGGGACAGACTTTAGCAGGGCCTGTTGCGACAGGACAAGGAGGAATGGTTTTAAGCTAAAAGAGGGTAGATTTAGACTAGATATAAGGAAGAAATTTTTTACAATGAGGGTGGTGAAACCCTGGCAGAGGTTGCCCAGAGGTGGTAGATGCCCCATCCCTGGGAACATTCAAGGTCAGGTTGGACGGGGCTCTGAGCAACCTGATCTGGTTGAAGATGTCCCTGCCTACGGCAGGGGGTTGGACTAGATGGGCTTTAAAGGTCACTTCCAACCCAAATAGTTCTATGATTCTATGATTTTTATGAGTTTATTTTGAACTATTGTAAAACCGAAAGGAGAGGAAGTTCCCAGGGAAATCACTGTACAGGTTCAGGTTGAACTTTCCTCTTGTCCAGAACTGGTATCTTCAGTTAATTTTTAGAGACAATGGTGTTTTCAAAAGCTTTTGAAAAGATGAGTCAAAGTTACTACTGGTTTTTTTTGTACCCTATGTTTGTGTTGATTGTACCGCTTCGGGGAATGGGGATCTGAGGCAGAACTCAGAGAAATATCGAGCTCGTGTTGGGTAAAGGACACCCCACTTCTCACAGGGGACTGGGGGTACAGGAATGCTACCTGCACTCAAAGTGGGTAAAAGGAGCAAAATGTAGCCGTATTACCCTTTTTCATTGCTGTCCCTGTATAGTAGGAGATACTCACCCACTTTTCTCCTTTTTAACAATAACCTCCTGTAGAGTATAAAATCCTTAGACGCAGGATGTGCTGTATGTGATGCGGGAGCCTGTGCTTTCTTGGACAAAAGTAGAATTTCATCAACATGCATTTTCCCCAGCATAAGACTGATGCCACTGAACAACAATAATCTAGTTTCATTGCTAGCAATAGAACAATGAGATTGTTCTGTTAAGATTATTCAAGCGTAATAACTCCTGCTAATAAATTAGAAAAGGAAAAAAAGGCTCTTCTATAGCATGTTTGATAGAACAAACGCCAGTGATGTCATGAGCTTCTTGCAGTCTGTGAACTGTGGGGTTTTCCAGGATAAACTTTTCAGTTATACTGTTGGACAGTGGAGCTAAAAATTAAAAAGCCTAGATTCAGAACATCATCATGTAATTTTATTAAGAACAGATGGGTGGAAAACTCCCTTGAGCGCTATATGAGCTGCCTGCCATTCACGGGATGGCAGCCGATAATGTACTTGATGGACCTTCGTGTCCATCTGTTAGTCGAGCTATCCAATATTCCCTGGCTAAGGAAACACTTCAAACTTGAAACTCCAAACAGCGTAGTTAAGTGCCAGAGATGTTTTGTAGTATTTACAGATTTTGCTAGTTCACACTTGAGAACATTCTGTGATTCATCAAGTGTTATCTTGATTTGTATCATTATTAGGAGTGTATCTTAATGACTGACTTAAGGTATGTTATGCAGCTGTACCTTTTGATGTTCAGTGTTCTGATAAGTCTGACATAACACCTACTGTGATTCATTTCCTTAGTGACTGGTTATCATATACTAATTCATGTACCTCTTAAAGTATAGATTTTGCTTCAGGAGACTACAGAATTTTAGGAGGAAATGATCTTGGTATTGTCAGAAAAGGGAAAGGGCAGGGGAAGCTCCAGGAGTTACTCTGCCTCTCCCCCAGTTTGTATTGGCCTTGGGTGACTAAGGATGCTGTATGCTCTGTGGATAAGCTATTAATCTGGTTGTCAAATAAAACAGCCATCTCTAAAGAGAGAACACTTAATGGATTTTGGGGGTTTGATTTTTATTTTTTCCTTATTTTCTGTTACCTTATCTATACTTGATTGGGAAAAGTGCCTTGAAAAAATAGAGCTTCATAACTTAGATTGGATCACTCGTCCTCTAGCAAAGAATGTACTCTGCAGCTCCCCTGTGTATTAAACAAATAAATATAAAAGGTTTAACACCAGCTTGTGTGGTTACCAAGAAGTAAAAGCATTACTTAAAGCAGTAAAAAGGATGTGAAGATTTAGTGCTGCTGTGCAGTGCACTAAATAACACCAAATTAACTCATAAAACATGTCAAGACTTGGTACTTGAGCCGCTCCATCTGTGTACAGCCGTCCCTGTAACCAGGCTGCCTGCGGTGCCGGTGATGAGGCTTTGTGGGCACCTTTGGAGAAAATGCTCAGTGGTGCATATTTGTGAAGAGACTTAGCTAAGCCAGAGATGGACTAACTTTAAAGCACGTTATTTCTTTTTTTTATGACCTTACTATAAATGCAAGTGTCTGTTCTCCATGAAAAAGGTTCTTAAATCATGACTGGGGGAAGGAAAGAGCAGAAAACCACCGGGTTGCTGGTGTCGACTTGAGATTTGCTATATAAATCTAACTTATCGGGAGGCTGTTAGACAGCAAAGTGATGTTCACTATGGCTACTCCTAAGAAAACTGTTTAAGGTGTTTGGAAGGTTTCACTGTACTGTAGTTTTTCTAAAATATTTTTGGGATTTGGACAACATCATAGCAAACTGACAGCTCTCTCTGTCCTCCCTGACCTAGTAATGTCTGATGGCAGTAGTAACCACAGCAAACGTTTTATTGCAAAATTTATGCAGGTATTTTCACAGTATTTTTTAGCTACAAAAATAGTAGGGAGAATAGGAGAAGGAATGCTGTATTTTTCTCTTACTCTTCTTTTATTACCTGCAATGATCCATCTCCTTTTCCTCTGTTGCTCTCCTGCCTTTGCTCGTGCTCCGTGGCCTTTGTTGTGCCGGGGCTTCTGACTCCTGATTCAGGAGCCTCTGCTGCACGGGTTCCTCCTGCCCCTTGTCTCCAGTACACTCTTTCCTTCCTCCTAGGACATGGACCAGAGTATTTTCTTAGTCTCACATAAGGTCTGAGCAAAGTTTTTACTTCTGTTTTGCTGAGTAACTTCAGCCATCAGTAGAAGAGTTTGTGCAGGCTCCTCTGCTTTTCCAGCTGCACCTACAAGTGTCTTGACTTGTCCTTGGCGATGAAAAGTTTGAAGAATGGCTCATGTATTGGAAGTGCCCATGTTAGATGACAGCCTGGCCTCTGCAAGCAAATGGAAAGTACTCCACGTTCATGTTTCACAGTTATTTATGAAACGCTACTCTAGGTGGGCAAAAAAAGTGTTTGAATTATTTGGATGTAATTTCAAAATTGTAGGTGAGTACACTCGATCTCCATTTGCATGTGCCATCCAAAGAGTGTGGCCTGCTCTGCAGAATAAGATGATGGTGAAGGGTGTTTGTGCTTCGGATAAGACAAGCTGATTCGTCAGAGTAGTAAGAGTATTAATTACATACCTGACTGGAGGTAATTTTGTTCAGCCATCTATGAGCACTTGTATGAACTATTCTCTTGTGTATAAATATAAATATTCTCCTGTTGTCAAATAATCCTAAAATATTATTTGTGATGATAAATTTTATTTAGGGCCCAAGGGAAACTTCACAGAAGTTTTGAGTTCATGGTTTTCAATGTGTTGAGCGTATTTGTAGTAGAGTAGAGAAGCTGTGAAACATCTTTCACTGCTGAATTTCAAGATAGTTTGTTTCCTGTTGGAATACAGAGGAGATGGTCTGGATGACCTCCTGGTAGACCTTTCAGCTCCTGTACGGGAGCAGTAAGCAAGCCTGTTGCAGGAGATCACAGCTCATAGAGAGCAGGGTACCTGAAAGAGCAGGGTAATCAAGGTTTCACGGGAGTATTGAGTTTGCTCAAGGCTTCATGGCTTCCTTTTTAAAATTCTAGAGCATCGCTGTTTTTCTCCCTGGGATGTCAGATCTTATTAATGTCGTAACTGAGCATCTTGTTAAGAAAGTAATTCACTAACGTATCTATCCTCACAGTACCCTTGCAAGGCACTGGAAAAGTTAACCTCATTTTGCAGCTGGGAAAACTGAGGGATGGAATATAAAGGATAGATGAGGAAAGGATTTTTCTGGCACTTATGCATCTGTTCCCAAAGTTGTGATTATGAAAATCCTACTCAGCTCCTGCCTGAATTCCTGAAGTAGCTTCTCCTTCAACCTCAGAGGTCCTTGTGTGTCTCAAGCTCTGCTTCTCGATGCCCTCAGGAAGTCATTGGTCAGTCTGATCTGGACGCTGGGACTTGGGCTGTGGGGCAGAGATATTCCAGCACTTGGTGTGGGCTGTGCTTTAAGCACAAAGCAATGGGGAACCGTCACACAGGTCTGAGCATGCTCTTGGTGATGATGCTGAGACAAGTCCTTCCTCTTGCCTGCCTTGCCCACCTCCCTGGAGAGGACCAGACTCGAAGGCTGCAGGGTCTGTGGTGCCATTTGGAAATACAGGACAGTTTCTGTTCACTACATGAGTGTCTTGCTTCCAGCACAAGTCTGACTTCGGTATCTAAAGACTAAACCCATGTAAGAAGTCTGTTGTCCCTGCTTGTGGCTGGGTGATCTTTGTTCCCTCCTTGTTTCAAGAAAAGTGGGGTTCCATAGACAGGAATGATATTGCATTCACATAGCATAGCATTGGAAAACCAGTAAAAATATCAACTAATGTATTAAATTACTTCATAATCACAGCATCAAAGAAAATAGGATGGTCAAGGTCCCTTAAAAGTTATCTAGTTTAGTTAACTTCATATTTTATGGACTTCTGGTAGTTCTCAGACACCAAAGTCTTGAGAAAGATGAGGAAAAGACTGACATTTAGATTTGGTAATTCTGTATGTCAGTTCTGGGGGAGCTGCAGGTAGCAGGTGGCACTAGGCAGTTACTGCAACCTGATTAAATTGTTTAGCTGTAGTAGGAAAAGCACAGTTAGGTAAGTATATCTTATTTCACAGATGTGCTTCATTATGCTCGCTCTATCATTATGATCTGTGGATTTTCTTTTTCTTCAAAAAAAATAGTTGGCTGGTTACTTTTAGAAGCTTGTTCTAATTCACACTTTTGCTCTAATTACACTAAACCTGCTCCTAACTGATAATTGTGTAGCTGCTTCTTCAACCAACCAACAAAAAAACCCCTCCAATGATGGGTTGTAACCCTTGTTGCTCCAGAGCCTGACTGTCCCTGTAGTTGGAGTTCTTTGCACAGTGCATAGTCTGATGTTTTCCATACTCTTTCCTCCGTGGACATGGAGCGCTGTTTACTTCCTTTGGTGGTTTTTGTTTTGTTTTGTTTTCTCCAGCCTTTTACTACATGCCATCCTCTTCCATTAACTACAAAAAGAGATGCCTGGGTGGAGGAGCAGGGGAGGGTGGAGAAGGTGCATTTCCTTCCTTGCAGACAGGCTGCCCACCGCGGAGGCTAAAAAACTGGGTGGGGGGCGTTCAGGCATCTTCTGACCATGTCATCAGTGATGGTCACAGAGTTTTAAATTAGAAGTTTGAACTTCTGGATCTGCGTATGAAGTGGTGGATTCGGCCTCTGGGTGCAAAGTTTAGAGTTTGAACTTCTACCAGTATCATGGGGGGTTTTGTGATGATACCAGGTGTATAAAACTTCAGCTATCGGAGCCACCTGCAGGTTAGATGATTGCACACAAATTTCAAAATACTGAGAAGGAGTAAATGGTAGGCTTAGTATTGCCTTTGATGGAGCAGCTGAGAAGTCTGAATCCTTTTTTTGTCAGAGAATGAAAACTTGGTGAAATTGCCCAAAACGGATAAGGATGATTTATATAGTGAAACATTTTCTCTATCAATTAAAAAAAGTAATGCCTAAGCCTTTGAAATAGATGTTTCAATTGCTTTTGCATACCTTTGTTCTTATGATTAAAATAGTATAAAAGTTGTCTGAACATATCATTTGGAAATCTCATAAATTTAAATAATTATAGGAAGCACACAGATAACTTGAAAATGAAAAATATTCTTAGGCTGTTACCTCTACTATTTATATCCAGTGGTACAGCTTTTGTATACCAGCTTGATGATTCCTGAATAGCTCAATTCTGAGATGTCTTCCATACTTTAAGTTTAATGCATTTGCTGTGCTAGAATATATTAAGACATCCCTTAGTCAAATTAACTCTGTTTTCCAATCTGAACCTCTGGTTTATTATTCAGTATAGAGGAATGTATCGATTTAAAATAAGGCTGTAATTTCCATCACTCCAGAATTTTGGGAGAGCCTTTGGATGTCACACACAAGTGATCTACCAAAGGCTTGGATTTCACTTCTTCGCATAGATATTCTTAAGCAAAGCAGAGCGAGGGGTAGTACATTTTAGTAGATCAGAAAATAACCCAACAAAACCACAGAAGACTTGAGTGCTTGAAGACTCGCCTCTCTATCCAGCTGCGTCAACTGGTCTAACAAAACATACAGCCTTTTCCTGCAAACTTCCCCTCACTACATCTTTGACTGTCGCAGCTACAAAAGTGCGAACACTCCATACGTTTTTGTATGCTTGTACAGTATTAAGTTACTAATAAAGTTGTAAAGAAACTAATGTTGTTATGAAATAATATTTTTCCCTTTAAAAAATGTACTTCTGCTTTCTCTTTACTTCCAAAGGAGATGTTGTATCAAATTACGGGATCAGCGTATGCAGTCTGAAGGTTGAGTCATCAGTGGAAAGAGCACAGAGAGAAGAATTGTAGTTTTCCATTACTTGCAGAAGATAAAATACGTTTGTTTTTTTGTTCATACTACATGGGCATAATTGCTCGATTCCTCTTACACTTGGCATTTTGAATTAGCTGCTTTAGTGACGATTCTTTCTTGAATATTCTGAGGCAAGGCGGGCCACCAAGCTGCTGGTTTGATTTTTTTTTTTTAGATGATAATAGCTATGAATGTTTAAACCCTTTTCCTACCTGTGCTTTTCGTTCCTGTAGAGCATCCTAATTTTATGTGACAGCAGCCCATTCTGGCAGCGTGAGTGCCCGTTCGCCCGTGGCTGGTCCAGCGTCACTGCCTGGCCCTGATGCGCTTGCTCACGTACCGCGTTTTTGAAAAGGTAGATGGAAACATAGCTCTTTCCAATTGGTTTCCTGACTAGTTGATGTTTAATGTAGACTTCATTCTGAAGTTTAAAAGTATTATATTTGATTATAAGTTAATTTATTTTGAAAAGCACTTAGAGGTAGTATTTATTATAGTACACAAGGGTTGGGAATCAGTAAAGCGTAATGGAAAAAACTGCAGAAGTTGATGAAGATCGAGTGTCAAACAATCTTGTACGGATTAATTGAAACGATGGCCAGAACTGACACCCAAAATCTTTGCTGGTTTAGCTAGTTACTGCAAAATTAGTCCCTGCATTTAAGGAAAACAAAGTTTTGAAATTAAATGGACCAAAATGCCTTAGTTGCTTACAATTGTTTTGTTGTTTAGATTTATTCCCTACCTGTTTCTGTATAATGTCGTAACAGGAGAACTGGCTGTAATTTGAAAGTGAAGCCAAAAAACCAAGAAAACAACCCAAGTTGCTCGTAAAATTATGAGGGTGTGCATTGACTGGGCAGCAAAAACCAAACCACAAAAAACCCCCTTGCATGACCGCAAGGCTGAGCTTAAATCCTGTGCAGATTTGGAACCTGCCCTGCAGTTCGTTAGCTTATTGAACAAATTTCAAATTCATTCCGTTTTCAGTAATTATCTGAGGTAACAATGGACTGTGAATTTACAGCTAGTGTAACGCAAAATTATTATCACAGTACGCAGTTTGCAGTTTGCTGACGGCTCGTTTTAGCGCACAGCCCCCGGCTGTCTTTGCGTAGGAGCGTGGACATGGATACAGAGGTGAGGTCGAAGAGGCCGTTGCTGCTCAGAAATGATGTCTAGCCATTTCTCCCACTCCCATAGGCAATTATATACTAAATATTAATGTGCTTCTAGCCTCGGTCAGTTCAATTCTCCTGGTTTGAAATTGAATGGAAAGAAGGATAAATTATTTGGGAATTGAAGACATTTATCTATGACATCTAATTAGCATAAAGGGACTTCTCCTGGTCCATGAAATTCCCAGTGTGGCATAAATGTATCTAACCCTCATCAATGATAAGACCATCCATCAGCTCATATACTCTTTTCTATTACCAGAAGTTTATCCTCAGATCTAGTGGAGGCCATTCATAAATTCATTTTAAAGGTATGTTGTTTGGAGAGGATATTATATAGTACAATTCCAAGCTCAAAATCAAGCTGTGATAACAGCTCTCTATCTGACATACCAAGCATTCAATCACACTTTATCGCAGTTACAGATGTCGGTAAATGAACGGGTTTTTCCCAGAAACAATATAGATAAGCAACGGTGGCTGACAAGGTGCGAAGAATAATTTAGAGAGGAAAGCAGGTCTGGTAGATGTTTTCATTTTCAGTACCCTTTATAAGAAACGGCACATAAAAAAATCTTATATTTAAAAATTACTTTGAATAATTCAATAAGATGATTCTCTAACCCTTATTTGTCTGCTCCAACGTAGAAATAAAGGAATTAACGCTTTGTCAGTCAGCCACAGGAGACCTTGTATCAAAGAGCTGCTGCAAGCGTCTGGGAAAGCAAAGGCTCCCTTCACTTTCCATTACGGTGAAGGGGATGCTCGCTCATCCGCACGGAAACGTGGGTCTCAAAGGAAAAGCAGAGAAGGATTTTATTAAGCTGGACTGACCCTTGCAATCACATGGGCTGTTCTCACCCATCTCTAACCTGGACTGACCCTCCTGCTCACAGCTGCTGAATTGGGAAAGTTACTGTTTCTTGCTTTCCTTTTTCTCTGCCTCTACAGAAAAAGTTTGGAAAGGGACAAGGAAATATATTCTCCCTTGTTTTTGCTTTGTTAGAAATACAGCTTTGAACCAAATTAAATCTTTTATCTAAGTAGACTTAAAACAGTTTCTTTGGCTTTTTTTTAAATCTTGAATTTGAGTTTGAAATAATTTAAAACAAAAGTTTTAGTGCAAAACCACTAAAACAATGATTTGGCTTCTTTGTCCAGGTTCGCTCCCCCCCTGCCACCATTTTATTCTTTGGATGTTTTCAAATTTGTCTGCTTGATTATCGGGAACGAAAAATGTTAAAAGACACACATTCCTGAAATGATGTTTTTTGTGAAGAATGTTAAACATAAGTCTCAGTGACAGCGTGCTTTCTGTATTTTGCACAGCGCGAGGAAAGGTAGCAGATAGCGTTTCCTTTACGTTAAATCGTTCCGGAGGTGACACTGCTCGGGCGCTCGCGGACGGGCTGCTCTCTCGCCTGGGACCGCCAACGTTGTTTCCCCTCTTCTGCAGAAAAAAGGTACCTCCAAAATGTGCTACATCGTTTAAGCAACCTCACGGACATTTGTGAAGCTTTTTGTCAGCCTGTGATCTGCTTCCTTACTGAAGCACTTCTGTGCCTTCCAGGTGCGGTTATTCAGTGGTGGAGTCTGTGTTTGTTAATGGTAGGCAGGGTTACTTACACGCTTCGGCTTTTATTGTGTGATTGATCATTTTGTGGGAAGAAGAAATGTTATTGGGCTTGTACCAGCTCACGCTATATTTAAATTTGGTCTTGTGAGACACTTCTTCAGAAAGTGTGTTGTATTTGGATTAAAAACAACCATTCTGAAAATCGTCTATATTAGTGAAAAGTGAACCCAAACACTTTTTAATTTTTTTTTTTTATTGGAGTCTGAGGACTAGTTAGCTCCACCTCCAATATCTTAGAATTCGAATGTGGTAAGGTTGTCGTCTTACAGACATAGGAAAAAATATTACTTTTGGAAATGTATGAATTCATTGGGAAAAGAAGCCCTGAACTTTTTCTAAGAGAAAACAAATTCCCATATATGTGGCAAAAAATGAGGCAAAAGGACACCACCGTCCAATGGCAGTAGCTGTCACGACCGGAGCCACAGGCTTCACCAGAAATCTGTATTCAGACCTGGTTTTCAACTAAGAACGGGGGAAAAAAAACCCCAAACCTCTGCAACCACAGGTACATTGCTCAATACCCCAGTATTCCTGGTCTGCTCAAACTTCTCTAATGAGAAATTAAGAATGAAGCAGACCATGGAAGTGAGGAAAAATTTGATTTATGCCTCGGGAGGAGCGGGTCAATAGTCCCCGGCTGGACACAAGGTTGAAATATGAAACCATCACACTGGCGTCCGTCACTGCAGACCTGTGGTCGCTCTTGAGAAAGGGGCCTGCCAATACACTCCCTGTTCCTTGGAATTTATTAATAAGAAAAGGAAAAATTATAAATCACATCTTGGGGAAAAATAAAAGCGGAATTGGTTTCCTGGCCTGAATCAATGAGCAGCATTACCAGGCTACCTGTTTCAAAAATGAGATTGTTTTATGGCTAACGTGTATTTGCACAGAATCACATCAAAGTGCATTTCAGGAGAAATAGGACTTCTGTATAATTTAAACAGGCAGCTTTCCTTGGACTTGAATAGGAATTGAATAATGCCATAGGCACTCTTATATTCATACATGATTTAAGAATTATTAAGATAGATTACCACTCTTACAAATGCTCGTAATAGAGGGATAGAGACACCCAAGTCACAAGAGTAATCTTCTATTGCACACAAAGCTCTGTAATTGATTTCTATTTGTTGATCATAGCAGAATTCCTTTTATACAGTAGCAACAAATGTTAGGGAATAATTTATATTCATGGATAATTATTACCAAAACCAGGTGCTATAATCTGTTTAAAAACCTTTGTGCTTTACAGAATGCAGAATATTCTTGAAGTGCTTTAAGACCAAGAAGTGGTCTTCTCTTGATCATGCAGAGGTCAGGGCCAGCAGCTATTGCTTTAACAACATTTCAGAAAGATACAGGAAAACTCCCAGCGAAAGACAACTGAGCTTTAGTAGGACTTCAACATGTCCAGGCCAACGTTCTAGACCAGTCATTCCTTCTGTGCATCACCTTACACGCAGTACCTCCTCGTGCTTTAGTATGGTTGAACCGTAATTCTCAAATTACACTGCTTTTCATATTGGATTAATTTTTAGGGGTAGATATTGTTTCACCTGATGGCTGAAAATTTAATTGCTGATAAAGGCATCTTGTTTTTGTTTTTTTAAGGTCACATAGTAGCGGGTTTTAAGCCACAGTAGCACAGGATTTCCCATCAGGCTGTACCCAGGTTGTGTTGTCTTTCTGGGCAACAACCTCAGGACAACCAGCAACGTGGGCAGGAGCCAGTTCCGTCTTCTCTTTCTTTTTTCCATTGTAAGTGGGAGTTTATAGAGCAGAACGATGGTCCTGAAGCTTTTTTTTTTCCAATTTTATGCTCACTATATGGAAAAAAATATTGTCTCGCTGTAGAACAGCTTGTGATTCTTAGAACTTGCAGAAATGTTTAACCCTTTCCATGAAGCACAAAGCTGGATGGAAGGGGAAGAGGGAAAGGGGCAATGCCCACCGCCCATGCCAAGGGCAGAGCAGGAACTGAAATGGGCGGATTGAGGAGGGGAGAGAGGGGAAAATGGAGTGGATCTTAGAGCTGCTTTGGCTTTTGAAGTGGGATCAGAAAGAAGAGGGTCAGTCCAGAGCTATTGAAGTCAAAGGAGGCTCACATGGAAATGGAGAGGTGGTGGCAATGCCGGGGCCACCCCCGCAGGGGCTCTCGCCACCTCCCCGCTTTGTTCTGCGGGTTTCTTTTTAAACTGGACACGGGGGAGGAATTTTCCTGTAACATACCTTCCAGCTGGGTGTGGGAGGTGTTCAGCTTCATCACCATCTGCTAAGGAGGTGTTGGAGAACAGAGAGGGCTTTTTCCCTGTTCTATTTCAAGAAAGGAAAAAAAGGAATTTGTGTGTGTTTCTGTGTCAGAGTTTGCAGCTTACAGTAATAATAGCAAAACCCCATATAACAGCTGAAGAAGTTTTCATGTGCACTTGTATAGAAATGTGAAATAATTATTCTAGTCAGTTATTTTCAATGTTGATATAATAGCATTTTTTTTCTCCCAGAGGAATACTCTATTACAGCCAAAATGGATAAAGAGTTAACAGTCAATTTTGTGCTCCTATACTAATAATTTATTATTATTATTACTTTGAATTGGCATTGCTGGGCCACTACATAAAGGAAATTGGAAGCAATCAGTCAGTGACTCTTGCGTACTTGCTTTTCACGCGCAGCCGAGATAAAGGCTCCAGCACCCTATTGACAACAGAAGATAATTTAGGTCAGGGCAACCCAGTTAATGTAGCTCAATTTATTTGCATTGCTCTGGTCCTCCTGCTTCTGATGACTGTTGACATAAAGGAATGACAACCGTTTTTAATAGCATTCATCGTGGAAGCACTTTCACAAATGTTAGCAAAGATTTATAATCAAGTTGTTCATCATTTCCTTATGGCACTCGTGGCCGCGCACACCGACCCCGTTGTGCCTCTGGTCGCCCTCCTCTGCTGAACCCAGCGGGGTTCCCTGCACAAATCTCAACAGAAAGGTGATGGTGGGCTGAGCAGCAATTCCTCTTTTAAAGCAAGGACATGATAAAGTTATACCTATATTTCTGAATATACTTACAGAAGACTGGTATTTCTTCCCATAGCTCACCAAATGGCTAAGAGTATATTCTATGAACAAATAAATAATATACTGTGTTTATTTGTCCCTAACTGATCTCTGAAAATCAGGTCATTGAGTCTAGTCAAAACTTCATTCGAAACCATTTTTGCTTTGTCTTTATGTGTGCTTTTGTGTAAATCTGCATTTCTTTAGCTAGTGCAATATGGCGAAAATTAGTTCCAACTCAGTAAATCAGTAATATTTGAAATTATTTTTTGTGTTTTTACTAAGACTTGATTCAGCAAAACCTTTCTGTAGTTGCTGGAGTAAGGGCTGAGATCAACAGATGTTTTCCTCAAGTACAGATAATACTGATAATAAGGTTAATGTATTTCACTATTATTTATCTTTGAGTATATATGTAATGGAAGAACATGCTTTTCCTGAAAGAACATATAAAATACTACATTCCGATGTTCTCGATTCAAGGTGAATACTTCACTGAAATGCAGCACTTTATGATGTTAATCTCCCCTGGCTCAGTTCTGCTTGCAATGGGCTCCTGTTTCCAATGCAGCCCGGAGGCTGGGGAGCAGCACACGTGGAAGCAGCGGTGTGACACAGTCCGAGCGGCCTAAATGACATCATTATTTTGAGCTTCTGCACCTTTGAATGACTGCAGTAGCTGAATCACCATGTTTGCTCAGGTTTCCCAGCTTGATACGGTCCTGACTTGCAAATATTTATTGATGCGAGTAATTTTGTGTGTGACTTCCATGCATATATGTGTATTTTCCTTACAAACTTAGTAAAAACTCTGCTGTTCAAATTGTTAGAATACTGCAGCTGTTTTAATCCCTTTGGAAAGATAGGCAGTCCCATCCTTACTGCTGCTGAGGGAAAAGCTGGATCACGTCTGTGATGTGCATCAGTCAGATTTCTGCAGTGTCGTTACAGTCTGAGGGGTTTGTGTGTCAGTAGGTGTCAGCATTCAGTTACGGTGTAATTGAGCCGCCTGATTGAATGCTTGTGGCAACACGCCTGCAGAACTAATGCCAAGTACTCCACAAACTGTGCTTTAGGATAGGATTATTCAGCCAGAAGTTTCTCTATACACAAAGGGGAAAAGATACTTAAAGCTCTATTCACTGTCCAAAAACCTAATTTCATCACTGAAAATAATGCTCTACCACTTCATGGTTGTCTGATAACCCACAGTGCAAATGTAAAGCCCTGTCTGCGACTGGCTCGTGCTTGGACTTGGGCTTGCATCAGTATGGGTGCTGCCTCCGCTGTGCAGGCGGCTGGTTAAGGCGCGTGGGGCTCCGGTTAGCAGGAGCTATTTTGCTCCCTTCCCTCGAAAAGCTGAGAGAAGTCTCAGTTGAGCTTCTGCGATAAATCTTTGCTGATAGCTTCAAAGTGCCCATGGTTGCACCTCCCTTTCTAACCATGTTACAACCTTGGTTTGCTCTCCAGGCCTGTAAATCTAGTTTAGCGTCCGGTTGATGGGTTAGGATTAACTACGATGTATGCCGTAAGGGCTAGCTTGCCTGGGGACACTGCAATCCTATTAGGGTAATGAAGATACTTCTAGAAGGGTTCTTGGAGGCGTTTCTGAGCAGATGTTAGCTGGGAAAGTGGAGTGGTAGGACTATCGCTCTCCGTACTGCTGCCTACTCATTTTCAGGAAAGATGCTTTGAGGAAGAGGAGCTCTACGGCTCTTCAGTAATGCAGAGCTTCAGTTCTGGCCTATTTGTGCAAGGAAAGCTTAGGGGAACATAATGAATCTGGAAATGACACAGGTTACAGTCTAAGTACCACTGAAAAGTAAAGTAATGCATAGAAGCTCTTCTGTATAAATGCGTACAATGAGTTGGGTTTTTAAAGGTGCTACGGTTGTTAATACTCTTAAATTACCACCCTGACTCTGTGCATGTAACGCCGCACGTGAGCAGTCCTTGGTAAACGCTCCAGCCGTGAGCCAGGACCCGCCTCTTCAGATAGATCGCAGTTCATTGGAACCAATTAATTTGCTCTGTGTAATTGGCTTTATGAGGAGCAGAGAACCCCTCCAAACTAAGATCCAGGGCAGCTACTTTCATATCAACCCTAATACTGCTTCCTCCCGTAGAAGCAGAGATTTTAAGTTAAATCAGAAAGGCTCAGGTATGCTTATACTTTCTATTTCTTCCCTCTTCTCTCTCCTCCCATCCGCTGTAACTGCTGACATCAGTTGAAACAGCAAGAAGTAATGCTTTTTTCACAGACCTAGTGTGCAAATGACATTGGATTTATAAACCTGAAGGGGGCTTGCTTGCCTTCCCAGACTTACAATCTCAGAAAAAATTCACCTCAGCTGCAAAATGCAACGATAAGGGAAACGTGTTATGTTCTCCAGCGAGCGCAGAGGACAGCGAAGCGATCAGGCGGCTCTCGGTGGTGTCTGGGTCCCCTGCCTGGCGTTAGGAGCAGATTAGATCTCACGTCAGGCAGCAGCAGTGCCCAAGGCAACATCTCCCCAGCTTTACAGTTTATGGTCCAATTCGGTCGATTAAGGATTTTTTTGTATCTTGTCTTAGCAAAGGGTCCAGGACTGGGAATCACTTTAAGCCCTATTTATTTCCAGCGATAAGGTGGCCTCGCAGGTTGAGAAATTCCAGCTTTGAGGGATTATCCAAAGCGCATCCGTTGCCTTTGCCATCACCGCCCCTTCCCTGCCGAGGCGCGGGAGCAGCTGTGGACTCGTCTCTGCTTCCTCGGTGGCCACGGACCACTGCTCCCATGCCGCTTCGTGGAACATAGCGGTCCGGTATGTGACTGTGCCTTTGGTGCTGGGGACACGGCGTGTCCCGGTCAGCGGCGTGCTGCGCTGCCGCAAGAAGGTCGGGCGTCATCTGCCAGTTCCGATGCGTGACCCTGCCTGCATGTCCCCCGTGCTTCATCAACCCGAGTCTCTCAAATAATTCTTTTGTAATGTAGTTAAAATCTAAGGGCAAAAAGGACTGTTAATCATGCAGCAGTGGAGATGGCAGTACAGAGGGTTTTATTATTATTATTATTACTGATTTACAGTATTGGTGAAGGAAAAATAATTACCAACGATTCATCAAGCATTCTGTTTAACCATCATGCTGCAAGAATATAGTTCGTGCTGGCAACTAATCTCCTTGTAGGCTTTTCTGAAAAATGCAGGATTATCTCCTTCATTTCACCCATTCAGCTTGTTTCTAGCTCATTTTACTTTGCTATTTCTCTAAAGAATGCCAATTCTGCTTCGTGACTCCATCCTTTCCTGGCTGACACATTGATCCTTCCTCAGGAGGCTCCGTACTGTGCTCCTCAGTAGTTCAGTATTATATTCTTACCTCAGTAAAATTATTTCATTTAAAACACTAAGACTTTCTCATCCTACAAGTTTAAAATATGCCACATTTTGCTGTGGTGCTGTCTGCATTCAGCAGCCCAGCGCAAGCAGAAGTGAATCAGGAACATTTGCAGTATGAATCGGCATGTTTTAATGGAATCATTATTTTTAGGAGGGAACATAATAGTGGCGTATCTTGCAACATCCGGACTTTTCAGTTGAATTCCCTTTCTTAAATACTCTCAGAGGAAGAGGAGAGAAGGTTTCTGTGAGCGCAGAAATGAAGTGGTACTGGGTAGGGGTGTTTGTCAGACTCAAGAGGCTTTGTGCCCCGGGTTAGGCGCGTGGCACATGAATTGTGCTATGATGTGTGATAAAAACGGTGGGTAATCCCTGACCTAGGACCAGCTGTTTGTGCCATGATGTATGTTGTCATCTGCAGACGTATCTCCCGAACTGCTCATCGGTGTGCAAGGCAAAGCAGATGAAGTTAGGACACGGTAAGGGCCACTGGCATGTTGTCAGGCTTCAAAGTACAACCCCATAACCCAGAAGCTTGGGAAGAGAAAAAGCGATTAAAAAAGTGTGGGGAGTTTTTTGTTTTGGGGTCCACTGGTAGTTGGAAGAACGTCTACTGTGTGGGTGTTGATCTTTCTACAGTTCTTAAGATGATGTGAAAGCTTTTCCTGGAAGGCTCCTCAGCCATGTCTTCTGATAAAGATGGGAACATTTTTAGTTACCATTTGTTTTATGTAAAAATCTACCTATCTGCAGGTTTGGCAAACACTTTGAGTAGATTGTCCATGATATAACAAATAAAAACAAAATCATTTGTAACTGAACATGAAAAAGTAGAATCTTTGAAAGAAAATGTGGTTTAAGATTGGATTATAAAATATTTGCAGTCACCAATTAAGTTATTTTATTTATGCATTTTGTTTGGAATTGCAACTGAACCAAACAAGTGGGTTTGGGCTTTTGTTTTTTTGTGAGAAGTAGGGAGTGTGCTGGGTTCACGTGGGTTGCCTGCTCTTGCTGGGTGGTACCTACCCGGGCTTCCCTCCGTTCCACCTTTGAGAATGACAACTACTGGCCTTCAAGCGAGCAGCAAATGGAAAGACACGTTAGTTATAACCATCTTCACAGAACGCGAGAGAGAAGTTGCTGGTGCATTTTCTTCTCAATAACTCCAGAAGCACTATGGCCATCTCTCCTAGTGGTGGTACTTCAGCAGCACTGCAGCTCTTTTCCTACTACTCCTTAAACACATCACTTCTATGATACGCTGGCAGAGTCAAAAGAAAAATAAACAGGGAACCTGCCTTAGACCCAGAGGTGACATGAACTCTTCTGCACACTAATACCTTGACTCTACTGATATTTAGTCTTCCCTCCTTTTGTGCTTGGTTGTTGATGTTAATTTTTGTGCCTGTACTAACCTTGCATAAATTCTGATGGTGCCTAGGGTCAATACTTCTGCATTGTTATTTAATCCTATTTTCCTCCTTTCCATAAGCAGTTTACCAGCATGTGATGATTTGAGTTTCCTGGCACCCCACTTTTCGCTTTTCTTTATCAGTTGATTTACTGCCTCTAGACAGAAGATGAATAGTTTGCACTTTGTAGTCTTAAATCAAAATAGAATGGAAAAGACTGGTTTAATCATATTTTATTCCAGCCTCACTTATCTGTATCACCTATTGCTTAGCCCTGTCAAGAGTGATATGTCTGCAATATCCTATCTTTGCTGTTTGCTCACCACAGTACCACAGGTTTTGCTTATTCATGATTCCAGCATTGTTTTGTAACAAAGATGTGTGAAAAGCTCTCTGAGCAGCTCATCCCCGATACTGCTGGTTTAAACAATGAGACCGACTTTAGTCGGTAATAGCAATTCAATAATGGTTTGTATTTCCATTTCAACCTCACTGTACTTTGAATATGAACTATAAGCTAGGTCTTAGTTTAGCATGATGTTTACACATATTCTTAACATTAAACTTCTATGTAGCTAGAAAGCTTGAAATATATTTTATGTGAAGTAGTAATGTCCAACATACCTGAAGTGAAGTCCAGTAACCGTTGGACTAAGGGTTATTTTAGCATGGGCTTGTACACCTTGTCGAATCTGGGTCTGAATGCAAAAAGTGGTTTTGCATTTCTGATTTGAGTTTGATCCACATTGGATTCTAAAGCAGAAATTAAAGCAACTTAATTAAAATATTAAATGTATATATACATATATATTTAAAACATCTTTTTTTAGGTAATGTAGAGTTTTTATCTAGATGAAAACAAATGTTTGGACCAGTTTTTCGATGGACTTTGAATTTCATGGTTCAAGCTTCATGGATACACCTCCCTAATGTTTGGATAATGCATCTGGAAACAAGCAATCCATTCATTTCATGGTCAAAAATATATCATTAAAACTATTTCAGTGTAGCCTGACAATGCAAAGTGTTTTAGATCTCAAAATACTATAGGGTGAAAAATTTAGATTTGAAAATTAAATAATCAAATGAGTAAGTTTCTCACCACCCATATTGATATAAATATATACGGAGCATTCAAATTACTTTTCATCAGAAGAGAGAGCAGTGACATGGTTTTTTGTCGCTTTGTTTTCCTGAGCTGTCTGTGAGCTGACACGATGTGTGTAGAGGAGTTGGGTGTCCAACCTGAAGCACATCAAAGCTTTCTGCTCTGCTGTACTGATCTCTGCTTTTGGTGATAAAGCAATTAAAGATATCCTTTATTTGATCAATGGGAGAGCACCATTGGTGTAATTTTCATTTTACTTCTTACCTGTTGCCAGAATACAAAATGATTTATAATGGCTGGAGCAATACTTCATGCGTCTGAAGAGTTTATTCAGAATTTTCCAGTTCTTTCACTGGAGTCTAGCCACATAAACGATACCATGTGTTTTTAACTTGTTTGCTATTTTATTGGCTGTGAATCAAGCAATAGAATAGCTTTTGTGTTCAGTTTCGAAGGCTTAGACTCAAGACCAGGTTCTATGTCATCACTTAGCACTGTGGCCCCTTTGAATTGTATCTTTTACAAGGCTAAAGCTAAAACCACAATCCTGGTTGAGCAAGGCTTTTCAAAGTTATGGAATTCACTGTTTTCTTTTTTTTTTAATAATTTTATAATGTTTTTACAGCTTTCTCCACAATCCAGTTAAAAATCACTTTTCTGTTTTCACCACTCATCACGTTATTACATACAAGTTCCTTTTCAGCAGCCAAAGGAAATTATTGTAGTCCAAAATACAGCATTGTTGAGATAAAATACAACTTTCAGGTCAGGCTAATTGGATTATTGGCCACCTCAGCCTGTGAGCGATTGCGCGATTCGTGGTGAACGACCGCGGGATGGCTGGAGAGGCGAGCTGAGGGACGCACGTGCTCTGAGCAGCTAATACTAACTTTAACCAGTAAGTGCAAAACTGTGTTTTAAAGGTTGTGGCTTGCCCAATCAGTAACATCCCCCCCCCCCTTTTTTTTTTTTCCCATTCTTAGGCTTTATTTAGTCTGAACTTGTTTTTAAAGCCACAGGGATCGCTGAAGCTGTGATTTACTACTCCAGTTACCCATGGCAGTACTTTGCTATGATTCACCACTCAAAGCCAGTTGGTGAAACCCTCCACACAAGTAAGTTAAAAGCTTAGTACAGGTACCTAGCAACCTCTTGAAACCTTTGGGAAAGGTGCCATGGGGTATGTGGAGACAAGAGCTCACGAGCCCCGTTTGCAGGTGGTTGGTTGAAGCGAGGGATGGTGCAGAAGTCAGATAGTCCAAAGCTCAACTGCTCTGCTCAGGGGAAAGAAGCAACCGAGACCGGTGCTTTTGTTCAGGAGAAGCTGGTGGTGGAATGGGCAGCCCGTGCACTCCGTGTCTAGTCAATGTGATGCATAAGAGCAGCCTGACTCGCTTTGACAGCACTAAGACATGGGGAGCTGTAACTGCTGAGTGCCTCTGGTGTTATGCTGAAGCAAGACCTGCTCTAAAAGTCAGGAAATCAATAGGCTTTTCCCGGTGTCCTTAACTCTCACTACGTTATTAAATTGCTGTTCTTGTTTTGCTGTTTTTCTTACTATATTTGTTATTTTTAAGATTGATGCAGCTGCAGAGTCATGTCTTATTTGGGTATTGTCGAGATCTTACTGAGTGTTTAAAGAAGGCATTCATCCTTTTGAGCCTAAATCTGCCTTGGCTTTCTTGGCTGACAAATGGAGGTAAGGTTCTCTAGTGATGCCTGTCTTTCTCCATCAGTTATGGAATACCAGCCAGACAATGCTTCAGCAGCTATCATTGAGGTGAAAAATACCCTCCCTGTCTAAAAGGACATAGCTGTAAAAAAAATGATGGTGGAGACTGTGGGTGGCCCTACAAGTTATTCTGCCCTGTGAAGAAATCTTTCTCACTTGTGTCTATCGCAGTCATTCCTGCTTTCTTCTTTGTCTAAAAAGCGACTTTAGCTGGAGGATCCATTGCTGTTTTGTACTTGTTGTCATTGGAAATAATAGAGGAATTATGGAAATTTCAGTTAGGAAAATGGTAGTTTGGAACAGAATCCCTTTGGTTCAGTTTCTTCCAGAAGACACTAAAAGAATGTATAGAAATAATTTTCAGTGCTAAAGCTCAAATTGTCTTGTTAGATTGTTGTTTTTGAGTGAAGAAATGGATTGACATTGATTTTTTTTTTCTTCTTTTACACTGCTATCCAAGTTTTTTGTGTCAGTCTGATTTGACAGAAACTGCGATCTGTCTTTATTATTTTTAGACTACTGACAGCTCAGTGTCTTTGACACACAGGGGAAGTTTTGCACACTTCTGATAGGGATTACCCTGTTTAACATTTTCTTTTCCCTGCATTTCTCTTGAATGCAATACAAAGTTGACTCCAAAGTGAATGGATCCTGGTTAAGACGTACAGAGCTTTAATAAATGCATCAACTAAATTATCCATCTGTGATTTCTGGGGTTCAGGCACCGCATCCCTGACTTTCCACCAGCTCATACCTTTCCCACAAGAGGTCACATCGCTGTTAAATGCCGTTCTGAAAAATCTCTGCTGAGACTACTGCTGCTGTGTGCTGTCAGGACCATTGGAAAGCACAACACTAACGCTGTTGACTTCTGGTGCCCTGGAGCTGTATCTTTTTTTTATATCAAAAAATGAAGAAAAATTTTTTTTTTTAAAAATTCTGTAGGAGGATTGTTGACATTAATTTGTTCCAGTCCATCAGATGGACTCAGGCCGGTCTCTGTTACGTAGTTACACCCATGTTTTGTAATGCAGCAGAGGTTAAAGAATGATAGTTTTGCCATTGGCTTTGTAGGGTTGGGATTTCACCTTTCACATCTGAAAGGAAAGCAGCGTGGCCCCACAGATTTCAAGTGCATGGAGCAATGACGTGGGAACAACTTTTTCCAGTGCTATAAAGGTGACTTCTCGGTAGCCTTGATGAATGCAACTAGGAAGTATTTTGCAGGCTGAAAACGGCATGGTTATTCCCAGCACTTTCTACTCTCTCTGGCTGAATGAATAGTTATTGTTAAATGTAGCTAGCAATATAAAGATGTACAGTTAGTTTGTTATTGTCCAATAATATTCAGTACGTTTCCCCTGAAATTTAAATACGTTCTGTCAAACTGGCCTTCGCCGCATCTCTGGTGAAGTTGTTCTGTAAAGCACATGTGATTTACTGCAATTAACTTTACTATCTGTATTACTCTTTTTATCACCATTATTAAGGCTATAATAGAGTACCTATAATAGAGTTTGTCAAATCAGGCTGGATGCCTATGGTGAGTAGAAGAAAAAAAAACAACCCACAAATGAAAAAAAAAAAGAAATACAGCCTGGTACTAATAACTTTACTGAGGATCTAACAGTGAATAATTTGGAGATGAATGGGTGAAGCCGGTACATGCGAGTGGCAGGAAAGGAGTGCAATGCCTTGCCGAATACCCCGCTTTTCACTCCCTGGCTGTTTTTCCTCTAGAAGTATCCTCTAGTCTCCCTGCCGCAATGATTCACTGTCTATTTGCAAATCACATTTGAAAATGTATTTCTTTTTCAGTGGTTATAGGTTCTAATTTCTTTTTTACTCTGCCATTATTTTAACTCTATAACTGCATTATATAACTCTGTAAATCATTGTGGGAAATAATGTCTGGGAATTATATTATGTGGAACAAGGGTATATTGTGCCGAACTGCTTAAGTAATTTACCTGTAAATTCTCGGTACAACATTCAAGTGGGTCAGATACTGGGCAAGAGAAAGAGTTGTATAAAGCTGTTCATCAGTGGAAAACTGGCTTGAAATGAGTTGCTGATCGACATACCTAATTGATGGATTATTCTGGCTGTCTTCCAAATGCGAGTAAAGGTTTTTACTTTCAGAATGACAGACAAACGTGTGTTGGTATGAGGTCTTAGAATTGAGGACTGACAGCATTCAGTAAAAGTGATAAACAAGGGTGGAAGCATCTCTTTAATAGCATCTAGTGGCTACAGTATGTTGTAGAGGTAGATTTCAGATATTATTTATTGCCGGTTGTAAATGAATCCTCAATTGAGCTTGTTCATAGGTCTCGTCCAGTGCATGATCTGTCAATACTTCAGAAATTAGGCTGCACTGGTGTGCAGCGCTCGCAGACACCTGCACGTTGCAATAGGCAGCAGGCTGCAGTTAACTCCAAGTCCTGTGGCATTTCCGTTGGTTCCTATTAAATGTTTTATTGATCAATGGTATGTACCTACCTGCAAATACTGCAGACTATTATGCAAATACCGTTCTTTTGCGGGGGAAGGGAGGTAAACGAATTCATTTGGCAAGTTAAAGTTGACACGCATCTATTTAACTACAGAGGTCAATTATAGGTTCAATCTGATTGTTGATGTCATTGGTGTTCATTGGAAATTGGAATGTAAATTTTTCACCCAGTCTGAAACAAGCAAGCAAAAGCTTTCAGCTGAAACTTATTCCTGTGCTTGATCTCGAGACATTATGATTTCAATTCTCATTCTGTTTGGTTAAAGTTTTCATTCAAAAACTTTCCGACCTCTTCATACACCCTGTGCGTATGGGTACCTGCACGTGTATATTTAGTTAGGTTTGTCTCTTTGAAAAAGATATAACATCTTTAAGTATATTTTGTATGGTGCTGGTAAAAATGTTATCTCCCTCTAATTATGAAGGGCAAGGGTAAAGAACCTAATGATGACTCTGGCAGCTGCTTGATGTAGGAACCAGTCATCCTGCTGCCTTACTGACAAGCTTTGCAACAGAAAACGTGCAATGTAGGCTCTTCAGCTATGTTTTTTATAATTTTGCTTGGCTCTTCTGGAAAGAGTTAACACCTGTCTGTCTGAGCAGGCAAAAGCAGATAAGTCTATTCACAAGAAGATACAGATGAGGGCTTTGGGCATTAAAAAAAAAAAGGCTGTCACTGCAGAGTCATGGGCTTTCCCAGCCTCCAGCAGCGCAGCTCTGGGATTTCCCAGTCCTTCAGCCTTCCTTTTAATGCTCCACTTAGCTACAGAACAGCCAGGTTTTATTTCCCCTACTCATGCACCTTGATCTTGACCCAGAAAGACAATTATTTAAAATTCCAGAGACCAGTTAATCTTTGACATCCGCACAGCAGACAGAGCAAATCAGATGCCTGTATAATGCAGACATCTATCTTGTTGGAAGTGTTCTGAGATCAAAAGGTTACAGGTGAATGAGGAGCCAATAAAGATTTATGGAGCTGTTTCTGCGGCTGAGATGTTTCTTCAATAGGGGCCGATCCCTTGTGAAACACATCTGGAGATTTCATCTGTGCTGTGGTTTCCATCCCCGTCTTGATCATGGACTATCTTAGATATAAATTCAAACCAGCCTTGTGGGTGAAAGTGATTTTACATCTGGAATTCATGTTAATCTATGTCACAAAACATTGCATGTACAAGGAGTTTTTCCCTTGTCTGATGCTCCAGCTCTGGGTTAGTCAGATCACAGCACTGAATTACACAGAAACATTTGCAGTGTTAGTTCTTCTGTTATGGATGAGTACACTTCTTGCTTTTTTCCCTTTCTTTTTTTTTTTCTTTTTCCCTTTATAGACCAGACTGAAGGATGCATTTGATCACCAGAAGTTAATTATTAAAGAGAGAAAGGAAGATTCATTTCAAAAGCAGATGGTTCTTAACATTCACGGCAAGCTGGCAGCAAGTCAGTTTTCCTCAAACTCTGTGGACCTTTATCAATATGCAGCTGAGTAACAAATGAAAATAAGTAATGGAAAGGAAATTATATTAACTGTGGTTTTTTTTTTTTTTCCTGAGGGAATAATATGGCCTTTTCTTACCAGCCAGCAAAGGAAAAAAGGCAAAGAGGGTGAAGTTTTGGGATTCATTTCTGGGTCCGCGTGGTTCACTGATTTACGTGCCGTGGTGCATCTGTCATCAAATTAAAGCCATTTCTATAGGGAATAATGCAAGCTAGTATACTAAAGAGCAAATTTTTTTTTTGTGCAAGGCAACAACATATATTTAGGTTAACAAAACATATATGAAATATGTCTTTAAAGAATAGAGTGATCCAATAGTTCTTTACTTATGGGAACCATGTTCAGTGTATGTGGGGGGTGGAAACAGCCAGGCATTTAATAACTGTGCTACTCATTGTCTGCTCTAAGGGCTCGTGCTGATAACTTTGACAGACATTGCATAAAACCCCAAATTCACTGCACTCCATATGAGTTTTGAGTCTTTCAGGGCTTTCACTTAAAAATTCATTAAGAAATAACCATTCTAGGCAGAGCTCCAACCAGCTGGCATGTTGGCTACCAACCCTTTCAGAAATAGGATTTAAGGGCTTTCACATGTTTGCAAACCAACCGCTTCTGATATGTGTGAACTTTCCTTCCCTCCTCCTCCCATCCCACCTTATGCATAAAAATACCAGGCAGTTAATTCTAAAAAATAATGATGCATTTTAAACAGTTGCCTCAAAACCACTTTTACCGTGAAAGTAGCCTAAGGAATTAATGCACCCAATTTTCTAATGCAACCCATAAAAAGTATCTGCAGAAAGCTCCTTGGAAGATCATAGAAAGTAGAAAATTAAACTTTGGTGTTTGATGCTGTGTCAGATGACAGACCATTCTTTTGAAAACATCCCAATAACATAAAGATGTTAGAATACTAATAAATTGATTTCAGAATAAAATAATCTGTCACATACCCTTTGAAAGCTCGATTTCTTCTCTCGGGCAGTATTGCACTTCAGTGGACATTTAAGTTATTTTGAACCACAACAGCAGTACGGTCTGGTAGTATTGCATGCTTTATCATGAACACTTACCGTATATACTACATGGAAAGTGGGATGATGTCATCTGGCACGTTAAACTGGATTTTTCTATGAAACTTGCTCTTAACAATGTTAAAACTAATTCATTTGGAACTTGTTTTGTCAAAATCCCAGTAAGAGTGGCTTATCTGAAATTCTGTATTACCACTTCAATAATATAAAAGGTTTTGTTTCACTTTGTTTTGACTTTAATCTGCCCAAATGTGTTTATAGACAATGCTGACTGTGCAATTTCTTCGGCCTTCAGCTTATGGTGAAATTTTTAAAATATATTTGTCTCTTTACCTATGAAAACAAAAAGCCATCATGGGTATTACTCACCTCAGAATCAGTTCTTTACTTTTTCCATTCCTGCAGTGCCCCTTCGCTGTGGGAACTGAACCTCTGCGTCTCCACTGACCCCTGGTCAAGCCCACGCCTCTCCTCTTCCACATCCATGCGCTAAATTTCTGGCTGTGATTCACCTCTCCTGGTTTCTGTGGATGGTCATTTCATCTCAAAATACTCATAATATGCTGGAGGGAAGGTTTGCGTGCAGTTCTTCCTGATTGGTAAAACATCTGCTTTTGGGGACATGGGTCCAAATCTTTCTGCAGATACAATAGAGATAAAAGTCCCATCTGGGCTGAATGCCAGCGAGGCGCTACGCTTACGTAATAAGAACAATTACCTTGCTAATAAACACCAACTTCGAATTAAACTCATGTTTGTAGATATATAGGATGCTTAAATGTTATGTGGAATTAATTAAAATCTGAATGAGGTTGTGTCACAGGCAAAGATATAATAATAAATAATCGTGTTTGCTTTCAGTATTGTAATTACCCCACTTTTTTTTTTTTTAGAATTTGGTATTTAACTTAACTCGCTAAGGGAAAATAGTGTTAAAGCCATGACAGTTTTGCACAAACAAATATTTTCACCCTAAAATAATATCCATTGAATCACATAATAAGACAGAGAGGCATGTGTTATCAGTATAGACGTTTTCTGTACGTAAACTTCAAGGTGGAAAGGATGGTGATGTTAACCCACCACCACGAGCGCTGCCGAAAGGCTTTGTAACACACCGCTTGGCGCATGCTGCGATTCAGGTTCTGTCTGTAGGATAAAATTCTGCTTGTTCTAATGGCTGCTTGCTAAGTCATCCTTATTCTCTCAACAGAGATGCCAGAGATAATCTTGGTAATACACTGTACTTAGAGGAGTATTAACACTCGCTTTTAAGTACTCTTAATCTTCTCCTTCCATTTGTTACTGTAGGTTGTGCCAGTCCTCTGAGTGTCACTGAACGCTTTGAGATGAGCTGTTTATGAAGAATGATCCCAAAAGATCCTTCGCAAGTGCAGAAAGGTATTATTCATATTTAACAACGTGGAGATGGAGCTAATGTTTAGTTCAGACAATTAAATAGGCTGCAAACTTGCTGCCAGCTGCAGTCTTTAAAATGCTTTACTACGTCATCTCTGTCCTATGCTGGAGTCGGGCAGGTCTCGAAAGGAAGAGCCGTGGGTAAGTCTTATCTGTTTGGTTTTCCTTGCCTTTTAGGCTGGAGAGGTTTTTGTTCCGTTTCTGTCAAACACTGACAGGTGTTCTTCCCGCAGTCCTTCGAAAATAGTTTTGAACATCTGTGTGCCATTCACCTGCCCGGTATTTTCCTTTTAAGTTTTAGTCTTAATTGGCATCCATGTAGACGTGTATTCAGTTTATTGCATTGAGCAGCAGCAGAAGAGAATATTCCCTGCCATGGAGGTAGACTCGGGAGAGGACTTCAGGGCAGGTAGCTCTGTGAAGACCCTTGCCAATCACAAGCCATTTCCCTTTAAATCCTTCATTTTTGAGGGTGGGGAGAGATTCGTGGAATTATTGCCATCTGTATGCTTCTGCACTGACATTAATCAAGCTCCTCTGCCAGGTAACTCTTCCCCGTGGGCCCCTCTTAAAGAGAATTTTCTAGTTCAAAGGCTCTGCAGAAATCCAATGCATCTCAACTACCCCGTCCAACGAGAGCTCTGAGCCGGCGAGGAGTTTGTTGCTGAAATCCCTCGATCTGTAATTATAGCGAGGCTTTGTGTGATGTGGATCTCCAGCCCCGTGGGATCCCTTGGGCAGATGGGAAGGCGGTGAGCGCTCCTCTTCTTCGCTTCTTTGCCTCCTGCCATTTCTTTGAGGTTTTTTGAGCTTCGCCTGCCCTTTAGATTAAACTTATGCACGAGTAAGGATGTAAGTTTTCTTCTCCCTCATTTTTTTTCTTTTTTCTTCCAAACTAGTAATTTAGGTCAAGATATAATTTACCAGAATAGCCATATGTCTAAGATCACACACTTGCAGGAGACCTTTCCAGAGTGCTGCTAGCATGCACAGGCACGACTACCTACGGACCTAGGTCCTCCTGGTCACCGCGGGTGGTCAGAAAAGGTGACTCGCTTGGACTTCAGATGGACAGATGCACTTGTTTGAACTTAAAGGCAGTCATGACTTTCTGTTGGAGAAGAAAAATTATGATACCGTACAAAAATGCTAATTGAAATTGATGGTTTATGCTGTACAGTCTAGAAAAGTGTTAATGAGGACAACATAATTAGACAACATAATGCTAACAGAGGGCGAAGCAGAGAAATAGAAGACTGAAGATGTAACGCAGAATAACAGTGCAAAAAAGGAAAAATTAAATAAAAATCTGGCTTCGTGCCTGCCTTCAGTGCAGAGGGAATAGCCTAGAAGGGGCGGGGGCCGTCCGCAGGCGGGGGGGCGTGGGGCTGCCAGCGGCGGTCGCTCCCTCCCGGGAGCCAGCGGGTGGGCGAGGAGCAGCGCAGAGGCTCCGAACGCCCACGCCTCCGGGTACCCGCCGCAAACACGAATCGACCTTGCTCTCTTCAAAACGTTGCCCAGGCCGTAGTGTGGCTATGATGTGCATAGAAAGAAGATAGAAAAGATTTCTTTTTTTTTTTTTTTTTCTGAAAGAGATGATTCCATGTGAACCCATCCCAAGGTTCTGTGGTTCCTATGGGAATTAGAGGTATCCTCTGACTTCTTTTCTTTAACCAGTACTTTTAATAGTGCAGTTCACACTAATTCGCAGGAAATGGTTTAATCCTCTTCTGAATTAAATTTGTATGCCAAAAATTGGGAAAGTCTACCCACAGTTATCAATAAGAGTGTTTCTTTCTAATCAATCATCTAGAGAGACTCCAAACCAAGGCCTGTGTAAGAAGATGGTTTAATCTGGGGTGACTTATTCTACGCAATAAAAACTTTACAAGTGGCTTTAAGAATCAAGCAGCTTTAAAGATCACGTTATCTGATAACTGTTGTGTTATTGTGTCAGAATTAGAACATAAAATCATTTAATTACCCTATTCTGTATGTTCAGCACCTCAGGATATTTTCCCTTTCCACATCATGAAATCGGCACATCCCCAGGCAGGTTATAAATTATCAAATATCACTGTCAGAGGTCAGTATCCTGGAGTGGAGGTGAGTATTTTGGGAGGGGGAGAGGGAAGAAAAGACAAAGCAGAATTTTGCTTTATCACTTTCTTCCAATTTGTCATCTTCAAAGCCAACTAATTTATCTGGCATAGCAGGCAATGGAGAATATTTATGGAAAGTGAATTTTAAACTCAAACGTGAGTATTAACACTGGAAAGATGAATGTATGAATGGGTTTTGGTTTTTTTTACCAATGAAGATATCAAGAATATTGCACTGCAACTTAAACTGAACCCCACTGTGAAATGGGATAACAAATATTAGCATTTTAACTGCTCATAAACCATGGATGTAATGTTATGTGGATAAGTAATTATATACAGATACTGTCTAGTAAATCATACATTTAATAACTTTTACATGACCCAGGGAACTTGAGGAGGGAAAAGGATTGCTCATATGCTACTGATGGTAATCAAATGTATTAGCTGTTATTATTTCACTCAAATAATAACTAGTTTGTTATTATTTCACTCACAGCTTCCATGGCTGTCCATATTTATCCCAACTATCTGTGCTAATTAAAATAATTATTTTGACCCAGTGCAAATAGATTTTCTGCTCATTTGGTAGCTTCTTTTAAACTGTACAAAGAAATGAGCTGTTGAAATGCGATAGATGCGATTAGACCAAAAAAGGAGCAAAATCTCTTCTTGGTCTTTCAAAGGCTGGCTTAAGAGAGGAAGGTTGATGTATGGAAAAATGACAATGTTTTAGATTTGAGTAAAGAAAGGGAAAATGGATTGGTAACAACTCAAGCAGCTGCTACTTTCTTTGTGGGTTTTGGTTTGTTTTGGTTTGTTTTGTTTCAACAGCTGCCAGAGAAGATGCCTTGGGGAGCTGGATTGTTTGACATTTCAGGGGTGATAAAATGCATGCACTTGGCCAGAAAAATTCTAATGCCTTTCTCCGTCCACCCTGGCCCCCTGCCACTGACAAACAATTTAGCTCACAGGAAGAGATTTTTTTTTTCTTGACAGCTTTGAGGATTTTGTCTGTCTGATTTTTGACAAAGTCAGGATCAATGTTCCACCAGACTTGCTTATGTCTTATAGCCTTCTCATGGGACTTCTATCAAGGTGGATGAATTCTTTTTATAGATAAGCAACCAAAACTTTAGACAACATCTTTTCCTTAGCAAAAAATAACTGCATCCATATTCCACTCCACTGGGGATGGCTAGAATTCAAAAGCTTGTCATAGATTATCCAATATTTTTATTAGCTTTTGGTGAATAGAGAGTCCCATGTAATTTTTTTGACCTCTACAGAAGGAGAATGTCCTTTTAATTTAGTTTTTCCTTTCTGTTGTCTACTGTAAGGCATTGAGTCTTGATTATTAGTACTGTGACCTTTATTATAGTTCATCTTTTATTTTTTTCTTCTGATGCATTAATCAGACTTCACTATTTCATCTAGTCCATCAGGATGGCTTTTATTTAGAATCATGATTTCTTAGGGCCTTGTCCATTCAGGTGTTGAATATCTCCAAGAGCCCACAATCTCTGTGGGCAGCCTGCTCGTACTTGATTATCTTCTCTGTAAACATTTACCAGCTCACAAACCTCCCCCTCTCAGAATAACCTGGCTGTCTGCTAAATGTTATCGTAGGGATGGCATCTCCTGAAACCCAGTCTTTGAACCCCACGAACACAATTAAAAAGCATGTATTTTTAGTCTTTCCATTTCTTCCAGGCAGTATGAGTTTGAAAGACAACCTTTTGCAGAATTTATGAACTCTGTAATTCCGTAGTATTCATTCAATTACATGCGCCTGGCTTTGTAGGAGCTGCCAGGAGCTTATAGACATCTGCTTCTTAGGCATGGTACCACTGCCTTCCCCCAGGATGCTTTACCTAGTAATGGGATTTTATCCGATTTCTCTCATGTGGTCCCCTAGTTAAAGTGCATAGGGACTTCAGCCGTGAGTAATACATGTCATAACTCCCTAAACTGGTATAATTTGATTGCTTGTTCTACAGAAACGCCAAATGGCCAAAAATAATGTGTAATTCCTCTTGCATACAGTCTGGATTGACTTGTGTGAGAATTTAAGAGAGGATGTAAAGAAAGGTAGTGGAAGGACTGGAGAAGTAAGGTAAACAACGCTGGCGATATACTCTCATTGGCTTGCAGTGCCCTTATATCAACATATTGTTACTGCTATGTTATTTGTATACTTAAGATATGCAGATAAATATTTGTCAATAGTTCTCATTTTTAGTTTTATTTAGGAATTGTTGTGACTGAATAAGCACCTTTTCATATGTTGTCTTCAGAAGGGCTTTAAACAGGAGGAGTCTGCAGCAGATCTCAGAGCTCGTCCAGGAGCTTATTGTAATTCCCGGCTCGTAGCACTTGAAGGATCAATACCATTATCGTTAATGGGCATTGCATGCGTGACTCAAGATGAAAACAGCTGCCAAATGTTGAATCACGTTCAGTCTAACCGTCTCAGCATTGTGCTCTTGCGGCAGATTCCCAGGTAAGCCTGAGCGCACGGGATGCAGCCCCACCTTGCGAATTATGGGGATAAAGCCACAATTAAGTATCAGGCTGTTTCCACAAACTGTTTTTAGAGCACATCTTTATTTTTCACTGTGGGAAACAGTGCAGCCAAAGGGCAGTGGAAGAAGTATGATCCTTTCATGCAGTTGTACGTGTTTCTTGCTTTGACTATCTCAGGGATACACAAAAATACTTGGGTTCCCAGGAATACAGATGAATATGCACTGGGACTTAGGCACGTGGCCCTGCGTTTCTATCTGTGCATATTTTAAATGTTTGGAAATGCATACCACTATCTCACAGTCTGGCTCTTGAACATTGTATTGCAATTTAAAACGTGGTCTGACTTTAATAGATGTACAAGTCCATGTAAAGATATATTTTATCTTATAAATACATTTGCCTTTGTTCAAGATAGTTGGCAATCTTGGCTCACTAGAGTGCCTAAAAGAAAGCCATAATAATTAGCTGTGTAAAAGTGATTTTATGGTACAAATTGGCTTGCTGGGACTGCGAGAGCATTTCGATTTGTTATTTTTCTCAGTGGAATAGATTGATGTGACATCTGAAATGACAGTCAGGAATAGATTCTGAACTGCCACCTTCATCTCTTAATTAGTACAAGTAATTCTTTTGAACAAAATATGGTTATCATCGAGTTCATTCTGTCCCAGTGAGATTAAAGAGTGCTTGAATTTCACTTTTTTTTTTGTCCCAGGGGTGGGATAATCCCTGTAATTACATCATATTATCCACTGTTATTCATGTATCATTTCTAGTGATACTGGGATCTTCTGCAGATCACTTTGAATATTTAAACAAGCCTTGCCAATACACTTCTCATTCAACAGCTGAAGATTGCTGTGGTAGAAGTTGCTACTTTGATACAAAACTCCCTTCATTGCTTGTTAAATATATGAAAAACCTGTTAAATGCTGTTTTTTAATCTCATTGTATTCAAAATATTATAAATACTGGGATTTCAGTGTGTGTAAAAAAAATTGTAGCTATTTGTTTTTCCTGATCATGAATTTAGCAGTGTATGTTAAGAAGTTGCACAGTGAAAATATTGCATGTAGAAGTCTTCAGTAGGGATATAGCTATACTGTGCATAGCATATAGTAAGTGCTGGGTGGATTGCTGTGCATGTATGGGCAGATGGGTGATATACTGAAAAAGAAACCCACCTTTCTTCCTTTAACGGACTTGTAGCACGTTTAGATCTTTCAAGCAATGACTATACCTGTCTTGTCCCCGGCACGTTCAATTTTTAATGGCAATTCCTTACCTATTGGCTATATCCACTTGGTTCCTTTTATGGTTGCTTCCAAAACTTTCATTCCTAACTTGCATTTGGGATCCCTAATGAGATGATAAAGAGCCAAAAAGCAGGCGTGCGTTCCCCTTTGCTCGGCTGGCAGGTGGCAGGTAGGCAGTGAGGTCAGTTTTTCAGTTACCCAGGAGGTCACACAAGGCTTTTGTTCTGGACCGCAGATGTGAGAGTGACTTCCATTCCCTAGCAAATATTGACTGCTCTCTGCCAAAATCAACAGGTGATCCCACTGAGTTTGATCAAGAATGGGATAATGTCTGGCTTTTCTTGCAGTGATCAATCCTACAACGTCTTCTGTGGCCAGGTCAACCGCTGTTCCAGAGCTTGCCTTGGTCCTTCATGAGGACTGCGAGTTCTCTGCTGGTCCTTCCAGATGTGACGTCTCTAAAACCAGCCCTTTTCCCCAGCTTGGACGTAGGGACGCTGACTGGTGAGTGACTGTTCTTTCAGGGTCAGAGCTCTACTGCTTTAAGTTTACTTTAAGGTCACTGCAGCCTTTATTTTTTGCAAGTGGCTTCTAGGTGAAAATGTGGGTTTCTAGCTTTGCCTTTTCACAGTATGCTTCCATTTAAGCCTGAAAGTTTCATTTGCATCTTGTTATCTGTTCTTTTTCCTGGCATTGTGGTACTAACACACTGTTATTGAAAGAAAGAATTAGGTAGAAGGACTTAACCTTTCTAAAGCAATGCTTTCTACGTATTCGTTCCAGGTCTGGTTTACCCACACCCCAATATGGGCTTGGTCACACAGGAGGGTGTGAGGCACCAAGCTGGCAGCCGAGTCTGTTAGCAGCAGGTTTGCTTAAAACTGTTTGTGTTTAATGCGCCAGATTGTGATTGAAAACTCCTAAGTGGTTTAGAGAAAAGTTTTGTCAGAGAAAGCAAGGCTGAGCAAGGCTTTTGAGGAGTGACGCTAACAAGCGTGCCCCTTAAAAGCAACTAAAATACATTACGGTTGTGTGATAGCTTCTTTGTCATGCTGCAGTCTTGAGTTCCATATAACTTGGGATAAAACGCAAATTGATTTATCTCTATTTTATTAAATTTGTAGGTGATCAGTACACACCCATGACTGCAGTTCTTGGCCCCTCTCCCCTTCATCTCAGAGATGATGGTGAAAGACATGACTCAAAACTTTGTAATTCATCAAGTGCCTGCATTTTGTTGGTAGGTTCAGCAGTGAATGCTGCTTTTCTGCACAAATCAGAGGAAGAAGAGAAGGGAATAAATGGATTTTAATTATTTCAGGAAGACAGGGAAAGGCTGACAGAAACAGGATTTCAAGCTCTGTTTCATGTGTGGCTAGTTGAGTTCCACAGGCTGTACAGAAGGAAAATGGAAAATGTCACTTCTGTTATGAATTTCTACACAGTATTCCCTACTGAAACCAATGTGTTCTTTTCACAAATGGTGGCATGTGTGAATTCCTCCTGACTGACTGAAAGTATTAAACCCATCCTATGCTGGCGAAATGTCAATGTGTTTTTTAAAAAAAAAAAAAGGCAAGTATCTCCATTTCAGATATGAAACCCATGGCAGATAAAGAGATTGAATGGCTTTCAAAGGGTTTGAAGGTACATTTTGTGTTGAAAGCGACAAAAAAGGGGAGAGCTCCAATTTTTTTCCGATCTGCCAGGTCACAAGTTTTCTCAGGCCCATCTTTCCTCTGGCATTCAGTTTGTATACACGTTAGTAACCAGATAACACTTTTCAACTGTTTGTCAGCCCACGTTATCCTATGCACCCATCACCAAAGGGTGTAAGAGTTTACTTTTGCTTTGTGATGTAAACTCTGTCTCCTTTCCACGACGTCAGTATGTATCTTCTAAATTCAGGGAGAAGTATTGCACTTCTGCACGGTGTGATGGCAACCCATGAGAAGCACCTTCCGAGAGGAAATTTTTTCCTAGAAATGTGTTTGCACTGTGAAATTGGATTTCACTTGTGATGTATCTGGTATACGTATGAAAAACAAATCTCACTAATGGCAGAATTGAATGGTACCAAGAACTGGGAAAACTGTGGGAGCGATGAGTGGTGCAAGCGAGGAGCTGGAGACGTGGCAAGCAGGGTGGAGTGGCCTCGTCCGAGGTCCCAGCATTTTGTCTAGTTGCATCGTGGAGGATGTACACGCAGCATCAGCACATAGCATATAGGATTATTTTTCAAGTAGTGGTGTTTTTTACAGGACATGTTAGGGGATTAAAGTCTGTGAATCCTCTTTAGCTGCTCTGGGGATCATAGCTTTCAGAGGACTTCTATAATTTCTCAAAACCTGTGATCAAATGCCAAATAAATGAGTTAGGAAGTTGTCAAAAAAGACTGTGATGGCCGTTTAGGAAGGCAGGTTTTCAGGGCAATATTAAGAAGCTCTGATATATCGTGTCACCGCTTGAAGGGAGATGCCACGGCATGCTGGTCTCCTCAAAATGGGCTGAAAGTCTGCTCTGGAGGCGGCAGCAATTAGAGTGAGTGATGGACTGGGGCTCGGACACCCCTGCTCGGTGCTAACGGGGCTCGGGAAAACGCCTGCTGACTCCAGCAAATGCCCGCCGGTGCTAGGATCAAACAGGTAGAGAAAATTCGCTGTACCAGAAGTGCTGGGAAAGCAGCGCTGGCTCCCTTCGCTCCCTGCCTTTTTGCAGGGGAAGGGATCGATCGGTTTTAGCTGCTGCAGGAGTGTTGGACCCGCCTGCCCATCACAGAAGTGGATTAATTAGCACTTTATGCCCTGTTGTCTGCTGAGCTTATCTGTGTCTATTGGTAATGCACATACTGGTTTGGAGGGAATTTGTTACATGCAGGGGAAAGACGAGAGGATAATCTTGGAAAAAGATGTGTGCTAGCAAATTAGTAAGACTTCGGGCTAGAAATTTGACAGTAAATGTGCCACCTCCGAATGCAGTCTGTAAGAAAACTGAACCTATTAAAAGCAAGGGGCTATGAGTCTGCTGCTATAACACGCATTTGAGGATCCCGCACAGCCCTTACACAGACCTAGCTTTCATCCCGTCCGTTCCTCAGCAGTTTCTTCTCTTAATCACCCTTCTCGAGCTGCTCTGGATTCAATCCAGTTGCCGCACATCCCATTAGCATTAATCAGGTCTCGGGACAGAAATGAACTTCACCCGTAGACGGCAGGTCTGCTGTGCCAGTTTAATTCAGGAACGAATTAAACGAATTCAGGCTGCAGAGCAGCCTCTGCCAGCGTTCCCACCGCGCGCCGAGGTGGAACCGGGGACGGGCCGTGGGTTCGAGGGCTCCGCGGCTGTTCTGCAGCAGCAGCCTTGCACAGCAGCCTTGCTCCCGCGGTGCGAGCGGAAGCATTTGCAGGGGTTTCTCCAACGTGGGTTCAAGGGTAAATCGACCCATCTGGGATGGGGTGGACCCAAATCCTGGGCTGCAGAAGGGTCGTTCTGCTGTCGGAATATGGTATGCTGTGCTTACCACCCTTCTACGAAAGGAATCATAGAATCACTAAGGTTGGAAAAGACCTCTAAGGTCATCGAGTCCAACCGTCAACCCAACCCCCCCATGCCCACTAAACCATGTCCCCAAGCGCCTCATCTACACGTCTTTTAAATCCCTCCAGGGATGGGGACTCCACCACTGCCCTGGGCAGCCTGTGCCAAGGCCTGGCCACTCTTGCAGGAAAGAAATTTCTCCTCATGTCCAACCTAAACCTTCTCTGGCACAACTTGAGGCCGTTTCCTCTCGTCCTATCGCTGTTACTTGGGAGCAGAGACCGACCCCCCCTCGCTCCAACCTCCCTTCAGGCAGTTGCAGAGCGCGATGAGGTCTCCCCTCAGCCTCCTCTTCTCCAGGCTGAACACCCCCAGTTCCCTCCGCCGCTCCTCATCAGACTTGTGCTCCAGGCCCTTCCCCAGCTCCGTTGCCCTTCTCTGGACACGCTCCAGCACCAGGAAGATACAGAGGTCGCACGTTACTGTATTTAAGAAAATGTTAAAATAACCCGGTTACTCCTCCTGGAATTAGACTCGCTGCTTTTAAAATTTTATTAGATAAGAATCTAAGTCACAGAGAATATATATATACGCAATCACAACTACATAGTTCAAAGAGCTCTGTCAAAAATGGGATGCCCAAAAACATGGCCTACCTTTCCTTCCGTTTCAGATTTCCAGGGAGTTATTAAAAATTAAAGATGCCTTTAAGGAGCTTCCCAGAAAACTGTTAAAATGTAGGACATGGTGTACCAGCAGGTTACAAAATGAAACAACTTTTATGCAATATATTGTGCTGCACAGCAATTTTGTTTCAAGTATCTAAAGTATTTCAATTAAGAAAAATAGTGATCAAGGACAAACAGCATTTTAGTAGGAAGGGATTAGATTATTTCTATGGTTACTGTGCTGGAGCTGCAACTCGAATGAAAGTTTTAAGATCCAGTTTACATTTACTTTTATTAAAAATTTGATGCTAATGGCCAATTTTTCAAACACCAAAAAAATCCCCCCCCTTTTTTTTTAAGGACAGGATATAGAAAAGAGCTTAAGCTATGACGGCTTTATCGGCTTAAAGTTATCTGCATGTTTCGCTGCTTTGGCATCAGCCATGTTGAAGGTTTTGGCTATTCCACGTTTAGATCTTAACACATTTAAATTCAAATCGCACGGGGTCCTGCAAGCAGCGATAATATACTGTCGTTTCATTTTTTTCATTGAAGGTAAGCCCCACACAACAAACAGGAATAAAAGAAGCATAAAATTGATCATCCTACCAAACTTTTACGTTAGGGGTTTGAGGGTTGTTTTTATGCGTTTGGGGGTGTTTGGTTCCGTTTGACTCCATAGCTTTCGGGGAGCACCGCGGTACCACCAGCCCCGCTCTGCAGGCGGTTCAGGAACAAGGTGGTTTGCTTTACAGTATCCAGCAGCCAGGCAGCCCAGCTAGAAACGATGTCCAGGTAAGGCAAATATGCTGCTTTGGGCTTGTTTGATCAGAGTTGTAATAACTGCTGAGTAAACGGGTCTTGCAAGACCTTGAGGAAGCGGCTGTCTGCCAGTGCCTCCCCTAAAAGCAGATTTGTCTGTCGTAAAGGTGAAGCAAAATGGGGTGAATATAAAATATTTGTGGGTTCCTCCAGTCTCCCAGACTTCCAGTCTGCCAGGAAACATCTTTTCAAAGCTATGGTCTCTTATTTCCATATGTTCCCCCGGAGCGGTACTGTAGTCACTGCGATTAATAGAGGGGCACTGGAATAACTGTTGAACAGTATTTACATTAACAGTAAACAGTTGTACTTGGGTTTAGGGTTTGGGGGTGGAAGTGGCTGCAACAGCTGTGCTTGAAAATATTTTTAAAGGTCATATAAAGCTATGGAAAAAGAATAGAAAATTCGTAAAATACTTGTAGACTATTAAGAAAGGATTCCATCTTAAGAACGTTCCTATTCCTCACCTCTCCCTGTCTGTAGAACTCATAACAAGAACTGCATCCGTGTAACACAAAAAATGATTAAAGCTCTCATTTTCTTTGTGAAGAAAGGAAATTACCTGAATTGGGGTGGTTGGTCCTGTTGCTGAACAAGCATGGATAAAAGATGCAAAAAAGAGCAACCAGGGAGCATTTCTTTGGGGCGCTCACACTTGCGGGGTGCGGGCTCGGGGGTGCCCACCTCTGGGGGAACGCGGCTGTGCCCCTTCCCGGCTCAGTCCCCCTCTCCCAGTGGTCAGGGCACTGCTAGAAATTTCACATGAATTGGCAGAAGTAGCTTTTGCCTTGCACAAAGGCAGAAAACACACAGTACAGAAATAGGGGAGGAAAAAAAAAACCCAAACAAAAAACTTAAAAGACGAGGGAAGAACACAGGAGCCCACATCTAATCCTCAGGCCCTTGCCCGTGCTTAGTAAAGGTGATGATACAAGGACAATAAAGTCCATTTTCTTATTCTGCTATATTAAAAGTTTATGAGGGACAGTATTTGTTTTCATTTCTCTGTTGGGACAGGTGTTGAAACCTGGTGTTGATAGCATTGCATTAGGATTTAGAAGCCCCTGCCCGTGTTTGGGTAACTTTGCCAAGTTTTTCTGTCTTCTCCAGAGCACGTTGCTCTTCATCTAACAGCCCTTCAGCCAGCCTCGGGAGGAAAGAACCACAAATCGGTTTTGTCATTATGACATTGCATGTTCAAATTCATTTAATTAGAATATGGGTTTGTTTTTGCAGAGGTGCTGGAGATTGTGCTCCCTTCCCCCCCCAAAAATTAAAAATTCAAAATGTTTTCTTGTAATTATCATGACTGATTTATAGCTTAATTGCACCAGGCGCCTTTAGATTACCACAGTCTGTCCAGCTGCTTTGAGACGCGTACTGAGATACCCTTGCTCTAGGATTAGATCATTTTGCTACATTAGAACTTAATACTAACTTCATATTTAGTAAAACACCAGCCATGTGCAGCCATCGGCTTCTGAAGGGCAAAAAGAGCACTGAAGGTGGAGCTGGACGCCCCAGCCGCCCCTCTGGAGCGGTGCGGGGATGGGGAACGGCTGGAGGGCTGGGCGGTGGTGGGGTGGGGATGGGGACCATCACCTCGAGGGCGTTGGGGACCCTTGTGGCTGCTGGGAGCTGAGCACGGAGCCATTTGGTCTGTTCTCGGCTGCCACCGGGAGGTCTGGAGGTGACCACCCACCTGATGGGGAGCTGGCGGGCGTAGAGAGGACGTGGGACTCGTTCTGCAGGTTTTCCTTGGGAAACCTTACCATGTGGGATTGCAAAGAACCTGGCTCCCTCCAAATTGTCGAGCTCGCTTGTATTGTGACAGTTTGTTTATTGTGGGTCCTCAGACTTGTCCGGGAGATTCAGTTAATGTTTCTTCTTCTCTGTCTGGCTAAGAAAATTATTTGGGGAGGATATTTGGTTGGTTTTTTTTTTTACTATTATCGTCAAACTAAAATAAAATAAGAAATAAGAAATAGAAATGATAACAAAATACCATTTTGATATTGTGGGATAATTGGGGATTATAACATGATCTCTGGAAGTCTTAGATAAGATATATAGAAGTGGTAATTTTTGCCTTGCTGCACTAGCTACACTTTCTATACTTTCCTCCCTACACTGGGTTTGAATGGAAAACAAGAAATAGTGTCGTCATCTCCACGCAATTCTATTACTAAATTGTCAGAACATAGTCATATTTCCGACAGCAATGATTCAACTCCATTTCCACCTCCACATGGCTCGGCAGTGACCTTGACATTCTTGGTCAAAGCTCATCTAGAGATTGCTTGGCAGGTGCAGGTGCCAAGCTGTGGAATATAATTTCCTGACGATGTATGGTATCTGGGTGTGTAATTGGCTTCTGGGCTGTCCCTGCACAGCTATAGGGTCCTTTCCTGAGCCTCTCAGCTAGTAGTTTTTAATAACCAGGAAACCATGAACCATCTGTTTGTACGGAACCACACAACTGTTGCTGGATTTATACATTTTGAATGCTCCTCTCAAAAATATTTTAAGCGAGATCCATTATCTAATTTTTAAAATGGACTCAGACAAAGAGTAGGTTTTTTTTAATTAGTGGCAAAGGTGGAATCATTAACATGCAAGAGAACACTAAAAGGCAAAATTGCATAAGCAGAGTCTAAAAGTAAAATCTCTAGCCACAACAAGTGTTTCAAGCTAAATGGTGTCCCTGGGGGTGAAATGATGCAGTAAAGTAATGGATTTTAAAGATCACCTCCCCTCTCCTTTGCACTTGCTGCTTTGTCCATTAATGCCTGGGCAGCCGCCCATTTGGCCATTAATGCTTTTCCCGTGGAGGTGTGCAGGACAGCCCGAGGGGCAGGCGGAGCTCTGCCCTGCTTCCGTGGGCACTGCCCCACACGGCTGCGCCCGCACCGGGAGGACCGGGAGGGACCGGGACGACCGGGATGCACTGGGAGGACTGGGATGCACCAGGAGGTGTCCGGGGCAGGTGAGCGGCTCCTCGGGGCGCAGGGCAGCACAGCCCTGTGCGTCTCTCTCGGAGCACATTAGAATTGTCGTGGTTTAACCCCAGCCGGCCACTAAGCACCACGCAGCCGCTCGCTCACTCCCCCGAGGTGGGATGGGAGAGAGAATCAGAAGGGTAAAAGTGAGAGAACTCGTGGGTTGAGATAAAGGCAGTTTAATAGGGAAAGCAAAAGCCGCGCACGCAAGCAAAGCAAAGCAAGGAATTCATTCACTGCTTCCCATTGGCAGGCAGGTGTTCAGCCATC